>OY292405.1:20094740-20584820 GCA_958496205.1 Idaea biselata | reverse complement strand
AAATCAACGGATTTAGTAGGAAATTAAAACATTTTTCGGTTTTAATCACGTGGTGTCTATTACCTTTAGCATTGGTTCAACGCTCAACGTTTAGAGACCTTTACAGGTTTCTTCTTCAGGACTGACAATCCTCATATTGAGCGTTGAAAAAAGTACTTAATAAACACCACGCGATTAAAACCGAAAAATGTCTTTAATTTCAATACAACATCGCGTAAACAGAATAAAATCTAGATTTAGTAGGTATATGTTTTTCCTTCGGTTGTCTTTTAATTTGTTTACCCAGAATTAGGAGGCACTATAAAATCCTCGAAACGTCATGCGTTGAATAATTATCAAAAATAATACTCCCAACCCATTTTCATAGCCCAAGTAGTTTTCATCCGTAGTTTACACAATAGTACTATCCAAACCGGGGGTTGTCCTTGGCTGCGGTTATCCCTGTCTTGGCTAGACAGGGATAACCGTCGGTTTGGTGTCCATTTCATACTTTGCGATTAAAATTGTGACTGAAACGGGCCTCTACGTGTTGGCTTCGGCCCTACACACGCCTTCCAAAGATCCGGGGCTCCATAGCCCCATGAAACGGAGACGTTACAAACAATAATAATAAATAATAAATAAAGAAGCGAAAACTTTATTTTATTTCATAGATAACAAGCTCCAAGTCTTTTCGCTTTCAATCGATTCGTCATTTATTCCGTTACCCGCGTAAGTCCTGATAACGGAATAAAAAGTAACCCTTGTGTTATTCCAGGTCTCCAGCTACTTATCTATATTCCAAGTTTCATCGCAATCGGTTGGGTAGTTTTTGCGTGAAGGAGTAACAAAGTCACATACATATGTACATACTAGCAGCTTTCGCATTTATAATATTAGTAGGATATTTGACCTACCTTGACATAATGCGGCAAGTCGGTCAACTTGAGCACGGCGTACGAGGGAACCTGCAGCGGCAGAAGTGCCCCCGGGCCCCCCAGCGCGGGGGGCGCGGGGGCGGGGCCGGGGGGCGAGTCCCCCATCACGCGGTCCGAGGGGTCGTTCTCCTCGCGGTACGGGAGGAACGAGTCGATTGCAGCCTCGTAGGTCTCATCGTCTAGCTCTTCTACTATCACCTGGAGATTTTAGAAGGAAATAATCAATTTAGAATTTAAAAAACTTACAGGAGTTATTGTGAAACAAATGTAATGTTCCACTTGCACTTAAGAAGCCAGTCCTTGATTTTTTTTGGGTTTTGTTATTGTTATTGGTCGTCAATCAACCAACAACTAACCTAACCTAACCAACTTTGGGCGCAGGTTATTACAACCCACCGGCCTAAGATGTAGCGCAACTATAGACGCGCGCAGACTGCCAGTTAGCGCCGACTACCGCGACGTTTTGTCAGGGTTTTTTACGTTTTTCTGACACGCGAAGGATATGAATTCGCGTGGTCTAGCTATATCTATGTCTGTGGTGTTACAACTTAGAGCATAACATCACTTCCCATCAGGTAAGATAGTGGTTAAACGCTAAAAAATAGGCAATGTAGGTATAGAAAAGGTACAAATATATTACCTGTGCACCCTTCAGCTCATTATTCTTCCTCTGCAAAGCCAGCTGCTTAGACCTGGGTTCGCAGAACCTCACGAATATATTCCCCGTCCGTCTCCCGAGGTTATCGTTGATCATCTTAATGCCGTGCTTGTCTATCATGAAGGGGAAGAAGCGGCGAACGTCGCCGTAGCTCGTGTGGTTTGGTGCGTTACGGATGGCGACTGAGCAGCCGCGTTGGGGCTCTTCGAATCTGGAGCTTCGGTTGTCGCGTCTGAAGGTTCCTAAGGTCAATAATGCCTAAGTGAATACTTGCGGGAAATTTCAAACGGGCGTTTAGTTTTTAATTAAGCAACAAGGTTTGTATTATGGTGACTGGATAATCGGACATCGCCTTAGCTAAGTATGGGCCTCAAATAAGTTCAGAGATTGTATTATAGTGACTAAGTATGTAAGTATGGGTGTGTTTACGGATTGCAACGAAAAGCAACCTTCTAGGTAGGGATTTTTGTTTTATATTTTATTTATATCTGTGGTTGACTACTTTGTGATAACTAATATGTTAAAGCCGAAGTCGTATTGTTGTTAT
This sequence comes from Idaea biselata, assembly GCA_958496205.1. Taxonomy (NCBI): domain Eukaryota; kingdom Metazoa; phylum Arthropoda; class Insecta; order Lepidoptera; family Geometridae; genus Idaea; species Idaea biselata. The sequence goes on along the minus strand of OY292405.1, from coordinate 20,582,698 downwards.
AGGCCGAATTCAGCTGCGCTCCATGGTTTCACCCGCGTAAATACAATCTAGTGAGAATAGGCGAGATAGGTAGGTAATAGGTATAATTTTGCGTTTTTGCAGAAATAAATACCTCTGTAAGTATATTTCGTAATTTAGTTTCTTTAATGGCCTAACTAGGCATACCTAATAGAAATATTTTTTAGGAAAAAAACATCTTTATAAGTTCGTCAACACGCTGCGTTACTAACACAGAGACGCGATTTCGAATCTCGCCGCGAGTAAATTTTTGATGAAGTAGTAAGTAGGATCGCTCTTTGCAAGTATTTCTTGTGCTTTAGCACAGGCATTAGACGGTGCGGTCCCTACGATAGCAGTAAATAATAAAATAAAAATAAAATTACCTCCACCACGGCCACCCCGATGCGATGTCGAGTTATTCCCAGGCTTGTTATTTCCATTATGTGGCTCGCCTTGGAACGCGTTCGGGTTCCTCTTCTTAGCCAACTCCTGCATCTTATTCAACGCTTCGAACACAGAAGGATCGTTGAACCGATTGATCGGAGATTCCGACCCAATCGGACCATTGGCAACGTTCCCTGTCAACATCTGTTGTAGCGGCATAGGTATGCTACTAGAGTTGGTAAAAGGAAGCTGCATCTGTGGCCCCTCGCTGAGGAGAATGTCTTTCTCTTGAGAGTTTGTAGGCGAGCGGCGTTTATCGCGCGATCGGCGTGACAGCGATCGATCCCGCGATCTGCTACGGTCTTTTCTGTCCCGTTTGCGGTCCCGGCGATCTCTGCTTCGACTACGATCCCGCCTACGCCTATCTCTAGACCGCGATCGGTCCCGACGATCCCGTTTCCTATCCTTACGATCCCGGTCCCGATCCCGCGACCTAGATCTAGATCGGGTACGCCGTCTATCCCTACTGCGCCTCCGTTCAGACTTCTCGTCGTCCTTCTCTTCTTCGATGGCTAAGGGGTTATCTGAAGGGCTGATTAGTGGAGCGGGGGGTTCGATGACGGCTGGTTGGGGGATTTCTTGGGGATTCCCTAAGCCGGGGATGCCGAAACTGGCTAGGGGATTGTTCCCTAACGCGGCTGAGAAGGGGGTGATGATTGGAGGGGCCGGTTGGGGGATCGAAATGGGGACAGGTGCGGGAGGGGCAGGGGCAGGCGTTGGAGCTAGAGATAGCAGTGGGACAGTTTGTCTGGCTGCTTCGATGACCTTGTGCATCTCAGATCGGCTGCTCAGTAGCAGCTTTACTTGAATCTCCTTGATTTTACCGCAGTCTAGCATCATCGCTTGACGCGCGTCTTCGTCCGTACTGGAATAGATGAGACATGGTGGCTTCAGACGACAAGTGAATTAAATACTAAGTTTACCTATCTGCCTACGAGTTAGTATTTGTTAAAGTAGTAACTTAGACTTATTACCTAGTTTCATCTTAAAACTACCTCTAACAGAACTTTATTACTTCATTCATTATCTGTCTAACCTCCGCACTCAGAGACGGTAAATGGTTACTTAAACTTTCACTAAGTAAAGATTAAAAAATAAAACTTTACTTACTTAAACCTACTTACTTTCTCCCTGGAAACTTTGCTTACTTTCCAGGGAGGAAACAGTATGCTAAGTTTGTAAGGAGAAAAGAATAGCTATCCTTTCCTCTTAGATAAATTTTTATACTTACAGAATATCAAAATAAACCTAAATAAAAAGTGCTGTATAAATATTTTTTTTGATAGCAGTCGTTAGCTGAAGTTGGAGGCCTGAGGGCAACCTGAAACCTCTAATACCAGGTGGGCCACCCCACTAAACGAAAAAAAAAACTGTAAGAAAGCTAAGTAGAAATAAAAAAATCCTATTTAGGTCTTTACTTAAGAAGAAAGGATACCTACTATTTTCTCCATACAAACTACAAATAAATAGTTGACCTGTTTCTGGATTGGAGAAAATGTTTACATAAGTAGGCCATAAAACCTATATCAGCCATGACCTTGACCATGCCATTGGTTTTTTTTCATATTGTAATCTAAACGTTATTTCCAGTTATTAGAATGGAAAATGATAAAAACCAAAACGTAGGACATGGTCATGGCAGATATATGTTTTATAGCTCTAATATCTTTATCCAGGGAGGAGGAAGTTTTACGTTGTTTCCTTCCTGGATGGTATGGAGAACCAGTAGATATCCGGCTCTTAAGAACGTGGCGACTGTTACCATTTCCATACAAACTTAATACCTACCAAAATAAATTATGAAAAATATAGTTTTCTACCTTAATATCGATATTATTTGGATTAAGATTTTACTTTTAAAGGGTCCCCACCGTTTAATTCCACACATTCATATAAAACGGAGAAACATTTTTCAATGAAAAAATGTTTCTCCGTTTTATTTCATTTCGAATTAATATTTTGGAAAACCTTGCGGTGGGGACCCTTTAAAAGTAAAATTTAATCCGAATAATATCGATATTAAGGTAGAAAACTATATTTTTCATAATTTATTTTGGTATTAAGTTTGTATGGAAATGGTAACAGTCGCCACGTTCTTAACTCAATTTATTAAAGGTATCCTACCTAGGCAGATTAGAACACCATGAAATCATAATATAATGTTTGACAACGCAGGCAAGTGGAAAGTGAAATTTAGGGGTTTTTTTTTTGGTTTTTCCTTTGGAATTGGTTTAGTTATTAGTAACTAGATAGGTTTTGCCAGCGGTAAAAAGATACATCAAGACGCTTCCCCTTGAACGGCAACGCGTCCTGTATCAACTGTACCAAGGTAAAAGGAAAAAAAACTATTTAAATATTATGTTATAGCCGTATAGATATAAGAACTATACGGAGAGAAACATCGAACCGAGTTAGTTTCAGCAATTTCTTAATGATTCTTAATGATGATAGTTGATGATCACATGTTGTAGTCGAGAGCTCAGTCGGTGTCTAAGAGTCCTCCTAGCTAGATGAAATTACAAATCGCCCCTTAAGCCTCTAGAGACAATGCCCCCATTATTTTCTGGGTCTCTTACCCAAGGCCTGCAGCGCCCACAAGGGGCGTTGTCGCACACTTTGGGAATTTAAAGTCTGTCTAAGCCAGGCTTAGACAGACTTTAAATCAGAATTAATTTGGTTTTAATAAATGATTTATTAGATTAGACCGGGCCGGGGTGAGGACGAGCTTTTGTATGAAGACAGCACGGACAACATGCAAAACAAAAGCCGTCATACAAAAGCCTGCCTTGCCCCCCAGTCCGGTCTAGAAAAATCATCCCTTAAACGGTGCAACTATAGATAAATGGCGAATGTCTCGGAAACGTGATCTAAGAAGTTTCTTACTTTTATGTAATACAACAAGTGTTTATCAAGAACCCCCACGACGCACACGCCCTCTACCGGCTGCTAGAGTTTTGTCCATGCGTTACGCCTCCCCTATACATTTCCTAATTAGGTACCAGACTTAGTCCAATTAAGAGCTCAATATATTGTTAAGTTTTCAAATATTGTACTCTCTCTCCCTCACTCACCACTCTCACACAGGGAGTGTGGTTTTTGTCTCTGCAATGCTTGAACAAGGAGCATGTCAATAATTTAAAGAAATAGCTTAGGTGTACATTAGCCCTTAAGTAACCGATTTGTTAATTGTATGTAAGTAGGAAAGCGGACCCCGGGCTCTGGAGAGGGATGCATGCAACCGGAAACATCGCTCGGATGATGATGATTGTTGTAGGTACTTAAGTATGTTTTATAGACATACGATTTGCAATCGAATGTCTATAAAAGGCTTTGTCCTGACTGACTGACTGATCATCGCACAGCCTAAACCGCTGATACCTACCTACTAATATTATAAAGAGGAATGATTTTGTATTTTTGTGTGTCGGTATGTTTGTAAAGAATAAACTCAAAAACTACTGGACCGATTTCAAAATTTCTTCAACCATTAGAAAGCTACATTCACCCTGAGTAACAAAGGCTACTTTTGATCCCGATATTTCCACGGGATCGGGACTTACGCGGGCGAAACCGCGGGACGCAGCTAGTGAGAAATAAATAAAAAGTACCTACATACATAGTACATAGGATAATACACTAACTTGAGGAACTCACAATGGCCTAGCTATGCTCCGCCCGCCGATATTGTATAGTCGTGAAAGTTAAGCAACGTTTAGCGCCGTTATTTCTTCGATAGGTGATGGGTAACGTGTGTATCAAGAACATTGTCGCAAACTCATCCGTGCTTGGGGGGCACGTTAAGAAGAAAGGATACTTACTCGTTCTCCATACAAACATAGTCGACATTTCCTCCCAGGCTAAAGACTTAAGAGCAAGTTTATCTATTTAGTTACATTTTCCCGGGTCTTTATCGCGTATTATTATTTATTTTCTTCAATAATAATACGGATTAAAACAAAACTAAACTTTAAAAAGGCAAAAATAATAACCCGAAAACAAATTTCATGTCTCTGAGTAGGTATGTGGTACCTTACGTTCCCGCGTCGGGGGACGCGGTACTATAAGCACCGGTCGGTTACCATCAACTTCTGTGACACATTCCCGCGTCCCCCGACGCGGGAACGTAAGGTACCACATACCTACTCAGAGACATGAAATTTGTTTTCGGGTTATTATTTTTGCCTTTTTAAAGTTTAGTTTTGTTTTAACTTTGAAGATTTTTAAGTCGGGGGTTTTTTAAATTTTTAATTTAAATTTTTTATTTCACCCTTTTTGTTAAAGCGATTTTGATGAATCATGCTTATTGTTGTCACAAAAGTCACGTCTTTTTATTTGATACCCCACTCGGGTATATTTGAAAACATTCGGTTTTTATTTCCGAGTTTGACCCTACATATACTTTGAACGGCTGAACCGATTTTGATGAAACTTGCATATTGTTGTCACAACAGTAATGCTCTTTTATTTGATACCCCACTCGGGCATATTTGAAAACATTCGGTTTTTATTTCCGAGCTTCAACCAACATTATATTATTATTATGAACGGCTGAACCGATTTTGATCAAACATAGCTAAGAACACTCGCGCAAAAGACACCTATTAAACAAAAAAAACTACATTCAAATCGGTTTATCCGTTCGTGAGCTACGATGCCACAGACAGATACACAGACAGACAGACAGACACACAGACACGTCAAACTTATAACACCCCTCTTTTTCCGTCGGGGGTTAAAAATGTAACTATGTTTACTATGTTGCGGCAACGTTGCTCTGGTCGCAATAGCGGAGCGGGTAGAATGCCCCTACATTAGACACTGTTGCGAAAGACATAATACGTGTATGACGGACGTGTCTATTTTGATTTAAATTTTAAGTTTTGTTTTGTGTTTATTTTTATCTTGCTTAAATTTCAAACATAATTTATGAGTCTTTGTTTCTCGAATTAAATGATTTTTTATTTTATTTTTACAAATCTTGTGCATTTAAAAAATTTACCTATGCCATAAAACCTATTCTTTATTTGCCATGACTTTTCCCCTACTTTCTTTCATTTTCTATAATTAGAATAAAAATAAAATTTAGAAAAGTTAAAATATGAAGAAAATCAAAATGTTGGGCATGGTCAGGGCTGATATAGGGTTTATATGGCATAAACATATTATTATTTTCTCTACTACTTAGGTACTGTCTTTATCCAGGGAGGAAACAGTCGACTAGGTACGTTTGTAAAGTTTGTATGAAGAAAGTGGTATTCTCTCCCCTTAAGCAGTTGGGCCCGGTGTTTAGGTCGAGTTAGAGGAATGAAAACTCTAACAATACCACTATATGAAAAGAATAGAGAAGGTAGGTACAGAATACAGGTAAATTTCCGGGAAACATCTAGAAAGATAAGGGCTGATGCGCAAAGTCGACATAGAAGTCGCATGTAAAATGTACTGCGCGAACTTTCCCCTTCCTCGTCAAAATTTTCCAACTTGTTTGCCAGCCACTATAGGTACTTTTTATTTTGTAAGGCACATGTAATGCCCGACCTATTATCTAAGTAGGCCAGCGCAAGCGATGTAGGTACCTACTCGTAGTTTTACCTATTATTTATGAGGTACCAACTGGATTGGATAGTCCATAGTCCAAATAACCTTTAGGTATTAGGTATACGTATATGTAGGTAAGTACCTAAAATGTCACATCAATGCTTCAGTATTGCAATTTTTTTTCGAAAACGGTTCAGCAATCTATACTAATATTATAAAGAGGTAACGTTGGTAACATGTATGTATGTATGTATATTGGGGGTAATCTCCGAAACTACTAGACCGATTTCAAAAATTCTTTCACCATTACAAAGCTACATTCAATTGTAAATAATTTTGCAAAACAGTTTTAAAGCTTTAGCAGCACTGCAAAATTTCTAAAAAAATCGAAGTGCCTCAACCTATAGGTAAATTATCTCGCTCGACGTTTGTGTCAAGCAAGGGTCAGATTCAAGAAGACGGTCATCCGGCACATTTCCGGCACGTAACGCCAGAACGAACGACACGAACGTTCGTTCGTGTCTCTGCGGCTCTGACTATCGGATGCATCGAGGCCCCGCTGCCGACGGACTTATTGGTCTAGATTTTTATAGTACTACTTTATTTTTTTTGGTACAAAGTGTAGATCTTGTAAATTTAATTTATGTTTGTTACTAGTAGGTATATAATTTGTTTAGTATTAGGTTTTGTAGGTATGTAGTGAAAAAATCATACATAACTTTATTTTTTGCATTTAAAAAATCTAAATTTGAGAATGAAAATAAAGTGAAGTTAGTACAAACGCAGACGTTTCATCGCAGTGCGTTTCATAGTATTACATATTTTAGCCATAGTAGGTATTGTATTTTAAAGAAGAGAGATGTAAAATGTAATAATAATTTACAAAAGCCTAGTCCTTATAATACCAGTTACCTATACTGTCAAACATTTTACACACTAACGAAAGTCGGATAGTCGCGTAGAAGGACTTCCACAGCCTTGTATGAACCACACTCACGTGTTATATAGGTAGGTATGTATAATACATTGAGATGAACGATGGAGACGATAGTCGTACAAGTCTAACTTTAGTTAAATACATACCTAAGTACACTAGAATAGTTCTACAAGGGCGGGTTGTGTGTTTGTGTATGTGAGTGTTTTTTTTACAAACCTATTCTAACAGACAGAGTTACTTTCGCGCTTTCATTGCTAGTAAGGATTATTGCCGCTTCCACTACAGTTCTAAATATGCGACAATGTGAATCACATGATCAGAGCAAAAAAACCCATGAGTTTCTTGTGTCTTCTTCTCATTGGAGGTCGCGTTCCGAAAACACTAGCTAGATTACTGACGATCCAAAACGTGTTAATATCTTAATAATAATAATAATAATGCATTTATTTTGGGTAGGTTTAACACTGTACAATAATAATTTTAACAGTTTGTAAGGCTTAAAAAATAACAACAAAATCAATAGTTGTACAGCGCCCAAAAAAGGTTGCGTCCTCAGCTTAATACTGAAGTAGACAGCTCCAGCGCTGATTTTCAGGATGAACCTTGTTGTGACGCACGATTATAGATAATTAAGTACTTAACTATTACAAATATTAAAGAATATTGTTTGCGAGAGTAAATCAGTATTTAGACAGTTCTCTTAATAGGGTAGTTATGATTGAAAAAAGAAAATATTATCAAAAACAAAAATGAAATGAAAAAAAATGAACAAATAGGCAGGACATACTAAAAATAATAATAATAAAAATATGAATTGACATAATAACATATATTTATTGAATAAACATAATATTTTCAGTTTGAATTTAGTACAATTTTAAGCTCATAGGTAAGTAAGTACATGTACATTGTTTATCTATCCACCTACATTTTTTTTTATTCGTAGGATCCTGTAATTGGCTTCCTGGTGATACCTACAACTTTAAAGCTGTTGGATTTTCCTAATAATAAATAAGTACTTAAATAAATACTATATCAATAAATCAATAATTTTAAGTTCAAGAAATTTTAATGTCTCTTTTCTTTATATAACTATACTAAGAAATTGTGTTTAGAGTTCATGGGAAGAAAAAATACAATGTAATATTGAATCCTTTTGTGAAAAGCACTCTACCTACCTACTTCAAAGGTGCAGACTTTCGTACGAGCGGTCTTATACTTAGTCCAGAAGCCGTATGAAACCTACACTATATTATAAAGAAGAAAGATTTGTATTTTTGTGTGGGTGTGTGTGTCGTAAAAAACTACTAGACCGACTTAAAAAATTATTTCACCTAAAAAAAGCTACATTATTGAGGAGTAACATAGGCTACTTTTGATCCCGATATTCCTACGGGATCGGAACTTACGCGGGTGAAACTGTGGGACGCAGCTGGTATATTATAAAAAAAACAGGCCAAGTGCAAGTGGGACTTCGGCACGAAGGGTTGTGTGCGTGCGTACCATGATCACAATTGGATACAGAATCCTAAAACACAAGAACACGCGAAATCTTTGTACGCAATGACGATGCCCGTTTGTATTTATATTTACCACTGACGCCAGTTTGTCACTGGACCGAAAAAAATCAAGATGGTCGACCGGCAACTATGCCAGAGACTAATAGGTCCTTACAATTAGGTAATTCCTGGCCGTCAGGGGCGTCTCTAGCTCATGTAGCGCCCGTGTGCAAATATCTCCTTGGCGCACTCTAGTAAGAGTTAAGAGTAATTCCAATATGGAATAATAAAGGTACAAACAACAGTACTAACTTGACGTAGGTACCCCTAATGGGAACACCACTCTTTGCATAAACTTTTTTGTCATAATTTCATAAGGCATAACTCAATTGGCATAATTTCATAAGGCATAATATTTTTTAGCATAATGGCTATATGGCATAATTACATCAAGCATAATAGTCAATTGGCATAATATTGTTTAGCATAATGATCTTTTGGCATAATTACGTTAAGCATAATAGTCAATTAACATAATTTAATAAGGCATAAATAATATTTTTTAACATAATGGACTAATGGCAAAAATACATTTTATTGAAGTTCTTGGCCTTATCATGATACAATTTTCTAGGTTGGTATACCTAAGAGGATAAGAATAGGTGTAGGTTAGGTTAGGTTAGATATTGTGATCAAGCACACGCGAGCGACGCGAGCGATTTTCTTTCGGTCTCATCATTTTCCATACCAGAAAGGTATATTGTAACAAAGTGCAAATGTGTTTGATAATACGCTAGGAGTTTTCTAATTTTTTTTAGACTATGCTAGACTAATTTGAACATGGCTTTATGGGTATTTACGAACATTTAAATGAGTTTCGTATATTAGTCTTCGTATATTCGTCTTCGCTCGGTCGCGCTAGCCTGTGGGCGTGTGCGCTGCTTTATTTTACGTGTTTAACTACCGAATATTATAGTTCGATTGCGCGCTAGTATGTGTTATTTTTTAATCCATGAATAATGGATAACACGACGAAAAACATTATAGTAAATGAACTTTTGACGTTTATACAAAATCGTATAAATGACTTGGACGAAGGAAATATTATACGGATATGTTTGACAACGTACACTGACTCGGATGTTGAGGGAGCTAAAAAATTACTGTTTGGCTCCATACCCGACAACACCTCACGATGCGTGACAAGAAAGGGTGAAGACAAAAATAAGAAGAATCTACAGGATATCATTAAGTTGATGAAGGAATCTGAGCCTGACACACAGCCGGTTTTCGTGGCGCAGAACTTGCATCGCCTACCGCCCGTTACGTTTGACCACGTGGATGTCACACGTTTTCTACAGGACATTATAGTGCTAAAAGCCGAATTATCTAGCCTACGTGCAGATGTGATTTCAAAAACAGAATTCGAGAAATTGTGTTCTATGATAGAAAACTGCAATTCGTGTTCACAACACTCGAGAAACCCCAATAACAATAACAAACGACGACGTGTTTCCGCACAGAAACTCGACAATGATTCGTCGAGTACATTGTTATCGAACCACCTGACTGATGATAACAATATAACGATAGTCGAACCGGTTTCAGTTAGTCCTGTGACGTCCACGATCAAGAAGCGACCGATCGGTCGGGCCTCGTCGCTTGCGTCCGCGCCGCTTCAATCCCCGCAGCCTTCCTACCGTAATATGCTTGTCTCATCGACACCCGAGCAAGCTAGACTCGACCGTAACACACATAACAATAGGGTCGAGAACAAGGACGATGGTTTTATGCAGGTGATCAACAAAAAGCAGCGTCGAATCGCAAATAAAAGAAACATGAAAGGTACCCTTCTCAACTGTGATCGACTAAAAGTGGTCGAACCTAAATGCTCCATTTATGTTTCTAGGTTACAAAAACAGATATCAGTGGACGACATCAAACATCATATTGAAAAAAAAGGTGAAAATTGTATTAAGGTCGAGTTATTAAACCAGTATTTGGAGACATCTTTTAATTCCTTTAAAATAACGATCCCTAGTACGAAAGTTAATGTTTTTCTTAAGGGTGAGTTCTGGCCGGCTGGTTTGGTATTTCGTAGGTATAGAGAGCGTGTCGTTAAACGTCAGACCGGTAATAATAACAAACAACAACATGGATAGTACACCTAAGCCTAGAATACGCCTTGTTACGTTTAACTGCAAAAACATCAAGCGGTCTTTGCACGATGTTCGTACTATTTGTAAGTCTGCGGATATAGTCGCCTTACAGGAGACTTGGCTTCTGCCACACGACCTTAACTTCATGAATGAAGTCGACACTGATTTCGCATTCACTGCGAAATCATCTGTCGATACGTCGTGTGGCATTTTGCGCGGCAGACCGTATGGTGGTGTTGCACTGTTGTGGCGGAAATCAGTGTTTACAAATGTATCTATTTTAGATTGTCAGAACGATAGAATTTCTGCTATTAAAATAACTGACCCCTTGTTTACGTGTACTGTTCTATGTGTTCATATGCCATGTGATAGCCAGGAGAATCTTGTTGAGTTCTGTAGTTGCCTGGGTATGATAAACGCTATCATAGATGATAGTGAAATCCCTATTGCTTATGTATTAGGGGATTTTAACGCTCATCCCACTAAATTGTTTGGCCAGGAGCTCATTAGTTTTTGTAATGAAAATATGTATCAATGTGCCGATATTGATAGCATAGGGATAAGTTCTGATACATACACTTTTATCAGTGACGCTCACGGCACAACGAGTTGGTTGGACCACTGTGTCACGACGGAAGCCGCATGGGATACCATAGTCGCTGCCCGAGTTTTGTATGGGGCGTATTGGTCCGATCACACTCCTTTATATATGGAATGCGAAATTTCTAGTCGATCTCCTATTCTAGTCAATGTAAAATATAAGGTTGAGGTCAAGAATAATAATAATATTAGACATATTATATGGGGGACACGTGACTCTAAACAAATAAATGTTTTTAATGATATTTGTAATAAGAATCTTGATTGTATTGATGAAAATTTAATATGCAATTTGTGTAATGATTATAGTGACGGGTGTTGTGAACGTCGTAGCTATCATATTATTTTTATTGACGAATTGTACGAAGGTATTATTAGTGCCTTACAAGCGGCCGCTATTGCGTCCACCCGTAGGCGTCTTGTTGAACAGGGGGCACGTAAAAGAGTGATAGGCTGGAACTTCCATGTGGGTGAGGCTCATCAGGAAGCGCGACGGTCTTTTGGGTGCTGGATGTTGGCGGGCAGACCCTCTGCTGGACGGGTGTATGATAGGATGCGAGCAACGCGTAGTAGGTTTAAGAATAAGCTGAGATGGTGCCAGGCTAACGAGGAGAAAATAAAAATGAATATTCTTACTCTGCACAAGGAATCTAAGGATTTTAGAAAGTTTTGGACTGCTACCAAGAAACTTAACGCTAAGCCGATTGCTCCGGTTTCAGTAGAGGGATTGCAGGAGTCTGTTGCGATAGCAGACATGTTTGCTGATAGGTTTCGAGTTGACCCGCGGCCGGTAAGCGCGACGGAGGTAAGGTCACAAATGTTCAGTGTCAATGAGGCACGGGTCACCTTTACACCTTCTGATGTGGCCAGGGGGATCGCACGGATGACCAGAGGTAAGTCGGCTGGGCACGACGGCCTAAGTCTGGAACACCTACTGTATGCCGGGGTAAAAATACATGCCAAGTTATGCGCGTTGTATAACTTGTGTATTAGGTTTGGATACCTCCCGGACGCTCTGATGAGGACCGTCGTTGTTCCCATTCCGAAAAATAAAACGGGTGATTTGGGGTCCGTAGCTAACTACCGTCCGATATCGTTAGGGACTGTGGTGGGCAAGGTACTTGAGCGGTTACTGCAGCCGGAGATTGTGGGCAAGCTTAGCATAGATGATGCACAGTTTGGTTTCCGTCCCGGTCTCTCTACCGATTCTGCCATACTTAGCCTTAAGCATGCTGTTAGGCATTATGTTGACAGAGATACTTCTATCTACGCATGTTTCCTTGACCTGAGCAAGGCCTTCGATCTGGTGAACTATGAGCTTCTCTGGGGAAAGCTGCTCAGGTCAAACGTCTCCAAGAGTGTGGTAGACTTGGTGAGATACTGGTACGGAAACCAAATGAACAGTGTGCGGTGGGGCGACTCGACGTCTAGCGAGTACAGGCTAGACTGCGGTGTACGCCAGGGTGGGTTGACATCTCCGGACCTCTTCAGCCTCTATGTAAATGACCTCATTGGGGAGCTGAGGGGCACCAAGGTCGGATGTCATATTGGGGGTGTTTGTGTAAACAACCTAAGCTATGCAGACGACATGGTGCTTCTCAGCCCCTCAATCAGCGGTCTAAGGAAGTTGCTTTCGATCTGTGAGCATTATGCAAATGCTCACGGTCTAAAGTACAACGTTCTGAAGACGGAGATGATGGTCTTCAGGTCTGGTAGGGGCCCGGAGAGGGTACAGCCTGTTTTTCTTGATGGTGCTCGCGTTCGGCTTGTTGAGCGGTTCAGGTACCTTGGCCACATTCTCACACAGAACCTCAGTGATGATGACGATATTGAGCGTGAGAGGAGGGCTCTGTGCGTCCGAGCGAACATGCTTGCGCGTAGATTCCACAGATGTGACGAGGAGGTTAAGAAGACACTTTATCGTGCTTACTGTCAAAACCTGTACACTTGCCACCTGTGGCTCAAATACACGCGGAAGGCATACAGCACCATGAGAATACAGTATAATGACGCATACCGTATTCTCATGAGAAAGCCGAGATTTTGTAGTGCGTCGGGCATGTTCGCGGAAGCCAGACTTCCAGATTTTTTCGCGGTCGTCAGGCTTCGGATCGCATCTTTCTGGTCTAGACTTCGAGATAGCAAGAATGGTATCCTGAAGGCCGTGTACGACGATATGACCAGTCCTATTTTTGCTCACTGGCTCTCTGTTCAGCGGGACGCAAATCGTAAATAGGCACAGCATTTCTTAATATATATATATTGTGCTGTGAGAATTATATTGATTGTTTATTTTATTGTGTTTATTCTAAATTTCATAATCTAATCTTATATTTATATTTTATTATCTGTTAATTATTATTTGTTTATTTGATATTCATTAATTTAATACGGCAGTTCATTTGTAATTTGTAACTTTTTTTTGTAAAATATGGGTTTGTAGTATGCCTGAAATAAACGTTTATTATTATTATTATTATTATTAGTATGTAATACTTTTTGTATATTATGCGTTCTATTGTTATGCGTTTTGTAGGTTATGCTATTTGATGTTAGGCTTTTAGAATATTATGCGTTCTAATGTTATGCGTTTCGTATGTTATGCTATGTGAGTATTAGGACTTATTTGTTTATGCCTTCTGTATGTTATGCCAACTGTAATTATGCCAAAAGAGTTTATGCTTTTTTAGTTTATGCCATATAAATATAATGCTTTTTGCAATTATGCCTTATATTTTCGGCCTTTTGTGTTTAGGACAAAAAAAGTTATGCGTTAAGGACGGTACCCACCCCTAATATTATTTTATAGTGAAGTTGAAAAAATATGTCGGGAAACAATAAGTACCTACATACACCGATATCTTTTGAATGAAATGTCCGAATTGAATAATTCAAAAGGTCCTAGAAAGGTATTGAATTCGTCTTGAATATGAAGTAATTTATTTTACCATTAATTAATACCAAGGTACAAAATAAAAGGTTATTAAAGCGACGCACAGTGGGACGAAAATGATACTCCCATAGACTTAGGATTTAATTTTTTTTTATTCTACATTTCTTATTGGAAAATGATGTTTATCTGTTACAGAACCCCCAAAATCACCATAATAACCTTCTAATAACCATTGCGATGCAAAATCAGTATTTTGAAAAAAATAATGTATTATGGAAAAATACACATAATACAACTTTTTTTGAGAACCGCAAAATTGCGCAAACTTTTGACTTAGGATAATTAATATACTTATTTTTTACTATCCATGGACATATTGCACACTCCGCGCACGCGTGCGCTTTCGGGTCAAAAACATCAAAATATGTTTTTTTTCTTTTTTTATTCATTTTTATTTACGCAATATCACGGCAAATGATCAAAACGAGTTGTTTATTACCGGACCTATTGCCTAAAACAAGGTGCCGCATTTTTATGCACACTTTTTACTTTTTACCTGGAACCTAATCCTAATACCTAACGAAACCAATAACCAATGGAGTTGAAAACTGTCATTTGCTAACTTCAGATGGCGCTACTATTCGATGATCTCTACTATTTGTCAAACTTCATAGTTTTTTCGTAAACAGACTAAGTTTTTTTGAGATAATTTAACAAAGTGATGCTTTGTTCAGCTGTGGATTGCAAAACATAGGAAATTATGTTTTCCCCAAAGATGCTAAATGAATTAAATAGTGTACCTACCTTTTGATCTAAGATATTAATTAATAGTGTACTATTGTAACTGAGAATCTATGTAAGTATGACAGTATAATCTATTCTTTTAGGTTTAGTAGTTTACTAGTAGTTTTAAGAAAAGAAATGTTTTACCTGTGTAGAAATTACTCTGATAATAAAATTCAGGTTTAAAATGAGCTGTACATAATCTCGAATAGTTAGTAGGTCGAGGAGAAAAAAATGGCAACATTGGCTGCCATTTTTTTCTCCTCACAGCTTTTATCCCCTGTTTTGTTCATTTAGCATCTTTGGGGAATACATAACTTGCTATGTTTTTGCAAGCCACAGCTAAACAAAGCGTCATTTTGTAAATTTATCTAAAAAAATTATATGTAACCATTTTAATATGATTTTATTATTAAATAAGTAATATACATTCGATATTTTTTAAAAATTACTTAGTTTGTTTACGAAAAAACTATTAAGTTCCGTTCCGTTTAAGTGTGGATTTTTGCACAGTAGTAGGTAAGGAGTTGCACGCGCTACTTATCTTATGGATATTAATTTATAGATTACCTAATATTTTAAGAAGTAGATTTTGTTGTACGCTGTAGCCCAAGTCCTGCTCGAATTTAATAAAAAAAACTATAAAGAAAATTTCGTATGTTCAGAGACGGATCCGAATAGGTATATACGAACAGATCTTAGTTCCAGATTATTTGACCGCTCGAACGGCTCCACGGGAGCCGCGGGTAGAAGGGCGCCATTTAAAGCTTAGTCAGTCCGCCATGCTAGACACATCCGGAGGCAGTACCCTCAAGCACGATAGAGGCCATACACCCAATGTTGGTTGAGTCGGCTGGCCAGCATTCGAAGAGGTGGAAGTTTAGGACCACACTACTGTCGTCGTTGTGACGATCTACTACTTCTATCAAATCATCTCCATAGGAGAAAAGTCTGTGTCATGGTCGGCCGCACTCTACTGTGCGGACTGTGACCGGGTGTTCAAGACAAAGTTCGGTTTTGCCAGCCACATACGAGCACACTCCAGAAGATAGCCCAAGGTCACCAACGTCAGACACGACATTATGGTCCGACCACTGAAAGAGTATGCACGTGCACCTGTGTTCCTGACAATAAGATTCTGTGACTTACATTTTGATGTACTACTTTAAGTTTTAGGTAATTAATTAATGAATGACGCACCACTTGCAATGGCTGGTTAATACGGTAAAGAAAGAGCGGATGAGGGAGATCAGATTTGTTTAATTCCGATTTGTATACTGATTCTACCAATCGTATTGGTGTTTTAGTTAATAGTTGCCGATTGATGACCTGGAACCACATTCTCTTCACATAATAGTCAATGGATACGTTCAGTTCACGTTGCTATTTGAAAACCTCTTCTTGTCAGACTGCAAGAGCAACTTCCTTCTATTTTTCGCGCATTTTTTTGTTTTAGTCTTTATTATTTCACATTTCCAAACCACTGGACGGAATTCCTTAATTAAGGTACCTACTGTTAGATTACTCTTAGTAGTTCTAACCATTTGGTTTCCTGAATTTGGATAAAAATTAGGTACAGTATTTACCTAAATCGTTGCTAAACAGTTTGGTTCTCTCGAAGGTTAAGTCTACGAAGTTTGCAGAATAACTAGTGTAGGTGTGTTTTTTTCTATTTTTCTCACCGCCACCCGGGCAAAGACTCCTCATGCCGCTGTTCCCTGACTAGTGCTGGCAGCTAGTTGCTGGACTGGACCCATATTGTCCGAGTCCAACCCATCTCCTTTTGGGCCTTATTACTACGAAAATCATAAAGCCGATCTTCAACACGCAGTTTGCGGTGGACGCAAATATGTCATGAAGAATTGGCACGAATATGCGGAGTTGGGCTCCGCATATTCGTGCCCTGTTTTTACTTTAAAGAGAAAGGCCAAAGCGGTTAATAGTGTGCGCCGAGCCATCATAATCGTGTGCGTTGAGCGATGAGCAAAGGACAGACCAAAGTAAAGGCCGGAAATTGAAATAGTTCTTCAAAATATGGGCAATTTTTGCTCTATCCTTTGTTAGAAAAACAGCGTAGTCGTCCGTTTAAGTGTAGACTTTTGCACAGCGATAGGTAGATGTTCGAAAAACGCTGACGAAGTCGCGGGCATAGTTAGTTTTAAATAAAATTAATAAAGTGGAGTGGAAAGTGGTTTCTGTAGATCCGTTCAAACGAGCACAGTCGAAAATAGTGTATCGAAAATAGACCGGGAAACATACTTCCATATTTTTAAAATCGATGCGAAGTGTCTAGGCTCGTTAGGTCTAGCCAGGGAAATGGATTCTCGTGGCAAGCGGATGACCATTACATAAAATAAGAATAACGTGGCATTTGGCGTGGCGACTACAACTCCGCGTTTAGGGGACATCTTTTGTTAAATGGACTTTAACTATGCCCTTCAGAATAAAGAAATGATAATTAGAGACCGGTTGCCGATGCATTAACACTAATTTAGCTAGGTATCTATTTCAACCAAAATCTTTTAAAGAAACCAGTTAAGCCTTTAATATTTTCAGTTCAACGTATTGCCGTTACATTTCCAACAACATTTGTTGTAAGTAGGTACCTATGTCATCGAAATATTGAGTCACAAAATAATATATTCGCATCAAGACAACTCGAAAATCAAGTGTTACCAAACTCTACAACAGCAGCAGTAGTATCTACAACAGCAGCAGTAGTATCTACAACAGCAGCAGTAGTATCTACAACAGTAGCAGTAGTATCTACAACAGCAGCAGTAGTATCTACAACAGCAGCAGTAGTATCTACAACAGCAGCAGTAGTATCTACAACAGATTGTAAGCTGTAAATATTTTAGATACCTACCTACAACATCGCGAAAACAGAAGAAAAATCTACCTACCTACTTAAAAAATAAAAAAGTAGGTACTGACTGTTAGCCCCTGTCTGAGCCACATTTTTCCGGGTCAATATTTCCCTGGGCGACGGCTGTATATTTTTAGCAGAATTAAGAACCATCCTTTTTTTCTCCAAGTCAGCCATATGTCAAAGATTTTGTATTTCTTTTGTTAAAATGCTTGTTTCTTTTTCATTTAATTTACCTACTTACAATTTACTGCTGCACAGTAAAAGATGATACCTACAGAAAGTTCCGGAAATATATTTTTATAATTTATCCTATCAGAACTACCAAAACTACTGCAACCTGCATAGATAACATCTTCATATCCGAAGATGTTACTGCCATTAGCAAATCTGTTATAAACAAATTGCAATCAGATCATAGTGGCCAGTTAGTCAATTTTGTAATAGTAAAAAAACCAATACCCAAAAGAAAAATAACATATGTGCCAGTAACTGCCGTTCGACTAGAGAAACTTAAATCGAATTTGGCTAACGTCATGCCATTTCTACCATGTGATATGGATGCAAACATATTATACAACAACTTTTTTTCAGTTCTTAACGAACAGTTTCAATCTATTTTCACGTCCAAATCAATGGTGGTATCAGGCAAGCGTGAGTTCAGTGACTGGGCCACGGTCGGCATTCATAGAAGCAGACGAAAACTTTACGAGTTGTACGCAGAGAGACAGTTTCATATATCAGAGGAGTTTAAGGCTTACGTTAAAAATTATTCAAAGATATTTAAAAGAGTTTGTATATTGGCGAAGTCCTTACACATTAAATCTACAATACAGAATAGTAATGATAAAATTAAAGCCACTTGGAAAATAATAAATGCTGAAACTGGTAAAGTCTTTAACAAAAATATTGATTTTAAGTTGGACATTGGCGGAAGGATGACAAACACTGACCAAGATGTTGCGAATGAGTTTGAGAATTTTTTCACTAATGTGCCTACTACTCTGACAAAAGCCCTAAACTCCTCTACCCCCATTGCTAAATCTCTTTTAGAAGCAAATGTACCTGAATGTAGTAAAGCGTTTCAATTCAAATATGTTAAAAAACATGATATTTTAGTAATTTTTAAACAAATCAATGTAAAGAAAACTAAAGACTTATGGGGGATTTCTGTTCCTATTGTTAAATCCTTGATAGAAGTTATTGTACCTGAGCTTGTTATTATATTCAATAGGTGCATAGATTGTGGCGTGTTTCCTGATCAAATGAAATTTAGTAAAGTAATTCCATTATTTAAATCCGGTAGTACATCGGACCCCTCTAATTTTAGACCCATATCAGTACTACCTACATTAAGCAAAATTTTTGAAAAAATTATATTGAACCAGCTACTAAAGCATTTTGATGACAACAATATTTTACACAATAAACAGTTCGGTTTTAGTAAGGGTCGCTCGACTACTGATGCGGGCATTGCATTAATTGAAAACATATTTGATGCTTGGGAGGAGTCGCATGATGCATATGGCGTATTCTGTGACCTCTCCAAAGCGTTCGATTGTGTTCGACATGATACTTTGATCATGAAGCTACGACACTACGGTATCGGGGACGGCGCATTGGATCTTCTTTCTTCTTACCTGAGTGATAGGATTCAGTGTGTCGACATTAACGGTAAACGTTCCCCTGGATCACCTGTAACTTTAGGAGTTCCTCAAGGATCCATATTGGGACCTTTTTTATTTCTAGTATATATTAACGACTTACCTTTCCTCGTGAAGGAAAATCATGGGATAGTATTGTTCGCAGATGATACCTCATTGGTATTTAAAGTAAAAAGACGACAATCTAATATTGACGACGTGAACAATGCTCTCTCTAGATTAGTATATTGGTTTAATGTTAATAATATGCTACTAAATGGATCTAAAACTAAATGTATTCGATTCACACTACCAAATGTAAAACAAGTTAAAACCACTGTTAAAATTGATAATGAGGAGATCGAAATAGTCGATAAAGCTGTCTTTCTGGGTATAACTTTAGACGCTAAGCTTCAATGGGGCCCACACGTGGAAGCTCTGTCGAAAAGGCTTAGTTCCGCAGCTTACGCAGTTAAGAAAATCCGGGAATACACAGATGTTGAGACGGCCCGCCTAGTCTACTTCAGTTACTTTCACAGCATCATGTCATATGGTATCCTGCTGTGGGGGTGTGCTGCTGACATAGAAACCATTTTTGTTTTGCAAAAGAGAGCGGTGCGAGCTATCTACAAAATGGGCCCCAGGGAATCGCTTGAAGAAAAGTTTAAAGAGATAAACATTTTAACTGTTTACTCTCAATACATTTATGAAAATCTGCTATACGTACATAAGAATAAATCAAGTAAATTTCACAAATACAGTGATGTCCGTCAGGTTAATTTGAGACACAAGGATGATCTGACTGTGCCCTATAGTAGGCTCCAGAAAATAAGTAAGTCGTTCTGTAGCACTAGTGTACTTTATTATAATAAACTACCTGAAGACGTATTTGACATGTCCATTACAAGATTCAAAAAATATATTAAACTTAAATTGTGTAATAAGGCGTACTATAGCACGTCAAAATATTTTGATGAGAAGAATCCATGGACGTGATTTTTAACTGCTCCTGTTCAGATTAAGATCTGTATTATGACGATTGTAATATAAAACATGATAAAAAAAATAATTGGAAAAAAAAACCCCATGAGTTTCTTGTGGTTTCTTCTCATCGGAGGGCGCGTTCCGAAACCTCGGTAAATTAAAATCTCGACGTTTCAAAACGTACGTATGTGTGTATAATATACGTTCTAAATGAATAAAAAATTTTGAGTTTTTGAGTTTTTGAGTTTTTTATTATTAAGTATGATATGGTCCGGAAACTCCCGATACCTATTTTCAGTAACTATCGGGATTTATGGGATATAAATCTATAATAATCTCCCTGTTATTTTACTTACAACACGCCTCTTTGTAAACCAGTTTATCTCAACGCTTTTAACGCTGATGTGACCTTCTGGCACCTACTTTAGAATTATTAGGTGTACCTAGTATAACTGTAATGTACTATGAGAATTAATCAAGGTAAGCTAGGTAGTGAAGTATATAACGAAGAGTAAGGATTTAGTAAAAACTTATAGTAGGTATAGATAGAGAAACATCGCTTTCAAATCGGTTCGCAGTTTCGATGCTACAAAACGTCGCGTACACAGACATAATAGTGGGAAGTAATTCAAGAAATCAAATGGCGTGGCCTTATCATTTAGATTATGTACCGAACTACATCATTATTAAGTAAAGAATTTTCAGCTAAATAACCATTACCTACGTAAGAATCACATAAAGTAACATTTTGGCCCAATAATGTACCCTGAGGAACACCCACATTTTTTTTAGACTTTCGAGGGAAATTATACTTTATTGGTAGTAAATTATAATTTTAGCGAATAAACTGCATATTAGGTGATATGTAAGAATCTGAGGTAATACACGAGTAGGGTATTCTCAGATTCTTATACGAACTTCATTGTCAAAAGCCTTAGAATGTTCAATATAAATAAATACACACGCGTAGAGAACAGAACATGCCTTTAAACCTAATAATAAGCGCAACGCGATGCGCTAGAAGACCTTGAGACTAGGGATATAGAGTTCCTGTGGATACTAATGCTCTAACTAAAGGAAAGTCACTTTTTCTCACTTCCGAGTTTCTGCCTTGCCTTGTAGCTCACGTGTTGCTGTTATTTGTTCAGATAATTAGTGTAGTTTGCTAGTTAGAGGATCTTAGTCTATCTTTGTTAGGTAGCAACATGTAATAAACATTGATACGGCTGGTACCATAGTTTCTCAAGTAGTAAATTACACTAGGCAATATTTTATCTCCTTAGCCTAAATTTCAGTCGTAGTTCTCGTTCTCAATAGTCCTATCCGAACTGGAGCTTAGTTTGTTGTCAATGTTGTAATACATAACGATTAACTTGTGACTCTTTTGGCTTCGGCCAACACACGTCCTTCCTCTGGTACGGGACTCGGAGGGGCTCCATAGGTCCGTGATACAGAGGCGTTTCAAACATAATTAAAGTATCTACAGTGAAGTTATAAAGTCAATACCGGTTAAAAACTATAATAGGGTTGAGTATTTATTCTACCTATCTATCACGAAGCATGGCCGTTATTCATGGAATCATTCAAGTAGTTTGTGGCGTATTTGTGAAATTCTTGCTTTCGTTGTTCATGTTCGTCATCCTAGTCACTATTCTATATTTTTATGGTCATTATAGTTATCAATAATGAAGAACTTACGAAATTTGAAGATCGCACTGTCGTCACCACCAATCAAAGTAAAAAAAGTGATTCTGACCTAGACTTAGTATAGACTATTTAAACTAAAATACTTACAGCGTAGTAGAGAATAAATTAAATGAAAGAGATATAGATCATAATGATTATAGAGTCGTTTAGGTGTCGTATTAACATTACAAGTATAGCAGTCGAGAATTCAGCATCATCTACTTCAGTAAGTTGGCATCAGGTCCTATAGTTAATTTCTTTTTAAGGTAAATCATCCTAATTCTTGCAGATTAGTTAGATATTTTACTGATGACAACGCAAGGTTATTCGTGTAATAGAATCATCCAAAATTTAATTCAAAACGAAATTATAACTTGTAACTAGACTGTAATCCAGACTTTGTCGACTCAAATGTATGGAAAACGGAAAATTTCTCCACAGAAAACTTTATCGAAAAATGTTATTTGACCAACATCAAATTTGAAGTTATAGAATGACTGAAATTGTATTTTGGATAATTTTATTACGCGAATGAATATGGATTTAGTGCCTTTAAGTTTTTCTATCTACCTAAATGTTAAGCTTTTGTATTTGTTGGAAGCATTGTTTCTAATTTATTTTACACTAAGCATCTACATAATTAGCTACTTGCCGAGCTATCGCTAACATTACAGTCCGCTTCGTTCCGTCAATTTTTTAATGAGTAGTTCTGAGAACAATAGACCCCCCGAGCACTTTATTGGGAAGACATTCATAGATATTTAAACACTTTAAAAATAGGAGAAAATTTTCGATTAAGGAGTTTGTGATGAAAAGATAGTTCCAGGAGCACCAACAATGTGTAGATAAAAGCTTATTCTATAAGTAGAAGTCGAAAAGTTAGCAATTTACTGTATTTAGAAAATTCTGCTCATCACTTTGAAGATCCTCATCAGATCTTCCCATAGTAAATCATCAACAGGTACTACCTACATAGTTTAGAAGATTCAAGGATTCGGAGTGCACTTTTACTCCTAATCAACGCAGAGTCCAAACCGCTGGTCCCGCTGGTCGCTGGTAGGGGAGTCCCCATACAAAACCTCCCGTTTCTATAAAAATTGGCCCTCTTCACAAGTTCCGAAATAACAAACAAACTAATATGATAAGTCCATCCAGTACAGGACACTATAACCCCTCAAGTTTGCCACCACTACCACTAGTGTACTCGGCGATAAGGTCATCTGGGGAAAGGGCAGCTTTGGGGTAAGTGCAGCAAATTTCCATTTTATATATCTAATTGGCCAAGAAGTGTTTTCGGTTTTATCAATATAATTGTTAGTTTCGGGTAAATTGATGCATCCCGCCCTTCCCCCGAAGCCGTACTTAATTTAACCCAGGTGACCTTACAGCTCGGCGTGTACCCAGTAGATTGTTGAAGTGTTAAGTAGGTACTGCCTAAGTATTTCTATTGCCTTTGTAAGATTCTTTTCAACTGCATTTATTCCTAGTACAGTAGCGTTTTTTTGGTAAATATTGTAGGTTGAGGTAGAGTTAATCGGCATTACGTTTTGCTATACTTTTTGCATTACTAAAAAGTAGCATTACGGTAGGTAGGTACTACTAAAACCTAATTGATTTTGTATTCGTTTGGTGAGCAATTTTATGACTGTAAGTCCAGTCCAGTTCAAATAAACTTTGTACCTCAGAGATGTGTTTATTTTGGCTTGGTTTGATTCATATTTATTTATTTAATGTATTCACATTTCTTT
Source organism: Idaea biselata (assembly GCA_958496205.1). Classification (NCBI taxonomy): domain Eukaryota; kingdom Metazoa; phylum Arthropoda; class Insecta; order Lepidoptera; family Geometridae; genus Idaea; species Idaea biselata. Next base: position 20,558,918 of record OY292405.1, on the reverse strand, counting down.
TCGTGCAAGCAAGTTTTTTTTCTACTTAACATTAGGTCACTACTAATTATTTCCTATACTTAATAGCAAATTAGAAACTTCGATTTTCTAATATTGTCAGATAATTGAAGCCAGAACGAGAAATTTTATAGAAATATAAAGTATAGAGTCCTTAGTAGGTACGTTCCCTAGGTGACAGTTCTGGTTATGTCGAACACCCTGTCTATGTTCGTCAGTCTCACAATCGTAGACCATGGCTGGTTGGTAGCAAGTATCACCTTATGTCAATAACGTTCTATTTAGCAATATCCTTAACAAGTTAGCATTGATTGGTAGGAGTAAGGACTACATAATCAAACTCAGCACTGTTGAAAATCATCAAAAAACTGAAATACATAATCTGTGAAAACAACGGTCTAGCTATCAAGTTTTATTATGAGATACAGCCTGGTGACAGACAAACAGTAGTCTTTGTAAAAGGTGCCCTTTTTTACCCTTTGGATATGGAACCCTAAAATAAAGCTATAGAGGTCGTTTTATTTTTGGACGCAGTGGCGTTATATTCTGCTAATTATCTGGATGGATCTTATTTAGTGCATTACATTCTAGGTGTGCATTAATGAGAAGCTATGACGAAGTAGACGACGTATGACTTGAAAATACTTATTCAATCTAAATATGTTGAGGTACTCGTAGTCTATAGGGAACACCGTCGACGCAGGTTGAGTTTCAGTTCCTATCGCAGATCTCTAACCTTCTAGCTAGAGAATTGACAAAAACATTAAGGGTCTGATGACGCACAAACAATCAACTTCTCCTGGAGCGAGATCAAGCGTGCTGCTTCCGATAGAGCGGGATAGAGGAATATCATGTCTGTGCTTTACCCTAGCAAGCAGCAAGACTTAGGACTAAGAGAAACTCCGAAAATCGTATAGCAGTCTTGAGTTTGAGAGCGGACTATTTATTTCAGTAGCCTTCAAATTTAAAGTGGCTTTGAGTAGTCGGCCGTAAGTAAAGGCTATTGGCCGTTATCAGTAGGTCGAACAGCAAGTTATTCAATAAAATAGAATGTTCAATTATTTTGGAATTTAGAGATTTACTTAGAAATATTTTAAAGGAAAAATATACATCTTCAAAAATTCACTTGCGGCGAGGTTTGAACTCGCGTCTTTGGGTCAATACCCCAATGTCTTAAAGAACTAGACCACGCGAGTTCCCTCCTCGAGCGATGAATTTAAAAATAGTATGTATGTTTTCCTTGTCTACTATGTCCTGCCCTGTCGACTTAGGCTCGTTAAACGCGATATCCTGGAAAACAATTTCCAGTGATTGGGAATGATTAACTTATTATTACTTATACTCATGATTTACTTAGAGGTTTGATAAAGGAATCAAAATAATATTGTGGAAATGTAACGGAATCGTAACAGTATTACCGCAAAATTGGTTAGGTTAAAGCTTATAAATATTTAAACGAGCGAACCGTGAACCGCCAAAGGTTTAATTTCGGTTTTTTGGAAAAATGCGGCCGTAACTTTGGCAGCCACAACCACAACCCTTGACCAGTTTTTATCACTTGCAGATCTATTGTCAGTTATTGAGTAGTACTTATCTATGAACGTAGATAAGAGAAACGGTAATTTGCGGCGATTTAGTCCCTGAGGCAGACCCAAAAAAAAACTTGGTAACATCCAATTTTATGAATTGGAACCAAGCTAAAGTTAAAAATCAGAAAAGACGATATTGCGCATCAGTTATGCGGCAAATACAAGTACTCGAAAATATATGTATCATTGAAGAAACTGTACATCTAAAACTTACCAAAGATTGTCGAAAAGTCCAGATGTTTAGTGTTGAGGTTTTGCAGGTCGAACACTCATCGACTGCGGCGGGGCGGTAACTCAAAATATGATGGCTATCCCAAGATGGCTGTTTAGACCAGTTTGTTTTTCTTCCAAATCGATCGTGACGTGGACGAAATTAAAGTACGAGTATGTGCAAAAGCTAGGTTAGTCCAGGTCTTAAATCTGAATTCAAACTCAGATCAGGATCTCAGACAGTTATCAAATAATTAGGTAGTTATTTTTATCTTCGACGGCCACGGAGACGGGATGCGTTGAGTGGGTGGGGTGTTTGATGCGTGTCGGTCACTATTTTTCTCAGAAATGGAAGTCGATTTTGAAACGGTTTTTTGCATGTTTTTTACTTTTTGACTGAATCTACCTACTTATTCTATTTTTTTGAAGGAGATATTTATTTAGGTTTAGCAAATATTCCTAATATTTGAAGACTGGCAGTGTCGTGTCGTAGTAAATAGATGACCAAATAGTCAGAAAGAGTTACTTAACTATTCCAGAAATAATAGCAAATTTGACAACGTGATTATCATTTCAGCCGACCCGAATTTTTATAGCCCCGCTGAGCAACCCAAATCTAGCTTATAAACCCTAGATTTTGACACAATTTAGAGAAAAATGCATTATTAGGTTTCCTTGGATTCAGGATTTGGATCATTTGAAATCTAAGACGTATTGTCTTACTTGACACTATTGTGTCTAAATCTAAAGACTGCAAAAGTAAGGCAAAGCCCTACTTATTTAATAAGTATTTCTGTATATGACATGATACTGTCATCAGTTTTCAAGGCATTCAAAGTTGTTTTCTCAGCGCTCCACTGCATGCATTGTTTTATTCTTTTGGAGAATCAAGTTTGCATTAAAGTAGTGTTTCATGGGTTCATACACAAAACTTTAAATATTTACCTTTTATTGATATAAATAAGTACTAATTACTAGGCTGTAGCTTATTTCTATAAACTATACTAAATATCACAGTGGTATCACAGTCTATGTAGTTTGTAGTCATAAAAACTACAAATTCTTATAGTTTTTATGACTACAAATATATTTTGTGGCAAATAACATGAAATATGCAATAATGCATGTTATTTTACCATAATTTCAATGAAATACACAGATCAGTGCCTGTACTATGCTACGTAATTTATAGAATAGTAAATTAATCTGAATTGCCTGAACTGTAGTGCATCAAGCATCAACCCTAGAATATAAATATAAACTTATTCACCAAAATACCTAACGATCCCCAATCACTAATGCCTAAAGTAGGTCATTAACATTAGTCAATAACTATTAACCCAGCAGGTACTTAGTGCCTTAGGTATGTGTGGCACACGCATGTGTGCAACCGTAAAACAAAGAGCAGCTAATGTGTGTGGTGTGTCATGTCTCAAGTCAAGATCAATGCTTGAGTCACGTTCTGAATACAAACCTGAGGATGCTACTCTTTTTAAATCATGTAGCATAGTACACGCACCAAAATTAGTGTGTAAATCATTTTATTGATAGGCCAATTAACAATTTGATGTCAAATAGAGTTTAAATATAGTGTAATGCTATTAAAAACCCTACAGCAATTGCATTTATGAAATAAATAAATATTGCAGGATGTTGCACACAGCGCCATCTAGTCCCGGACTAAGCAACTTGGCTTGACTAGGACTAGACAAGGAATATTCATTTATTTTTAGCATAAATACTCGCTCTTAGCAAGAATCGAACTCGCTATCTTCTGTGTACTAGTCGGGTATTCGCTCAACACACCAGAGAGCTTGTACCTTTGGGCAACTTTATGTGGTTGTTAATGCTGTTGTAGTGCCTTTTAATAGCATTAATAAAGCTCTAAATGGCACCAAAACGTTTTTTGGGTAGGACATGTCAACTTGTCAATGTGTTTATCAGAAATACGTTGCATATCTACCTGAACGCAATGAAAGCATCTCCAAGTTCTCCTCCTACGATGTGTACCCCACCTTCGGGGATGGAGAGACCCCGGAAATAGTTCCTAATGTCGAGGGCATTGGCCGACCACGGCAGATTCTGAAGCCTTATGATGACACTCATGACTGCACCTGTCGAGAGAGAGATAAACCTTTCCATTGCTTGATTTTAATTGTTCCATACTCCTCATCTGGGTGATGTTACTAGTTGCATCCCTCTTGGGAGCTTTGGGAAGTATGTGCAAACAGTGTGAATAGCCTCACACTCGGAATAGCCTGTTTCACAAGACCCCTAAGTAAGTTGATGGTAGTGCTCAAGTAAAGATTACATGTATTTGTTTGTCAGGATCGGCTATTCGCCTATCTGAGCGCCTATTTCGGCATAGCGCCTATGAGCCCGGGTGGGAGTTAAACTCACTCGAGCTAACCCAATTCCCCGAGGAAAGATAGATTTCATGTACTATGGGCCTTGCATGAAATATATATATGCTTACACAGGCCAATATACAAATGACCTAATCACTACAGTCCGATATATGAAAGATTAGATTATTGTAAGACTCTTAGACTGGTTTTTCAACTTTTTTTAATAAACTAATTAACTATCAAGAACTAGGTACCCATGATAACAATCTTGCCTTAGTTTAATAGGCAATATGCATTACATTGCTGCACAGCTGCTATGGAGTAATCATTGGCGAATATCATGTATATTGATATGGCTTACATGTGACACCACAACTATTACACTAAAACAGCACTGGCCATATGTGTAGTGGTGTGTCTCACCTAGTGTTCTCAGGTCGCCCTAAAGCTTCCAACTTGACCTATCAACTGCTATCAGAGATAACAACCACCACTTAACGTGCCTTCCAAAGCAAGGAAGAGCTCCAGAAAATGTTTCTTTTGCCACACATTATCTGTCATTTATCCAAAACTGCACCAGGCATTATTTTTAATAATTATTTATTTGACTTGCCCTATTATACAAGATCATTGGACACAGCTAGGTCAATCTTGTATAAGAGTGCAGGTTAAATAATACCCGCTGCAGTCATTACTTTGATGGATTGGATGAACAAGCATTGCTGAGCCCACACAATTTCACAAGATGTATGGGAGCAGCAATGAGCTCCTCAAAAGCAATGAACTGCATAGTGCCTATTCAACTTAGTTATCAATAAGATTGATACTGGAGACTGCACAGATGACGAGATTCTACTGCGAAATCAATCAGCTTCTGGTGAATCTGTCCTACCTACGTAGTAGGTAAAGAAGACTCGACGAGCAGTTGTTGATTTGATTTATTCAAGACAAACAAAACCAATTTAAATTTTATTATGTTTCTGTCAACTCTAAAAGTTCTATCATGGAGAGACAAAGCATGTTCTCACTACTCCAACCTTACTCCATTTGTATTGTAAATTTATATTAGGCTATAAATGTGCATAATGATATTGAATTACAATACCTTTACAGTAGGTATTTTATCAATATCCTGTTTTATTAGTGTAGTAAACATGGCAGCAAGGTAAAAACATTATGTTAGGTAAGTCATAGAATTTCCTAAAACCATGTTAAAATACATATTAAAAGCTTTATCAGTAGCTAAGTAGGCACTTATCGCAGTTTCTCAAGGTGGAAACACTGGTTATGGTGAATTGCACGAGGTTTTTACACATTGCACCAATCTACCTTGCTTACACCTACGTTGTGACTACGTCAAATTTATTTTTGTTTCTATTTTACCAAAACCGAATGCACTATAAGAATAACCCGAAGAAAATACCCTACCCTAATTTCAATAAAACAATAACAATATACCTACATCAGAGGATTGCACGGAGTGAAATAAATAAAATAGGACGCCATGCCAAAATCTTGGCCGATGTCTGTACGGACTTACCCTAAGATTTACGCTAAAACTGAGCACTTAAACACGTTCTTAAATAATAGAATACATTGTAAATATAAAAAAATATCACAGAGAGGCAAAAATAACACGAAATAATTCCAAATTCATCCAATTTTGTAAGCTGACAACGACGATCACGCAACGCTATCGGATGACAGAAATGAAATCAAAATGGCGTCGCCCGGCCCGGTTGGCTAGGCTTGGGCGGGTGCAGTTGTGGTGGAGGAAATGTTTTGCCAACATTATCAGGATAATTCTCGTTATGGCAACACATGACTGGCTCAGAAGACCTTTTCCTTTTTCAAAGCCTTAAATTTTAACTCATTCATTTATTCGTTCTTCGTCTCAGTCGACTGAACATTTTATTTATTTATTTCGGTCTGAGACCGATATGGCCAATTTGGAATAGCCAGGGTCAAGTTTTAGAATATTTCAAGTTTCTTCAATATACCTAGTTTTGGCGTCGTACATCTTGTACATCTTGCCAGTATCAAGTATTTTGCATGAAATTAGCCCGATCGGGCCTATAGTTTCAAGTCAGGGGCAATGGTAAAGCGGTGGCAACTTTACTATAACCTTCAAGGATCTTCGGCGCGAACGACGGAAAGTTCATGTTTAACACTCAATTTTGTTTTCACTACACTTGTGCACATTCACGGAACTAAATTGAATAAGATTCCACCACAATTACACAATTTAACCGAGTTTACAACATAGCTTGACGAAAACAAAATGTTGTCTCCGCTTTCCCGCCGAAAAAACCCGACTGAAGATGGACACTTTGATTGATGACAGTTTTCTGAGTGTTACCAAACCGGAAATAAATCGCCAGATCATTATTTATTCCTAGCTTAATTTTGGAATTTATTGTTAAGCTCAAATACACGATGACAATAATTACGTTTTAGGTAAAGTGTACGTGAAGTGTCATTGTGTAAAAAAATAACCATCATTTGTTTTAAATGTAGACTTTAATTTCAATAACATTCAACTTTGCTTTATTGCATAACAAAACAGTCGGACTAGTCGGATTTGTAAATACATTTTTTTGTTTTGTTAAATATGACTTGTGTTTACCTTTCCTATGATTAAAATAATAATAATAATAAGTCCGCAGGGCACCTTGAGGCGAGGTGTCGGGGAGTAGCGACCACGCGGCTTCCCGAGTGCTCCAGGGGGAAATCACCGTTCCTCACCTCCGGCTTGCCTTAGTTGGCTGGTCTGAGTGAACACTGACGAGGAAGCGGTCCCCCGCCTCAGGCTTGCCTTCACCGGCTGGTCAGAGTGGAGTCGCGAGAGCAGAAATGCTCGGAGGATGGACACCTCACGTCAGTGATGAGTTGGTCCGCTCTCTGGCATCCCAGTGATGGTTTAAAATCCAGGGAGGTCTCTCCATCCTTTAGCCTCTCACGTCCCTGTTGCTCCATTGCTGTAATTTTGCTCAGCTGATTAGGGAGCCCAGTTTGTGAGTTGGCGAGTCTCCGCCTGCCATTTTTCGTGTTTATTGAACATTGTTACGGCAGGCGCCATAATCACCATAGTTCCCCCAGTAGCCAATCCACTACCACCACATCACTATAGCCCATGTTGTTTTCATCCGTAGATTTCTCAATAGTTCTATCTGATCCGGTGGTTGTCCTGGGCTGCATTTTATAGTGCAGACAGGGATAATCGCCGGCAATAGTTCTATCTGATCCGGTGGTTGTCCTTGGCTGCATTTTATAGTGCAGACAGGGATAATCGCCGGCTTGGTGTCCACTTCATTGTTTGCGAGTAAAATTGTTATTGAAAAGGGCCTCTACGTGTTGGCTTCGGCTCCACGCACGCCTTCCAAAAGTCCGGGGCTCCATAGCCCCGTGATACTGGACGTATAACAGACATAATAATAATAATGATTCGCGAAACTAAATTAAGGTCTTGCTTAACCTTAATATCCTCATATGTGACTTAAGATGGCGCAGTATGATATATTAATAAGATTCATGGTTGGTATATACCTAGGTACCTATCTACTTACTACAATCATATCTCACCCACAGCCATATATTGATGGATAAAGGTGGCTGCAATCACAAACACTATGTGCCCTGACTGACTCGGGTCTAAAGGAATATGGCTACTGTATCCCGAATTCCGTCGTGCTTGTCGTAGTGACCAAAGTAACCAAAGTGTCTTGGTCTACGGCCACGACTTGTTACCCACCAGCTTAAGTAGTATTGCCAAACGGACTTGTCCGTGTTCCGATACGTAGACCGGTGCAGCCACTAAGGAAGTCGGATTGGGTCTTGTTACACTGCAGTCTTCTACTAAATAGATAAGCGTGCTACATCTCAGACCATTATCACTAAACTAGTAGTTAGACTTATCATCACTTGCTTGTCAATTTTGCAAATACCTACTTGTCGACTATGATAGGAGTTAGATTAAAAAATGCACCAGGTAAACAGTAACTCCCCTAATTAGCCAATTTATTTTAGTTTTTGCATCCCAAATATTATATAAAAAAATCTGAAACTATTAGTTTGTATATTTGAATATTTCGAACTGGCTCAGACAACGCATGAATTTGGAAATGTATTTGACGCATTTTGCTACTCTCTCACGTAAATATTTTAGCTTAAATTAAAGAGTTTTAGATGTATTATATTCACTTTTTTCTACAAAAGGATAAAATATAAGCGGGTAATTTCCACGGCTAATTACAGAGCTCTAATAAACCATTCCACGATTTCCATTCCATGCTCACAAAAAAGTGTACCCGCTAATTTCGTTTATGATCTAAGTTAAAAGTACGTTAAGTTTTTTTTTTGTTTTGGGCCTTAAAAATTGTTAACTAGAGAATTTGATTAGTGGCAACACTGTCAAGTTCTTGATTTCTTGTCGTCTCGTTGCTTGTCAATTTATTTCCAACCAAAAATTGTAAATTGTGGATAGAAAAATACGGAAATAGTTAATTTATCTGCTGAAAATATTAGAACAATAAGTTCTTCGTTTGTTTAAACCGTAAGTACGAGCCATATTTTCTCGTTTTGCTGATAATTTCACGCTAATAATCTTAGTAGAAAGGTGCATATTTCGTACAGTTTTATTGTTATTTCCGTAAATAAAAACTCAAATTTCACGGTTCGGACTCAATCGGCTGTGAATTACTACTAAAAATATTATCCTCTAGTTGATTACTTATATAGTTGCTTTACAACTTTGCTTCTGCTTGTAAAAACCCACGCAAAATCTTGTAAGGTTTCGCAAAAAAAATCGTAAAAATGATTTTATCTCGGAATATAGTACCTAATTAAATAAAAGATTCTAACTATTAAATTATCTAAAACCAATCTTGCACTAAGTAAATTGACGTTTATTTAAATTAATTAATTAAAAAATTGTTATAAAAAAATCGAAATTGAAATTGACCTTTACTAGGGGTTGTTGACCTTTAGTCGGGGTCAACTAATCGCAACCATCTAGAAGTAATCAAAACCAATAGAAATAGAGTATTGAAGAAAATGCTAAAAGGACCTTGACCCTTTCTTGACCTACTAAGAAATTAGGGACCTCATTGCATTGCTTTTATACTAAAGGTGGGAAGCATAAAATATCAGTCTCATTGCTACAAATGTATTGCTAGCTGTATGCTATGACTTCACCTGCCCAAGGTTTTATATTATTGAAGAAATCTAGATATTTTAAAACCAAATGTCATAAAAATGGGCTTAATTAAATGGCGTATAACAGAGCTTTTATTTCTTTTGTGTTTTTTTTAGTTGTGTCATGTTGCTTTAATGAAATAAAACTCATTTTGTTATCACTGGCTTCTCTGTCTGTCTGTCTTGTTTCGCGTTGCTGTTATTTTCAACTTGCATACAAGCTACGACAATGGTTCTGGTTGTATCCAGGAGTCTGAACTCCTGTACAACCCGAAATTCAGCACAGTTTGTATGTTATCATACTTAGGCAATATTTTTTGGGCCAGTTGTCTCACTGACCCAACCCTCCTTGGGACCAAGCCGTAAACGCCACAAGGGGAGAACTCTCTAGATGGCGTAGCCCTGGGTCCCATGTCTGCTCTCACAATCATGTGTCAATAGAATATCTTATAGTAATTGTCATGTGTGAAGTGTATTTGACACATTTGTCTACCAAATGTGTCAAATACACCCCAAAATATGACTTAAGTACCCGACGGGACTTATAGGCAAACCTTTCATTGCAATCGTTTTAGTTTCCTAAGTGTGGTAATCACTAACCTTGCTATTATAAAATGAGTTTTTAGGCCAGACTTGGTTTAAACCATGGTTTAGGCATAGTAAATCATGGTTTTAACGAGGTCTGGCCTTAAACTCATTTTATGATAGCAAGGTTGCAAAGAAATAATGTTTGATTACTATTCTAACAACACTCTATTGAGACACGTTTGTGAGACTCGACTTAGGACTCTGTTCTATGCTACACATTTCTAAAGATGTATTGCCTAAAAATTAATGTTTTACCTTACCTTTCAGATAGCCTATACAAAGAAGGATATAATAATAACTAGATGTAATCACTATTGCTCAATCATTGTGGTACACGAGTGACAATAACGCAGTGATGTGCGATCGGTACGGCGGTGGCTACTTGTATGGAGGGACTCCTGTCAGTAGCTGGGATCGAGGTTTTACAATGTTTGAAAATGTTAGCAATGTGAGTGCTTTTCATATTACTTTCTATTAAATAAAATAAATAAATTCTGTGAACAATACACAGCACCATCTAGCCCCGTGGTAAGCGACTGAACTTTATAATACTTATATTTATTTTTCTTTTGTAAATACATACATATTATACATAGAGGGACACCCAGACCAGACACAAATATTTATTTTTTAAGCATAATTACTTACGTCATTGACATGGTATTAGTTTTAAAAGTATTTGTTTCTGGTCCTGTATAATAAAATTCAAGAGTGTAGGAAGGGAATGTAAGGTTGGCACCGCAGAGCTCTGGTGGCGAGCGGGACATGTGGTGTTGGGCGGGTTGTGCGTTTGTGATGGATGATCCACGAAAAACCCCATGAGTTTCTTCTGCCTCCTTCTCATTGGAGGTCGCGTTCCGAAGACACAGTAGATTACTGACGATTTAAAGTGTTATGTGAATATCCAAATAAATTAGCAAATTTTGAAATTTTGAATTTTGGTCGGGTGTTTTCTATGTATCAATTCCTATGTATTGTATTTACAAAAAAAAATCAATATACTAATATGTAGTTTATCCGTTGTCTGTTATGTACCCGTAGTACAAGCCTAGTGCTTAGTTTGGGACTAGATTGCGCTGTGTGTAACGTCATGCATATTTAATCGATATTGTGTATGTAAAAATGTGTGTAAAAATATTTTTATTAATTTATAGAAGCGTCTGTTTTTCGAATTTTCTTTTGTCTGCCAGTGTGTTCTTTGCAGGTTGTATTTCTCAACCATTCATCATGAAACTTGTCATAGATGCTTTGAATTCATAGTTTTTTTTATGAGAAAACAAAAAAAAACACGTTTTTCAACGCCCGACTTTCTTATAACGTCGCGCGTGGAAAAACGCTTAAACGCCGGAATCGGACTGTAAGGGACTAAAGAGGTCCTTCTTACAATATTATAGCTGACCCGGCAAACGTTGTTATGCCTTATAAATTATAGATAGTAGCCGATTCTCAGACCTACTGAATACGCATATAAAATTTGGTAAAAATCGGTCGCGCCGTTTCGGAGGAGTACGGTAACTAACATTGTGACATGGAAATTTTATATATTAGAAGAAAGAAGATGAAGCTGAAGAGTTTGTTTGTTTGAACGCGCTAATCTCAGGAACCGCTTTTCCGATTTGAAAAATTCTTTCAGTGTTGGATAGTCCATTTATCGAGGAAGGCTTTTGATCCCGATATTCCCACGGGATCGGGACTTATGCGTGTGAAACCGCGGGACGTAGCTAGTCGTTTTATTTTTTAGACCCACGTGTCAAGTAGATCTTTAGTCAGACCATGCCGCGACTATTTGAACTCGCCCATTAATTTCACAGCTCCATAGATTTGCATTCGAAACCAGATGGTACGGCTCGGCGTTACATTTTGTTTGGTTGTCGTTGTGTTTTATCCATTTTGTCATTTGTGCTTATTTAGTCATTAATTTTTTAACAAACGCCTCTGAGTTTTTCATGTAAGTCTTTTGTTTGTACTATTTTGCTCTCCTGAGCTATGTTCCCGGTTGCATCCCTCTCGGGAGCCCGAGGTCCGCTTAAACCCAAAATTAACTGTGAATGGCACAGTAGTCATTGACCAGCACTACTGCAAATAGATTTGGCATTTTTTTACGGTCGGCCGCCTACTAACTACTAACCCTTTTTGGGGTCTAGTAGTTTACCCGCCACTGCGCTGAGAGAACTCTAGGTTCGCTAGTCTTTCCTAGATCATAACAGTAGATACACTTTTTAAACTTACACGGTTTCCGTCCATCATTGTTATTGGACACGGGTCTAGATCGCGTTATAGATCATCATTGTTATGAATTACCTTGACGTTTCGGCAAACGGGTTGACAAACAAAACATGCCACATAACATGCCTAAGTTGTAATAGATGAAGCAATACTTGGGAAAATACAGCGTATGAGTCACCGACGCCGGTAGATCAATTGGTTCAAGTCGTACTCCCGGTTTGAGTAAGATGCGGGTTCGAAGCCTGCCCTGCGTCTATCGTGCGTTGTGTTTTTGCAGAAGTATTGTTTCTTTAAATATTTCTATGAAAGCCCAGTGCAGCCCAGGCTTAAGCACTTAAAATAGGTCTTAACGTATTTTCGGTGACCGTTACACAAAATATTAATAACTTCAGAATGCTTTTAGCTTTTATTCAATTAAACGAAGAAACGCCACAACATAAACTTGAAGAAATACCGGGTCCTTCCACCGGGTCCTTGGCCGTGTAAAATTAACCCCAAACTCGATAACAATACGACTTATTGTCGCATAACTTAAAAACGATGCTAATGACGTCATTTGCGATCCATTATTAATGAACCAAGTAATGGGTTCTTAGGGCGGAGACAGACTGCGGGACCTCTGTAGCATTGTGGGTAAAAGCTCAAACTCAAAAGTATTTATTTATTTAAGGACATTCACAGCTACAAACACATACCTAATAAAAAAAAAACAGAAAGCCAATAACAGTATGTACAAAAGTATGTTTATTCAATAATATATTCACATGAGCGGTTATGAATCGGCAGTAGTTTAGTGTTTTCTGAACGCGACCTCCAATGAGAAGAAAATACAAGAAAGTCATGGGTTTTTTTGCAGTGATCATGTGATTCACACTGTCGCATAGTTAGAATTATATAGTGGAACCGGAGCAATAATCTATACTATAATCCTTACTAATTATATGCTCAAAAGTACTAAGGGCGTAGTAGGAGTACTAAGTAAGGAAAGTACTGCCTGGCTGCGGCAGCCAGGCTGCGGTACCCAGGCCGCGGTAGCCAGTAAAACATTGATTGATTGATTGATTAATTCTTTATTGTAACACCAATATAAAAAAAAACAATTTAAAGAAATACATAAAATAACTTATATCTAGGTGGCACAATGGGCGGCCTTATCGCTTAAAGCGATCTCTTCCAGGCAACCTTTGGATGGACGAGAAGTATAGAAAGATAAAAGGTAGGTAGTCATGGTGTAACACATACAAATAGTAATGGAATACATACAAATAAAAATAAATAAATAATACATACATACATATATATATATAAATACATATAATACATACATATATATATAAATACATATAATAAATAATACATACGTACCCTACATTTTTAAAAATAAATACATAACAAAACAAATACATACTTATCAAAAACGAATTTAAACCTTAGAAACCTAATGTTTTTCAGCAATTCCAATATAGTACTTAAAAACGCTACTTTTAAAAACTGCTAACGACTTCGATTGTCGAATGGAGGTAGGCAAATCATTCCACAACTCCACAGCCCTAGCTGTAAAAGAATTACCATAAAAGGTGGAAGAACGAGGCGGGAGTTTAAGGAGTAAGGCCTTTGAAGACCGGACAACTTGAGAAGGGGGACGCTGAAATTGAAACCGAGACTGAAGATACAAAGGAGAGGTAGGCAGAAATATAATTCTATAGAGAAGTGATAAAATGTGATAGTTTCTACGCAGACGAATAGGCAACCATTTGAGCTCACTGCGAAAATCGGACACGTGATCATACTTTCGAAGACCAAAAACGAACCGAATGGCAAGATTCTGGAGCCTCTCAAGTTTGTCCAGTTGTTCCTCAGTGAGATCGAGGAAGCACTCATCAGCGTAGTCAAGAACGGGAAGCATTAAAGTTTGAGATAACATAACCTTGGTGGCTGTTGGTAAGAAATTCCGCAACCGTCTTAGCGAAGCATTGGATGCGAACATCCTCTGACTCACCGCTGACAGCTGCGGGTCCCATGTGAAATTGCTATCCATGGTGACGCCCAGATTTTTGACCTCCTTACTATACGATACCGTAGTCCCGTCAAAAACAATGCGTGGTAATTGAGAATAACTCAGTTTACAGGTCAACCTAGAACTGCCTATTATTATTGCCTTAGTTTTTGATGGGTTGACTTTAAGACCATAGGATCTACTCCATTCACAAATTCTGTTCAAGTCTTCATTAATATTATTAATCGCCATATATGAGGTAGTATGGGAGCCCGCGCACTAGGCAGCCTCGAAATCCCGGCTGCGGCAGCCAATACAACGCGTCAGCTGGCTGCCCGCAGCCAGAGCGTGTGTAGGCAAATATATGTGGCTGCCGTCAGTCTCCGCGCACTAGTTGTAGCAGCCAGACGTATCTTGCTTTCCGAATTTTTCAAAAAATTACTTTCGATACAGATAATTTTATTCGGGAAATGGTCTCGAATAGTCATCGATTGGCTGCTATAACTGGCTGCAGCAGCTGCAGCAGGCTGCTGCAGCTAGGTTAGCGAGCGGAGGCCTTTAGCCATTTTTTAGGCGCCACTCAAAGACGTTTATATTTTCAAAATGTTTAATTCTTTTAATTTAATTTTAAAATACACTTTGCGTAACGTATTAAAAAAATCTGTACATCATGTCATCATTTTTTGGTATTCAGGCTTGATTCCGGCCCACAAAGTCACACGTGATTTTCAAATTGCGCATTCACAGTTTTTTATTAACCTATCACTTATTATCTACTGTGGGGAAAATGGTATAGTAGATGTGCTTTAGTAGATCCATACAGATAAACTATTTTTTAATAAATTTAAAGCATTCCGTTTTGTTTCATTTCAAAGACAAAGGTGCTTTTTACTCTCATTTCCCCTAACCCTCGTATGGGCAGAAACGGGTGCCAACTAGGCACCAACGAAGAACATTGTGACGGACCGCCCGCCCTAACCAGCAATTTCACCACACTCCACACCGTAACAAACACCTGCTTCCATATAACTGAAACTTGCGCGTAATCAGTTTTTACTGCCGACAGTTAAGACGCAATCAGACAAAATATTTAGTTAATGCTAAATTTCTCTCTTAATTAAATATCATTATTTCAACAATTTATAGCAGCCGGCCGATGAAAAGTTTCCGATCAGTGTTTCCCCTAAAGCATGGAATCCATTCGCCTTTGGATGGCTGCCAGGGTCTCTTGTCGACGCCATTCGATGCTAGATTGTATGTGGAAATTCAAACTTTCAAGTGCAGCCAGCCTTAAGCCGAGTACACACTAGCGAGCTGTAACCGTAACCGTACCATGTACTGTAACAACAAAAAAAATCCCGAATGCTTAAAAAAAATTGAAATCTTCTTTTCGTATAGTCGTGTGGCTGGCTCACTTGGTGTTAGTTGTCTCATCCGAGCGATGTTCCCGGTTGCATCCCTCTCGGGAGCCCGGGGTCCGCTAAACCCCAAATTGTTTATTTTTTTTATTTGGGGTCGGCGCAGTCGGTAAGTCATCACTCATCATTGACCATACCTTCTGCAATTAGATTTGGCAATGTTTTTACGGCCCGCCGCCTGCCTGACACCAACCCTCTTAGGGATCAAGCAGTTTATCCGCCACCGCGCGGGGAGAACTTAAGGTTTGCTAATCTCCCTCAGATCCCTTAGTCGCCTTGTACGACACCCACGGGATGAGATGGAGTAACCCTATTCTATGCCCGGGCTACACGGTGTTAGTTGTCAGTACAATACATTAAGTATTTTACCCGTATTCCGTGGAAATGTCGGGATCAAAAGTAGGCGCCTATGAAGTGATATTAGTAGCTTTCTATTGGTAAAATAATTTTTGAAATCTGTCCAGTAGTTTCGGAGATTACCCCCAATATACATACATACAGGTTACCAACGTTACCTCTTTATAATACTAGCATAGATAGAAACACAAAAAACTCAGAAATAGAACGTTGCACAAATAGGCGCCCTTATCGCTAAAAGCTATTTCTTCTTCAAACCTTAGGATGGAAATAAATGGTTAATGGCAAAGGAACTCATGGTCTTACTGCGCCCGCCGATGTTGTTAGGTCTTGCGTGTTAAGCAACCCCTGGCGCGTTCACTACTTTCATGGGTGACCATTAACTTGGGCGTAGGTGGCAAAAACATTCCCCGGGAATCCTCTAATTCTAATCTGGCGCTAAATATAAAAATAAAACATTAATAAGTGTGTAATATTTTGACTTTATATGAAACGTAAGTCCCGATCCCGTGGGATTTACGGGATTAAAAGTAGCCTATGTCCTTCTCCAAAGTCCTATTTATCTCTATACGAAAATTCATCAATATCGGTTCAACGGTTTAGGCGTGAAAGCGTAACAGACAGACAGACAGACTTACTTTCGCATTTATAATATTAGTAAGATAAACGTTTGTTCGACGCTGGCTAAATATATGAAAAAAGGTACCAAATAGTGCCAGTACTAAATAATGAGCGTAGTTTGGTGTAAATCTTATGCTTGGTCCGGCTAACCTGACGCACACCAATCAACGATAACCTCGCTAAGGATATTATTATGTTCTCTGCGGCTCCAGTTTACACTGATAGGTATTCCTAATTGAACCGGGTAAAATCGCACGACGCAATTAGTTAATTAAATAATCTTGAGAACTTCGTGCCCCAAACTCGTAGAACCTTTGAGACCACAAATTCGAAGCAACAACTGCTCTGAATCACGAACCTTGGATCGATGCTTTCCACGTAACCTAATCTATATCTATAAGAGGCTTTGTCCTGACTGACTGGCGGATCTACGTACAGCCTAAATCACTAATAGTACAGGCTGAAATGTTGAGAGTGTGTTCTTTATGTTAATTCTTTGATGTTAAACATCGTCGGGAACTCTCGCATCGGGGGCAGCCTTCATATCCGAGATATTGCATATAAATTGCAAGAATGCCGCTTACGGTAATACGGTTACGTTTTACGAAAACCGGCTAGTTACGTGGGGAACAAATGTCTTGATATGGCGCCTCCGCCCGGCCGCGGCAGGTTGGGAAGATCCAAGAAGTGCTGGCTTGACGTTGTAAGATCGGATATGCGGGCAAACGGCCTCACTACGCGGGATGCCCAAAATCGTGCGAAGTGGAATCGCAAAAGTAGGGAAGCGGACCCCGGGCTCTCGAGAGGGATGTAACCGGGAACATCGCTCGGATGATGATGACATTTGTCGTGACTTATTTATTGTTTCACCCGCGTAAGTCCCGATCCCGTGGGAATATCGGGATCAAAAGTATGTTACTCAGGGTGAATGCCTCAGCCTATGTTACTCAGGGTGAATGCAGCTTTCTAATGGTGAAAGAATTTTTGAAATCGTTCCAGTAGTTTTTGAGTTTATTTATTACAAACATACGACACACACACACAAAAATACTAACCTTTCCTCTTTATAATATTAGTGTACTTTATTGGCAAAGCTAACCAACTTTACCGATTTCAATAAAGTTGCGGAAAAAATAAACAATTTTGCAGAGTTTCTGTGACATTGAAATGAAAAGTTTTTTATTCCGGCTCGCTTCGTATTTGAGTTTTCATTTTCAGTAAGTTTTGCACGTGAAACCGCTCTGGGGGGTTGCTTTTGGCTCAATATTTTTCGCGTGACTTTATTGTACTTAATTATGACAATTTGCGACATCAATTATGTTTTATGTAAGCTCAACGTGTACTTCTTCTTTTCGTATAGTGGTGTGTCTCACCTAGTGTTAGAGTTTTCAGGTCGCCCTAAGACCTCTAATTTGACCTAACGACTGCTATCAGAGATAACCACCGGGACCTACTGCTTAACATGACTTCCGAAGCACGGAGGAGCTCAAGAAAGTGTTTTTTTTGCTACACAAGCTATCGGTCACCCATCCAAGTAAAGACCGCGCCAAGCGTTGCTTAACCCGCACGACTGTTCAAGATCAAACGGGGCGCGGTTTGGGCGCGTCTGAGGCTTGCTTATAGAAACGAAGTACAACTAGCATGCTTTTGAAAGCAAATGCATATCTTCTAATATATAAAATTTCCATGTCACAATGTTAGTTACCGTACTCCTCCGAAACGGCGCGACCGATTTTTACCAAATTTTATATGCGTATTCAGTAGGTCTGAGAATCGGCTACTATCTATAATTTATAAGGCAAAACAACGTTTGCCGGGTCAGCTAGTGTATAGGTAAAAATCATGCCTATTTAGTAGCATTAGGTCAAGTTAGAGCCCTGAAAACTCTAATACCAAGTGAGCCACACCGCTATAAAGAAGAAAAAGCTTGGTTCAACTGTCTCCCTTTAGTTACCATATCTACTGTAAAAGAGATCAATGATTAAAATAAGTTTTAATTACTTATATTAAGCTGGTATTTAGAAGTACCTACCTAACGTAGCTACAAGTTAAACGTTAGAAATGTTAATCTCTTAATTGATCGAAGTATTTTAATTGCTCTGAAACACGAATAGGAAGTTTTGTGTAACTTTTTAAATTGATTTTCTTATTTGTTAACTTGAGAAAAAATAAAATAACTTACTAGCAGCGTACTACAGACGTACACATCATAAAGAACCCACTCTTCAAATGTCATGTTTCTAGGACTAGCCGTTTGTTTGGGCGTTGATATCTTCTTCTTTCTAGTCTAATATATAAAATTTCCATGTCACAATGTTAGTTACCGTACTCCTCCGAAACGGCGCGACCGATTTTTACCAAATTTTATATGCGTATTCAGTAGGTCTGAGAATCGGCTACTATCTATAATTTATAAGGCAAAGCAACGTTTGCCGGGTCAGCTAGTAATAATATAGTTTAGTCAGTCAGTCGATCAGTCAGGACCTTGAATCTATAGGTTTATTTATACGTTTTGGGAATCAGCAAATCTATACATATACCTTTTTACCTGTACAAGTTCCTATGCAACTAAAAAATAGTCTAATGCAGGGGTTACCTAACTTATTTGAGACGCGTCCCCTTTCGACCATAAAAAAAATCTGCGCTTTTAAAAATAAACTTTTTTTTTAATTTAAAAATAAAACGAAATTGTTAGTAGATTCTTCTTCTGTTTTCGCGATGTTGTATTGAAATTAAAGAAATTTTTTTTCGGTTTGAATCGCGTGGTTTTTATTACTTTTAGCATTGTTACAACGCTCAAGGTTGTAACAATGCTAAAAGTAATAAAAACCACGCGATTCAAACCAAAAAATGTCTTTATTTTCGAAATTGTTAGTGTTTGTTTTTTGTGAGATAATTTACATAAAAAAAGGTATCCTAAAAAAAGTTGTTTCTTGTACTCCTTTCTCGGCGTGATTAATATGTATACTCATGCAAAGTTACAGCTTCTTAGTACTAAGCGTCCCTGAGCTAAGCCGCGGACAGACAGACGGACAAGACGAAACTATAAGGGTTTCTTGTTGACCACGAAATCCAAAAAACACCATGTTCTTTTTGTAACTTTCCATATTATGCATCCAAAGTCACGTGATAAATAACTCTCATAGTAGCTAAGCTAATGGAATGAATGACCGTAGGCGCAGTGTAAAGATATTAAATTTTGTTCATGTTTTCTTTTCATTCCGGCTTCGTACTGTTTATGCATACAGCCAGTAACAATAAGTACAATCTGCAGACCTTTCTGCATTCGGTTAAATATTCGCTTATAAGGTCAGTAGGTCATAGATGTGCTCCATTTTTAGGGTTCCGTACACCGAGAGGAAAACACGAGCACTGTGTAGGATCTAGGTACCTCACTCGGTGGGCTTTCTGTCTGTCTTATTAAAGCTTTTTGAAATTAGAGATCGGTAAATATATCAAGTTTGATTTTTAATGTAAAGTTTTGTTTTAAATCAAAACTCAACTCAAAAAGCTCTATTTTTTTTAAATAAGATATTCACATGATCGTTTTGAATCCTTTTTTAACGATGTATTTCTTCAGAACGCGACCTTAAATATTATTTTTATTTTCTAATTTCGTTTTTTCATCAATCAAAAAACACTTATAAAACATAATTAAAATTAAAAACTAAATTAAATAAACCTTAAATGAAAAGGAGACGCAAGAAACTCACGGGTTTTTTTTACTGTGATCGTGTGATGTCAAAAGACATAACAGCCGAATACAGAAACGCCACTTAAAATTTGAGGCGTACTTAAATAATTGCCAAATTCCAAATTGCTTCCAAATTTAAAAATAGTATGGGAATTTTTGAATTTGAGAGGTGCTTAGTTGTTTAAGTAGAACTCAAATTTTGAGTTGCGTTTCTGTATTCGGCCGTAATTCTCTTCAATTTCATTACAATTCAATGCAATTCATTTATTTCTGAAAAGTTAGTATCTCCTATTTGTAGGAGAGGAAGCGAAGAAACGAAAGAAGTTTGTTACAGCCACCAGTGACGAATTAGATAGACGTGGCATTTTACCATTTTTGCATGTAACATATCCTACGGAACCCTGGAAGCACGAGTCCGACTCGAACTTGACCCGTTTTTGCCCGAGCGATCGCAAGTTGGCCGGCCAACATTGTTTCAAATTTTATTGGTATTTCATAGCTACGAAAGCTTTCGGCTTGGATCTATTGTTTCGTTTGCGTGTGAATCATTTTACCATTGCGGACACGTTATTAGTATCAGTCTTAGATTAAAACAAAGTAGTAGATACGGTATATTCTAACATTGCGTATTCGGATAATGAGCTAGAAACTCGCAGTGTGACAGTACGTGTTCACGTGACAACGACTGAGGCTAGTGCGTCAGCTGACGCAGGTTTATCGTCTCATTTGCCGTGGCTAGGTACCGTATCTGCCATTGTTTGTCTTTATCTAAGGTGTCAGTTTAGTTTATTAACCACTGGGATTTGATTTCTGTCTATCTAGTTGATAACTTAGTTTTATAGACACTATGAGTACATTGCTGCTGTGAGGTAATCACTGATGATTATTACAGTCAAAGTTGTAATGTGACTCATAGTGCCTATCAAAGTTAGTTATCAACTAGATACATAATGCTGGAAATTTTTAACGACCGATAAAATGTTATGAATTATAGTTAGCGTAAAGCATTTCATCGTGCTATCTTTCCATAAGTCTTGAACTTTTGTTTTTTACGGACCTCGATATAAACCCCCCCCCCCTCCCCTCCCCCTGCTGGTAAATATCCCGTTATTTAATAATATTTATTAGTTGTTACTTGAATTACTTAAAGCAAAAAAAGACAAAGGCGTCCATGAAATATTCATTTAATTATAAGTACTGTAATCTTCAGCAAAACCCGTAATTCTTTCCACTGATCTATCCTGGCTGACCCAAATTGCCAGCTCGTCAGTGTATCTTTTTTAATTTCCCGCGCTTTACCGGTGCTTTGGTGATCGTGTGATTCTGGTTCACCTGATTACCTACTTACTTTTGTTTGTGACTTCCAATTTATTCATCTTGATAACGGCTCTGTTTTTGGGGGAGATTATCTTTTGTACTATGTTAAAGACATTTTTTGATTTTTGTTTTGGGAACTATATTGTTTGAATATTCCTATTATAATGTAGTTATTGCTGGTTCGATTCCCGGCGGGGACAAGTATTTAAGTTGAATATAAATGCTTACTTCTGGTTCTGGGTGTTTTTTGTATGAATAACTAGCTGCCCTCCGCGGTTTCACCCGCGTCAGTTGTGAGATCCCGCGGGATTTACGTGATCAAAAATACTATGTCCTATGTCTTTCTCCCGGTTCTAAGCTACCTCCCCACCAATTTTTAACCAAATCGGTTTAGCCGTTCTTGAGTTATAAACGGTGTAACTAACACGACTTTCACAAAAATAAGTATTATCTTTCTTCTTCTAATCTTCTAATATATGAAATTTCCATGTCACAATGTTAGTTACCGTACTCCTCCGAAACGGCGCGACCGATTTTTACCAAATTTTATATGCGTATTCAGTAGGTCTAGTAGAATCGGCTACTATCTATAATTTATAAGGCAAAACAACGTTTGCCGGGTCAGCTAGTAATTATGTAATATATCCGTTGTCTAGTACACATTTTACAAGCCTACTTGCTTAGTTTGCAGCTAGATGGCGCTGTGTGCAACGTCCCGCATTATCTATCTATTCTTCTATACTAATATTATACAGAGATTTGTATTTGTGTATGTGTGTGTATGTTTGTTATGAATAAACTCAAAAACTACTAAATTTCACCATTAGAAAGCTACATTCACCCTGAGTAACATAGGCTACTTTTGATCCAGATATTTCCACGGGATCAGGACTTACACGGGTAAAACCGCGGGACGCAGCTAGTAAATTTATAATTGAGAATCTTCTATTTTTAAAGTAGGCTAATAAAAAAAAACACTTCAACAATACCACCTTCAAATCAAAACGTTTAGAAATCGCAAAAAAATAAAAATAAATGACGTAAACAAAATTGTTTGACAAAAGTCAAGTTGAATTCAATTTGTTTTTATTGAGCGCCCAAATTTAATGATGAATCGAGAATACTGTAAGATTTGCCTTTCGGGAACTTATCCGATTCGTCATTGTATAAAAGGCCTTCGGAATTTAGCTAGAGTAATCGGTATACAGTGTCTTCCGGGAACGGTAATTTAAGCCGAATAGGGGTTGTTCTTGAGGTCTAGCTAGGCGAACAACTTTTGTTCTATGACTTTTGAAAATTTTTAATTTTTAGATTTTTCTTCTGATTTTGCGATGTTGTATTAAAATGAAAGACATTGAGCGATGAAACGTTGAGCGTTGGAACAATGCTAAAAGAAGTAAATACCACACGATTAAAACCAAAAAATGTCTTATTTTAAAATACTTAAAAAAAGTTTGTGTCACCTAAAAACCAGCTCTTTTTAAAAATAAATACAATTTATGTTTAAATTGTAGTACCTAATCCAAACTAAATAAAAGGACAACTTAATGTTAATCTAATCACCTCTAACTAAAAACAGCTTCAAAATCGAAATTTTCGAAAAACTACTTCTCATTTCCAAAAGTTGTTCTCCTAGACATCTAGAACAACCCCCTTAGATCACCGTCCTCGAAACTCCCAGCCTAGTCAGCCATGTCCAGAATTGCACAAATCCTCTTAAGAAAAAGATAATCTTTCATTATTTTCAGCAAATCCAACACCAATACACAAGGCGAGGCGGACCACCTAGATTCTGGGGCAGCATGTCCGAAGGCGGCGGCATATCAGCGGCTGGAGGCGACACAACCAAGACCAACCTCATCGTCAACTATCTGCCTCAAAGCATGACCGAGAAGGACTTATACGCGATGTTCATGGCTATAGGACCGATTGAAAGCTGCAGGGTCATGAAGGATTTCAAGGTAAGTCGGTCGTGACTGATTTTGGGGTCGGACTTGATTGATTTCATCAAAAGACTTGATTGATTTTAAAACGCTTATATCTCGGCAAGTATTGATCCTAGACTACTAGTTTCTTTGCAGAAGTGTTAGAGCTCTTCGAGTTCTACATTTCAGATGACAGCTGTCAAATTACAAATGCTTATATCTCGGAAAGTATTGGTCCTAGACTACTAGATTCTTTGCAGAAGTGTTAGAGCTCTTAGAGATCTACATTTCGGATGACAGCTGTCAAATTACAAATGCCTATATCTCGGAAAGGATTGGTCCTAGACTACTAGATTCTTTGCAGAAGTGTTAGAGCTCTTAGTGATCTACATTTCGGATGACAGCTGTCAAATTACAAATGCTTATATCTCGGAAAGTATTGGTCCTAGACTACTAGATTCTTTGCAGAAGTGTTAGAACTCTTAGAGATCTACATTTCGGATGACAGCTGTCAAATTACAAATGCCTATATCTCGGAAAGTATTGGTCCTAGACTACTAGATTCTTTGCAGAAGTGATAGAGCTCTTCCAGATCTTTATTTCAGATCGTCGATCTGAAAATGACATCCGAATTGGAGATCTCGGAAAGTTCTATCATTTCTGCCATGAAACCAGCAAGCCAGGATCAATAGGGACACAGCCAAGACCAACCTCATCGTCAACTAATTGCCTCAAAGCAGGACTGAGAAGGACATAATTTTGATTGTGCGATCTAGGATTTTATATATTGTTGGTGTTTTCAGACTGGATACAGTTACGGCTTCGGTTTCGTGAACTTTACGCGGGAAGAGGACGCTGCGCGAGCGATAGATACCTTCAACGGATACCAGCTCAGGAATAAACGGTTAAAGGTAAAGCATCAAAAGACAATGACATATTCAGATTTTCAAAATAGCTATACATCATAATTGTATGTGTCAAAACAGGACAGACATTAATTATTATGACAGACCTGGTGCCTTCCCGTCTGGCGTAATCGTGTATTATAGTAGAATGCTAATAAAAATAATGAATGTCAACCTTCTCTTGCCATCTTCCAGGTATCATACGCTCGCCCATCAGGTGACGATATCAAAGAGACCAACCTATACGTCACAAATCTACCGCGAGCGATCAACGAGGATCAATTGGAGACCATATTCGGCAAATACGGGCGGATAGTACAGAAACATATACTGCGCGACAAGAACAATGGCACACCCAGAGGCGTAGCTTTTGTCAGGTAAGATATGGCAACTTTAGAGGTGTTATATTCGGCAAATACGGGCGGATAGTACAGAAACATATACTGCGCGACAAGAACAATGGCACACCCAGAGGCGGTAGCTTTTGTCAGGTAAGATATGGCAACTTTAGAGGTGTTATATTCGGCAAATACGGGCGGATAGTACAGAAACATATACTGCGCGACAAGAACAATGGCACACCCAGAGGCGTAGCTTTTGTCAGGTAAGATATGGCAACTTTAGAGGTGTTATATTCGGCAAATACGGGCGGATAGTACAGAAACATATACTGCGCGACAAGAACAATGGCACACCCAGAGGCGTAGCTTTTGTCAGATAAGATATGGCAACTTTAGAGGTGTTATATTCGGCAAATACGGGCGGATAGTACAGAAACATATACTGCGCGACAAGAACAATGGCACACCCAGAGGCGTAGCTTTTGTCAGGTAAGATATGGCAACTTTAGAGGTGTTATATTCGGCAAATACGGGCGGATAGTACAGAAACATATACTGCGCGACAAGAACAATGGCACACCCAGAGGAGTAGCTTTTGTCAGGTAAGATATGGCAACTTTAGAGGTGTTATATTCGGCAAATACGGGCGGATAGTACAGAAACATATACTGCGCGACAAGAACAATGGCACACCCAGAGGCGTAGCTTTTGTCAGGTAAGATATGGCAACTTTAGAGGTGTTATATTCGGCAAATACGGGCGGATAGTACAGAAACATATACTGCGCGACAAGAACAATGGCACAACCAGAGGCGTAGCTTTTGTCAGGTAAGATGTGGCAACTTTAGAGGTGTTATATTCGGCAAATACGGGCGGATAGTACAGAAACATATACTGCGCGACAAGAACAATGGCACGCCCAGAGGCGTAGCTTTTGTCAGGTAAGATATGGCAACTTTAGAGGTGTCGCTTTTGTCAGGGATTGGTATTCTCAAGGTTGTCGTTTATGTCAGGTAAGGAGGGTTACTTTACTTACTTTTACTGTGTGTTTCCGCTACTAGCCCTATAACTGGGCCTAAAAGTGTTATCTTTTATAAATATTTCGAGGAACATGGAATATGTTCAAGACATCACCTCTAGTACGAATACATAATATCTGTGTAGCTGACAGTAATGGTACATTACGTTGTGTTTCAGATTTGATAAACGCGAGGAGGCGCAAGAGGCGATCGCGGCTTTAAATAACGTTATACCGGAAGGTGGAACTGAACCGCTAAGTGTTAAGGTATGTTTATCCTACCAGTTACAAAAAAAAACCCCATGAGTTTCTTGTATCTTCTTCTCATTGGAGGTCACGTATCGAAGACACAGTAGATTAAATATAAAAACTGTCATTTCTAAGAGATATCTTGCTAATATCCGACTGAATAAACGTACTTTGATTTAATTTTGATTTGGCCGAACGAGCGAAGCGGGTGAAGTTCAGTGATGAGATGGGTCGAGCGCTTGTATGTTTGTATGTTTGTTTGACGATAACTTGAGTACCGTAGCACCGATCTTCGCGATTTTTAGTATGAGGTGTGTTGGATTCAATAGAATCTTTAAGTTCGAAGATGAGCGGGATCGGGGGGTTAGAGAGATAGGGGTGAAAGGGGCGGAATTAAAATTATAAAGAAAATTATGAAATATGATATCGAAAAAAGTAATATGTAAAGCGCAGGCGCAGTTGCATATTATTTTTATTTTTTATTGTTATTTTTTTCGGTTTAGCGACTTTTATATGAAAAAATAACAAATTTTTACAGTTTTAAATCGCGTAGTATTATGAGCATTTTGCAACGCCCGACTTTTCGCGGTCTTTTTAGACCTTTTGCTCATGGGTAAACTTTTTTAATATGCTTTTATTGTCATTAAATTTCAGGTCGCAGAAGAGCACGGGAAACAGAAAGCTGCTTACTACGCGGGGTGGTCGGCGGGCTTCCAGCAGAACCGAGGTGAGTTGCTAAACTATACCTTATGTCTATAGCGGTAGGGTGGATTATTAGACGGCTAGTATTTTTAGGACGAATTCCCGACTGCAATGAAGGAGGTTGGGTTCGGTTCCCGCGGAGACACTTACCTTGCTATTATAGAATGAGTTTTAAGTGCCAGACCTGGTTTAAACCATGTTTACTATGACTAAACCATGGTTTAAACCAGGTCTGGCCTTAAAACTCATTTTATAATAGCAAGGTGAGTATTTATGCTTAAAAATAAATGTTTGTTTCTGGTCTGGATGTCTTTCTATGTATAATAATACGTGTTTTGCCAAAGATAAATAAATATAAGTATTATTTATTTTGTCTAGTCGCCGTAACACAAGCTTAGTAGCTTGCTATGGGGCTAGATGGCGCTGTGTTATGTTCATAGAATGTGTTTATTATGGGCTTGTTGGGTTTTATACTGCATCCCAGCGAGATCTACAAAAAATAGGCACTTATACATACTTAGAAATATTTAAAACAAAAAAAAACATCTTTTGAAATTCACTCACTTACGAAATATGTACTTACATAATATAAGCTTGTTATACATGAAAAAACAACCAAAACCCGAAACAATCATCCATATTTATTAATCCAAAAATGTATTCCAAAACGGGAACCGAACCCACAACCATCGCAATTGGTGCTTTAATTATATCTCTTTACGCATGCAGCCCGGACAAATAACTACCAAAAAGCAACATACACCCCCCAAAGGCACCACAGCCTCGACCAATTAGACTCCCTACATCGCCTTGAATACCCGACCAACTACGGAATGTACCCCAACACGTCTTCAAACTTAAACAACATGAACAGTTTACCTCTAAACAATAGGTACTTACGCCGCGACTTCTACAACCAGCCGGGTTATAGCCACCATCGCCCGTTCTGAAAAGGGGTATTTTGTAAGAAGTTCCGCCTCGGTGATTCGCGAATTTAGGCGGTCGACTGTTGTAGTTAGGGTTGTTTTTTGTGTGTTGCGGTTGTTTTTGTGGGATCACTGTGGGACTAGTCACGTCTTTATCAAGTCTTACAACCGTATTTATAGTCAATTCGAAGTAAATTACTTGTCTAAGTAATGTGTCTGTCACATTTTCGCTGACGTTAGAATCACTAATAAAAGAGAGACAAGGCATTACTTAGCCAAAGTTATCACTCAGATTCGTCTAAAGATACGGGGGTGAGTGATAACTTTGGCTAAGCAATGCTCTGTCTCGCTCTTATTAGTGAGTTTTAACGTGAACGAGAATGTGACAGACACATTATTTAGACAAATAATTACTTAGAATTGACTATAAATACGAGTGTAAATGTTTTCTGTAACATTAGGTTGCCTGTAACTTGGGACTTGATATGAAAAGGGCGTCAAATACGCAGCCAGTGCGCTGTGAAAATATTTTAAAATGTATGAGCGCCTGCGACGCTTTTGTTCGTTAGGCTCCATACATCATATCTTCACAGCTCCCTGAATTGGTAGCAAACGATACGAGAAAAAAAAAGTCGTATTTTCGCCTCTTTTGCTCGACTTTTTTGTCGTAGCAGAAAAAAGAGACAAACATTCTAGTCGATTAATAAAATGTTTCTTTCCTCGTATGCTAGTCTGCTGTTACGTCGCTTTCTATGTCAAGTCCCTTAGGCTTGACACCTGCATCTTTGTACTTTTTCATGAGAATCCATTTATAATTTTGTCAAAAACTTAAACTTTTATTTATCCCCTTCCCTTCTTCCTCTTTCTGTTTATTACACCTTTTTGTTTAACTCAAAGTTGGACAGTTAAAAAAGAAGCAGTATCTCGCACGGCCACGGATC
Source organism: Idaea biselata (assembly GCA_958496205.1). Taxonomy (NCBI): domain Eukaryota; kingdom Metazoa; phylum Arthropoda; class Insecta; order Lepidoptera; family Geometridae; genus Idaea; species Idaea biselata. The sequence continues at coordinate 20,530,357 of OY292405.1, read as the reverse complement.
AGTTATGTATGATATGACACTATTATGCTGGCTTTCCACTGCGAGCAGAGCGGATTCATTAATGTGTCAGTTTAACATCCAACGATTGTTTCCATTGCGCGAAAGAGTTGTATGACTATGAAAACAACCGTTGTATGTTGAACTGACACATTAATGACTCCGCTCCGCTCGCAGTGGAAAGCCGGCATAACACAAACTATCAAAAAGTGCTTTTTTGTATACAAACAAATGCAAAATAGCTTGTTTGCAAGCTATTCTGACCTGTTCGAGACATTTCATAAAAATCTGCAATATCTCCTTGCTTGAAAATGCTTTTTTAGATGCCCAATGTAATCCAGACTCTTTCTATCTCTCTCTTTCTCTCTCTTACGAGGCTCAACAAGTCTTTTTAGAAGGAAAATACCTTTAGAGGCCATTCTAGTCTCCTTAAGGGCTAAAGAGGACTATTTAAAGGCTCAACATGTCTTGTTAAGGGAAACACCTTTAGACCTCAATCCAGTCTCCTTAAAGGCTAAATCGGACTCTTTAGAGGTTCAACTTTTAAAAGGGATATACCTTTACAATTCACTTCAGTCTCCTTAAAGGCGTAATCAGACTTTTTAGACGCTCAACAAGTCTTTTATAAGGGAAATACTTTTATAGATCACTCCAGACTCCTTAAGGACTATATCGGACTCTTTGGAGACTTCACAAGTCTGTTTATAAACACCTTTGAAAGTCACTCCAGTCTCCTTAAATGCTAAATTAGACTCTGTAGAGGCTCAACCTGTCTTTTAGAACGGACATACCTTTAGAGATCAATCGAGTCTCCTTAAGGACTATAACGGACTCCTTAGAGGCTAAAATCCCATAAAAATTGTCCGCAATGCACTTTATTAATTTATTTGCATCGATCCCTCTCCAATGTTGTATTCCTTATGCTTTTTAATAATTTATAAGAAAAATAAGACTCGAATGTAAAAATAAAATGTTGCCAGCGTGGGAATATGTTGCTAGAGTTAAAAAAATGAAATAAAAATGTTTGATAATGTCATAAACGGTCTTAAATTAAAAAAAAGCGTTTTTTACGGAAACGTTATGGTGTAAAAGTATGAATTAATAATTAGTTACGATGTCGTCTTTAGTGATTCGTTCTGTAAAATTTAATACGTATTTTTTCTTCAAGTTTTAGGTCTATCAATGTAGTTTGTTCGGTAAAATCATAGGAAATGTGTGATAGTAATAATATAAAAATCTTGAAAAAAAAGTGTAGCGATATGGAGCAAACCTAGAAATAATCTCTAGAATATGTTTTTTTAAGGGGACAGTATATAAATAATACCTACTCTTTTCTCCGTACAAACTTTACATACGTAGTCGACTGTTTCCTCCCTGGATAATGATATTAGAAAAAATATGTTAATGCCATCAATCCTATATCAGCCATGACCATGCCATGCAATTTTCTAATTCTATTTTAATTAGAAAATGAAACAAAACAAAACGCAGGGGCATAGTCATGGCTGATATACGATTGATGGCATAAACGTATTTGCTGTAATGTCTTTATCCAGGGAGGAAACAGTCGACTACGTTTGTATGCAGAAAGAGTAGGTAGACTGTCGCCCTAAGACTTAAAATCGCAACAAGAGTTATTTTATAAATATATACGTTTATATGTACAGTCGAATACTGAAACCCCAATTAAAATTTTAGAACTACATTAAGCAGCTCCTAAACTCGAATTACGCATAGATACTAATTTTGAATTTACACATTATCTTTTTATACTTTCACATGGCCCGCGTAAGTCTCGATCCCGTAGGAATTTCCTGTTTGTTATCGGTTGCCTATGTCATATAGAAAACATACTACACATAACAAAGCCTAAACCGCTGATAGTAGAGAGCTAAACATTTTTTCATTTTTTTTTGAGCATTTTTTCCCATGTTTACCTTAACTTAGACATACCTATAGTATTTAATAAGCTTCAATTTGTTTCTAATTAATAAGTGATTAATTTAGTTTCTATTGATTGCCATTCTCGCCTGAGATACAGGATTTTCCTAGTTCAGGCATTTGTGTAATTTAGATTTAAATCAAAATTTGACTTTAAGTAATTATTGTACACATTAATTTGGAAATAAATTTATTATTTATTTATTATTATTAAACTTTAATGAGTGTGTTCTTTATATGATGTAGGCATCCGATAGGGGTTTTCCAAATTCCCACGAGATCGGGCTTAGCAATCTAGATCGGGATCTAGCATTTGGGGACACGATCAGTCTAAAACAGTTACCCTGACGGTTGCCCCTCGGGGTGGCTTGACGGTACAGCGGACCCTCTCTTTATACCCTTGCTGGTCATAGCTGGGGACGCTATAACATATATGCGTAGGTTTAAAGAACTGGGTCCCGTTGGGATCGGGACTTACGCGGGTGAAACCGCGGGATCCAGCTAGTTATCATTAAAATTACATTTTATGTAATCTGCGCTGCAATCTAACCATAATCGCTACACTTTGCTACTAAATAATTCAAACAATATATTATACCGTATACGTATTAAATAACAAATCGGTTCATTGTTAACAAAGGGACCCTGTCTCAGCACAAAATTGTTAAAAACCTAGATGTTTCTAGAATCTAGACCGTAAACTAGAGTTGTTTAATCTGTGCACTTGTCTGTTACTAACTGTAAGATAAACTGTGGCTTTACATTTAAATAAATTAATTCATAGAAATTTAATGAAAATAACTTCATACTTTACAAAATAAAACAACAATGACTTAGATTTTTCTTCTGTTTTCGCGATGTTGTATTGAAGTTAAAGACGCTTTTCGGTTTTAATCGCGTGATATTTATTACTTTTAGCATTGTTTCAACGCTCAACGTTTCGAGACCTTTACGGGTCTTTCTTCAGGATAGAAGAAGAAAGGACTTGAAGAAGAAGACCTGCAAAGGTCTCGAAACGTTAAGCGTTGAAACAATGCTAAAAGTAATAAACACCACGCGATTAAAACCGAAAAATGTCTTTAATTTCAACAATGACTCAGCCTAATATTATTTTAGCATACTATTTGTATTGTGAAACATAATAGTACAATATGATACAAGTAATGTTGGTGATTAACCATTACCCCTGAAGCGGTATCTAGATCCGAGCCGAAGGCGAGACTCTTTAAGAGATCCGAGGACGATAATCATCAATATTCACGTGCATCATATGACGTTTTTCAACACACTTGTGAAGAAAAATAAATGAAAATCATTTTTGTAATAAGTTTTCTAAAAAAACAATTAGTAAATGTACATTCAGTGGTTTAATAAAAATGTTTACCTACATTATTGCACTAGTGCGTAAAGGTATTTTAAAATGGCAACTTTTGGTCATAGTTACTTTCTAAGCAAGTGTGTTAAAAATATTTACTAAATCTAAAACTTTACTTTAGAAAAACAAAAGAAATAAAACTCCCTCATATATTACTAATTGTATTTTGAAACATAAACAATATATTGTATAAAAAACAGTTCTTAGTACATATTTTTCTGAGCCTAATCAAACTGTGCTATTAGATAAATAATGCATTACATGTATGGTCAAGTCACATTGGATGCGTGGCGTGTGTTGTATTGCGTGACATATGTTTCATCTTTATCTTACATTCAAATTAAAATAGTTTTTTCTCTACACAAATTTTTACAATAACACATGCATTAAACTGAGTGAGTTGCATTGATGCATAGAACTGGACTAGTATATATTAGAGACTAGAAGGAGAAAGGTCGTCTGATCCATTTCAAACTCTGACGGACGAGCTTCACCAGTTCAAAAGTCATACTGTTCAGGAAATTACTCACACTTTAAAATAATGGATCAAAATTCGTACGTCGTTGTTAGAAATCCACCATTTAGGAAATCAAAGGCATTGATGCTTATAAAACTATGAATTCTCCGAACAGACCTCGCAATAAGTCCCATTTAGTGGGCGAAATACCCTACCCCATAAATCTCCCAAGACAAAAAAGCTATAAATTCAAACTACCCATGTATAGATTTTTCTTCTGTTCTCGCGATGCATGTATTGAAATTAAAGACATTTTTCGGTTTTAATCGCGTGGTTTTTATTATGCATGGTATAAATAGCTGATCACACTATAAATAACAGTGTTATTTAAAAATCACCAATCACAGATGCTATAAATAATCGTAATAACTGTTAGTGTTATTTTTTAAAGAGCTATTTTTAGTAACATTTCCCAAAATAATCACAATCACATAACAGAATAACAGAGAGCGCCATTATTTTGTTTCGCGGCCAAATTAAATTGTTCCTTATTTTCAGCGTCTCTAAGTCGAGTTTTGTTTCGTACTGTAATATTAATTAATATACATTGACAGTCCCAAGCCTGTTAAAGTATGAGGGAAAGTTCATTGAAATCATCGAATAATCACAATGTGAAAAATAATTAGCACAAATAACAGACCGTGATTGAATATTATAATTGTTAAAAATAATTGACAGCTATTTTTAATCTCAGTGTTATTTTTTGTTATAGATAATTTTTAAGTGAAAAATAACACAATAGCACAATAGCAGTCGCACTAACACTGTGATTCAAAAATAGCTTGGTAACAATCACAGCTATTTAAAAATAGCAATAATTTCCATGCCTAGTGTTTATTGTTTATTACTTTTAGAATTGTTTTTAAACGCTCAACGTTTCGAGACCTTTCCATGTCCCTTCTTCAGGATTGACAGGGATAGGGTTGGATAGGGTAATAAACACTACGCGATTCAAACCGAAAAATGTCTTTACCTAATAAAGTACCTATATACAAAGTTTCGTGAAGCTCTCTCACGCCACGCATCCGATGTGACCCGGCCTTTGATACGCTTCGTCTCTCAAACAACGCATATTGGTTGTGTCTTACCGTTTTGTAGTTATATGCCGATGTTAAGTTTGTCTAAGGCTTAGGCTGGACTGTGGAAACTGCGCCCCTAAAACAAGTTGTGATAGTCTGTTACAGTGTTCTCTGGTAGAGCGGGGTTCATTATTGTGTCCCTCGCTTGTCGGGCGAGTGTAGACTAACTACCCACAACAGGTGGTTGGTAGGGGGTACCTATGGCACTTAGTATGGATAAAAAAAGTTGCGTTTTTTTTAAATGTTGGATGTTAAATTTTGGCGAAATTGGATGGAAATTAACCACAACACCAAAATAATACACCTTAAGAGGATAGTCCCCATTCTCTTTCTCCATACAAACGTAGTTTACATTTTCCTCTCTGGATAAAGACATTAGAGCAAATATGTTTATGCCATCAAACTTTTATTATTTATTATTAACTTATATCTGTCATGATTATGCATCTACCTTTTTATTTTTTTCATTTAATTATTTTTTTATTTTTTATAATTATTTTAATTAGAAAATAAAAAATAAATAAAAAGGTAGATGCATTGTCATGACAGATATAGGTTTTATGGCATAAACATATTTGCTCTAATGTCTTTATCCAGGGAGGAAAATGTAAACTACGTTTGTATGGAGAAAGAGAATGGAGACAATCCTCTTAAAAGTTGTATCGTGATCTCAGCTATCAGAAAATTTAAAAAAAGTTGCATTAAATTGCTCAAATAAGCTGAAATTTGCAATTTGAAATAAATCTGCTTTTTAAATTTAAAACGTTTATCACACGGGAACGTAGTCCGGCAAGCTAGGACCATGAGTTCGAATCTCGTCACGTGAGGATTTTTAATGAAGCATTTATGTTTGATGTATTATTTCAAAAAATTGTTTCACAAAAAAGGATCATTAGAAAATCGAAATTTAAAAGGTTTTATCTTATTGTTCGTTACAAACAAACAAACAAATCTTTCTTCTTTATAATGTTAGTACAGATTAGTATTACTACCACAACTTGAGTTAGGTACGGTTTGTAAGTAATATGGCTTGTTATTAATAGTTCAGATTCATTGTCACCACGTTCATTGGACTATATCACAATGGTGACGGATTTGTTCAGTAGATTTGGAGTTTAATAGCTGTTACTTTCCCAGAAAACACAGAACCGGGCACGGGGAAAATAACCTCTAATATCATTGATCTCAAAACAGTTTTAAACAGCCACAGCGGCCACGGTATTGGAAACTCAACGATGCTTTTGACGTTTTAAGGTCATAGCCCACTTACACGACTCTGCTCCCACCCGGCAAAAATAATATAATTCAAATATGGGCTTTAAATATTGCTCTTTAGATATATTTTACACTGACTGACGAGCAGTCTGACGGCGGTAAGCTCGCTGAAAGCGAGCTGTCTGCTAATTTATGATGCCAATGTAAAATATATCTAAAGGGCAATATTTAAAGCCCATATTTGAATTATATTATTTTTGCCGGGTGGGAGCTGAGTCGTGTAAGTGAGCTATGACCTTTAATCGTCCTTCATCGACTTTAACAGCGCCCACAGCGATCTTATTACATTTTTTACGATAGACGTAACAATATTGTCAGCACTGCAGCGACTATTTATATTTATTTCTCGTAAAAGGAACATGTTTGAATATGTTTGAGACATCACTAGTACATAATATCTCAATGAATATATGTAAATTCCCGCTCCCGGAACGCTCCCGGTGCCCGGAACGTGTGTTTTCGACTTACATGATAAAGCTCAAACTACACGATGACACTTACACTGACACTTTACCTAAAACAGCACACATATAAAGAAATTCGCGCATACAACAATACAATACAATATTTATTTATTATTATACTTATTAAACATTTCCCAAATTACAATATTATAAATCAGTTCTATATTAAGCAGACGCTTGTATCGCAGTAACCGAGATACAAATGAAAATAAAATTATTCATATAAATATATACCTGGCATGTGTGTTTCCAGTGTGGTATGTTTTAGGTAAAGTGTAAGTGTCATCGTGTATTTTGAGCTTTATGCAGTGATGTTAGAACGCGTGAGACCCTTTTGATTAAAAAATATAAATGTACCATAGATTATCTATTTTTACGTAGACTTCGGGACACAAATTCAGTGAGGGATGCAATTTTAAGTAATTTGCAGCACATCAAGTGTCGGTTTAAGGCTTATAATATGGGTTACAATAATAAACAAACACAGTAAAGTTTCAATTTATAACATTTGGCTTGGCATATACTTGACATTGGGTGTATGCAAAAGCCGTGCGAAGCCGTTGAAAAAAAATGTTAAAAGCAATGATCCTCACTGAACCAGTATGCCTAGAATGCTAGATCTAGTTGAAAATGTGAATTGTGCCTATAATATTAGTACTAAGTGTTACATATGAGGATGTCATAAGGATGCGAAATCAAATAAAAAAAGTCTTCTAAAATGATCCCGTCAGAAATGGAAATCTTCCGCGAACATAAACTAGCGAAATCCCTTTGTGACTATTGTGTATTCTGTAGTATTCTCAAAGTATTTTGCGCCATTCTGATGACTCTATAATCGAAAATGTGACTAATGCTCGTAACCCTACTTTTCGATATTCTAACCGTGGCATTTTAATGGAAGACTAAAAATAGTGTATTTTTGAGGCATCCGGTATCCATACCCTTAAACTCTCTCGATAATAGGTACTCACTACTCAGAGCGACTTATTATCCTGAAGTAAAGTCAAAGTGCGTCGAAGTGTCCATCTAAAAGTTACCTAATTTATCATCACACGATGGGGTAATTCCTGGATTAGTATTTACCAAAAATCTAGTTTACCATCATTACGAATTGCAAAAATATCTGTAACTTGCAACTGGGAGGCTACGGCGGTTGTTCCGTCGCCATCGGCATCGGATTCATTTGACAGTTGACTGCCGAATTTCGAACCGCGAAAATTGCAAATCGACGCTTCCATTACTCATATCGATGCCGAAGCCAAATTGAATGAATGAAACACAGACAGAATTGAATTCAATTGAAGATTTTGACAGAAAATCTTCAAATCGACGGCTGACGGCAATGGATGCGCGGTTTTAAAATTGAAAACCCCGCTGTCAAAGATGTCAAACTACCGCGTCGGCATTGAGTTGATGTCAACGGAACAACCGCGGTAGCTTCCCTGGACTGCAATCGAATCTTTATTTACTCAAAAATGTATCGAAAAAACAAATGCTATTTGACAAACGTCAACGTAGGCGTATTTTTTGGGCAATTATTATGTTGAAATACAATATAGGATAAAAAAATATATGTAATTGTCCTTCTGGTCACTGTACTAAAGAAAAGTAAGTATTTACATAACTTTTAAATTGATGCTTCGACGCTTTTGACTCTGCGCTAGTGTGAATTTACACTTAGTGTAAGAAACCACTTGTAAATAACAATAAACTATGTGCAACAGTGAGGGTAAATACGAACGGCGCTTGTTCTACAAATTTTTCGAAATTAATTAGTTAATTGCGAAGCAAGTAGTTTTCTTTACAAATCAGATTTTTAACTATTATGAATATTGATCAAGTTTGATTTTAAATGTAACTGTATTGTGTGTAAAACTACTATATTAAATTTGATATTTAAAACAATTTGTTTTAATAATATATCGAATTATAAGGTAACCATTTCAATTCCAAACGATGCCAGCACAGTGGAGGAATTTAATCACACCACCCCGCCGGCACCGGTTGGAATTTGATTAAATAAAAATAATTCTTTTGATTAAAGTTTTTTAGACGTCTAGAACAACTCCCTTTGGATTAACATTACTCTCACCAGAACACACTGTATACATACGAGCAGCAAAATCGACTCGGATTATTTCTGTGCGTAAAGGAAACCCGTTTTAGATGCACGCGAGTGTAGTTACTTAATTCTTGGTAAATCATTTAGAAATATTATGTTTTAGTAATAAGTACTTATGTATTATGTACTAGCGTCGCCTTGCGATTTCATCCGCATAAGTCCCGATCCCTTTGAAATGTCGGAATAAAAATTACCCCATGTTACTCCTAAGGATTCAATCTATCAACATATTAAGTTCCATCAAAATCGGTATATTAACTCCGGAGATGTAAAGAGATAACTAACAACGTTACATGTATTGGAACGAAGTTCCTTATTGCGCGTTGCGAAAGGGGGCTAGACGGAAAAAATTAAGACCAAAAGTTGTAACGGATACCCTTTTCTTTTTCTTGGAACTTCGTTCCATCCGGGGGTCCCTTGCAACCTCTCAAGTTTTTTTATATGTATGTTACGGGTAATCTCCAAAGCTACTGATCCGATTTTGATGAAACCTAATATGAAGATACATTGCATCTTTGTGTATTATTATAAATAGTAGGTAAGTTAGGGGCAATTTTGTATTCTATTTAAAAAAAACGGTTTCGCTCACCCACAAACGTTCGTATTTATAATATTATTAATAATTAGGATTTATTATATTGGCCTTACGATAATTAATAATTTAATTTAGTCTTATGATACTGAATCAATTATTGAATACGATTTTTAATAAAAACTTAGCGGTTAGCGATTGTCTTGTTAACGTTTTACTCATAATTTTATATCCCGGGTCTTACTCGCGGCCAAGACCATTGTAACATGGTCGATACGTCAAAGACAAATAAAAAGTAAAAATCACGCGATTTAGACCCTGGAAAATATAAAATTATGAGTTCCGATCGTGTTAGTTTTAAAAGTTAAACGTTATACAGTTAGTTAATGTTGCGCTTTCCCTGTATTGTTACGATCCCACTATTGATACCAAAGATCTATAAGTTTTATTCATGAGGACTCAATTTTAGGAAGCAGTGTACGAAAACTTATTGCAGGCTGTACTTTTTACTTCATTGCTTAAAGGGGAACGGATATTTATTTTCTCCATGCAAACTTTACAAACATAGTCGACTGTTTCCTCCCTGGATAAAGATATTAGAGAAAATATGTTTATGTCATAAAACCTATATTAGCCATGACCCTACGTTTTGATTTGAATATGTGGGTAGAGGGGTGTGGTAAGAGTTTGATTGGGAAGAGATTTGTGTGAAGGAGAATGACATGCAGAACCTTATTTAGGGGTTTCAAGTATTTAGGAAAATGGAGTGTGCACCTTTCAAGTCTTCATACACTCCTCCCTAAAAGCTTGTCCTCACGAAGTAATTTACAGGTCTTTGATTTTGAAATAAATTCATTATTATATTAATTATAGTAATTAAATTAAATTGGAGACAATAACAATGAAAATTTCCAAAAAAAAGTGTGTGACAACTTGCACCTGATTGTTTTTTTTTCCTTTCGCACGCTACACTGAATGCTCAATTCCTTAAACGTAAACATAAGATTGTAAAGTCACCTACCTTTTTCTCGTAGTCGGGTAAAGAACACTCTCAGTTTGAAATAAACTCTCGTGTCCCATATAATCGAAGCAATTTACATGTAATATACTCTGTCTTATAAAAGTAAGGACTACTGCGTTCATTAGATTGTGGTAGATGCGCGTCTATTTTTGAGGCGAGCTATAGGTACTTTATTATAATGGGAATTTCGTTATCCGGACCGTTCTAAAAAAAACTGGTTGCACTCAAGGAGTGTCGACAGAAGTAAAAACTTATCGCAGCTATAGTGTGTGCGTCTGCTTATATGTACATGCATTTATGCCCACACTATAGCTGCGTCTCGGTAACGGTGTCGCGAGTTCAGAGATTTTATCTCATCTAAAAGTATGCGTACCGCGCTAAAAGAAGTTTTCACTTCAAAAAAAACTTGAGTGTGAAGCTTACCAAATGAAGATTTGGTAAGCTGCAACTCTAGACTCAACTCAACTTCAAAGTAACAGCTAAAACGACATCTTCACACAAAGTTTTGTAAAATTTCCTTTAAGAACGTGGCGACTTTTACTATTTCCATACAAACTTAATACCAAAATATATTATGAAAAATTTAGTTTGGTATTAAGTTTGTATGGAAATGGTAACAGTCGCCACGTTCTTAAGACATCACTTTTAGCTGTTATTTTGAATTTTACTCTTGGTAAAGAAACTCTGCGTCAGGAGCTTGTAAATTATAGTCTTAAAAAGATAATTTTCGTTGTCTGATTGGTTTTTTATCCAATTTGTTGGCCGGATGGTGAACATTCCCATAGATTAAAATTAAGTTTTGATCCCTAATTTAATCCTAGTACCTACAAACTTACCGTTGTTAAAAAAGTAAAAATTTCAAAAAATGTATCTCAAAAAACCTAGCCATGAATATATTTTTCAATACTTAATAGTTTTTTATTAATAAATAAATAAAAATAAAAACTAGCATGTTGTAACAAATAATGGATTGAACTTGTATAGTATTTTGTGAATCTAAATGTAAGAGATTAATTTATAAATAGATAAATGCAAAATATTCTTCCAAATTCAGGCCAAACGAAAAATAAATAGTGTTAAATAAATAATATTCCTGAGGTCTTGATTTTTATTGTGTATTTCTAAGAAGGATTAAGATACTGGATGCAGTTTAGACGGTTTAGTTTTTGGGAAATGTTTAATAATGTCATCGATAAAATATCATTTCGGTGTCTAGGAAAGTCAATAATTGACTATGATATTTAAAAGTCAAAGATTAACTATTATTTTAATCCCTTTCTGGATAATGCATAGGTAGTTAGGTAAGAAAATTACGTCTTAGCCCAAAATCATTTACTTACCCATTTTGTAACTTTCAGGAGACTACGCGTGGGATTGTGGTAATTGCCTTCCAGAACCCTGGGATCGCTTTCCAATGGGCGGCAGCCAACCCCCCACACCCAGAAACGGTTGCCGACCAAACTGCTCCAACAGAATTCCTTACCCGAACTATTTGCCAGGAAAAGGTCCACGGCCAAATAGAGGTAGGAACTCCCATTGGCCTATGGGCTTTTCAGAGGACAGATTCAAAGGCCAGAGATGTAGAAATGGACCATCCCCTTATTGGTAATTCAGTCTTAAATTACTCATTTCGGGTCAAAAAGCTTCGCTCTAACAAAGCGTCAGGAAACTGTTATTGATTTGACAGAAATGGTGTTGTTGTAAATATTATTTTTGTGTACCTACTTAGACGATATGCTCGTTTCTTGAGTACGTTTTTGTGGAAAATTGTCTTGCATTATTTATTAGGAACGGTGTCGTAAGGGCAGAATGGTTTGTCTTGACAGGTTTTGAGACAAATTCTGCAGCATTTAAAGACACAAATTAAAAAAATAATATTTTTATTTATTAAAAATATGTAATGGGCAGTCACCTGTAGTCCCCTAGGGGTCCTTGATCGTAGGACACTATTTATTTGAAATCTATGCAGCGTATAAATCTAATTCCGATTTTATACTTATTTGGATTATGCCAAAAATAATGTTTTACGATATTTATTTCCAATAAATAAAATTCTTTATTCCTCTCATTGTCCAAAAATCATTGTAAGAAAATTTCTGATAAAGTAAAAAAATATTATTTTAGCTTTTTTATATTTTTGACCAAAAATTATTTATAGATAAGCTTTTTTTTGGCTTTTGTTTTAAATTTGATGAGCTGCTGCTATGTAAGATTTCTTTCCATGTTTTAATTTGGCTTGAAAATTGTTTAAAACTCTTTTAAAATGCGAAACTTTATTCAATTATTTCAATACTTTTGTCCCAGTTCCTATATTAAATGTAATTTTGTCATATGATTAGAGTTTATGTTGCATTGTGCATTACTTCTAGTGGTATAATTTTTAGTTTCTTTACTTAAACTTAAGTTTTTTTTGTTTCAATTTTAACTTTTTTCAGTTAAATGTCTTTTTTCTGTAATTTAGCATTATTGAGTATTGCTGAAATGTAATTAATTTGTACATTTTTTTAAGTGTGTAAGATTTTGTTTTAAGTTTCTCATTTTTTTTGTAATATATGGATGGTTTTTAAATTTATTTGTTCTTTTTATTTGTTCAAGTAGTTTGGAGTTTTTTATAAGGATTAATAATATTCATTCATTCATTCACTTCATTCATACTTCATTGGTCGTATAGCGAGGGAATGGAAGGAATGAATCAGTTACAGTAGCCGGCGGATAAGTTGAAAAAAAAATGACCGGATGCGCAGAAGTCGATTTGTTATAGAAGTCGCATGTAAAATGTACTGCGCGAACTTTCCCCTTCCACGTCGTTTTCAACTTATCTGCCGGCCACTGTATCTGAGTTTTCTTTCCTGGCGTAAACAATTTAGCGACGTAATTGTAAAATAAAGCAACACTGAAATCATTAAATATTATTAAATTATATGATTATGATATTACAATTTATGATAATTGATAATACATCTAAGGTCTACTTATTTAATAGTCGCTAAGCTGCTGCCTGATCCATGGTAGGAACTGAGCTAGATCAGTGAAAATGACGTAGTGTAACGGATCGCATTGATTCTCGTTCGGTCTGGTCTTCGACAGAGAGACCACTCCTCGAACGTACCAATTCCTACCCAGTTTGAAGACCATACCGCCGCCGCTGTCGCCGTTGCAGACTGATGATCCTGAGAGAAAATTTATTATTACTAAATGCATTGTCTTCGTCCCCTATATCGCCCACGTAACTCTTACATTTCATCAACCAACCAAACCAACCAATTAGTTCCATAGCCAAATGGCAAAAAAAGGAACCCTGATGGATTAGTCATGTCTGTCTTTCTGTCCGTCCGTATGTCACAGCCACTTTTTTCGGAACTATAAGAACTTTACTGTTGAAACTTGGTAAGTAGATGTATTCTGTGGACCGCATTAAGATTTTCACACAAAAATAGAAAAAAAAAAAACAAAACGTGTGGGGTATCTATGGATAGGTCTTCAAAAATGAGATTTCTTATATAATTTTTTTTGATGGTAGTGGTAAAATGTGGGGACCCCTGTAACTTCTAAAATAAGAGAATGATAAAACTAAAAAAATATACGATGTAAATTACCATGTAAACTTCCACCGAAAATTGGTTTGAACGAGATCTAGTAAGAAGTTTTTTTTATATACGTCATAAATCGTAAACGCAATTTACCTTTCAAAACAAAACCTGTTGTATAGATAATGGTAATGGTAAAACCCTTCGTGCTCGAGTCCGACTCGCACTTGGCCGGTTTTTTTATGTGTTAGGAAGAAGGGCACGTAAGTAGGTACATACCATTTCTATATCCAGCGCAGAAAGTGTAATCTGATGTGAAGGGGTCAAAGAACGCGCTCGAAGACCTGATGCAGGTTAGTTGGCTGACAACCGGCATCTCTACCAAGTTGAGCTCTTCCGTCAGCATCCCGGTGTAGTCGTAACCCCAGCCCACCACCTTTAAATAAATTTAAACAGTAAAAATGGCCAAAAGTTACCAAATTCAACTATATCGGCTCAGATGAAAATGGTGAAGCCGCGTACAGACATCGCGAGGCATATGTGCCACGAATGGTTCGCCTCGGATGCCTCGGGCTGTGTGGACGAGTGTGCTCACAGTGAGCATTTGCGTCAAACGATCGTTGCGAACGCCGCCTCAGTGCGAGCCGTGCGCTCCGTGTGGACGGACGCGTGATTTTCTATTGTTTTACTGACGAACCCTAGTGCGTGTTTCGTTTGTGTGCTCAACTTGAGCATGTGTCGTGTAGGCGAACCGCGGCTGACGAACGAGTACGTGGCTCACTGGGTAAATGTGCTTGCTATCAACAGCTGTCAGATCAGCAAAGTTGTATGGGGTGGAATGCTGAATAGCCAAAGATAATCTATTATAATCTATCTTATAATCTACTATAAACAGCTATTAAAATGTTGATGTGAAGTAGCTAGTTTGGATAAGGTCGGAAACGAGTAGTCACGACAAGTCACGAGTAATCCAGACTGAGGTGGTACGTTATGAAGAGAACGGAGCAGCATGTCGTTAAAACAGCTTTTGACCTACCATTCCAAACTGGACCAATATGACAAGACTTCTAAAGAACAAACAATTCGTTCTAAAGACAAACAATCTATCTTGACAAAATGATTTAGTTCCGCAAGATAAGGAGAGCCGACCCTACTTAAAATGGGATAAGGTATGAAACAAGACGCTCTGGGTTACATGGCGCTATGTGCGAGGACCTGTAATATTTATTGAGTGTGTCTTACCGAGCCCTTCCTGCCAACGACATAGCTTAGATCCTGCAGGTTGTCAGGCCAAAGGCAGGCGGACCGGACCCAATTTGTGTAAGAAACGGGATCTCGTAGAGTTAATATGGCGAGGTCCCGGCTGAAACTTGTTGCGTTGTATTCCGGGTGGATTGTTATTTTATCTACCTGAAAAACAAAGTTTAGAAATAGTTGAATAATCGGTCTTTGTTTTTAAGAAATGGTCATCAATAGAATTGGTTATTTTTCACAGAGAGTGGTGATTAACCAACGAAACGATTTGATTGGCTGTGAGTTTCGAGTGGTTTTGGTCCATCGAATTTACCCCGTACTCTAGTTGTTCCACAGGTGACTCCTGAGTATTAAATGAGAAATTACTCTGGGCGCGGACTGTCGCCACCCACCGACTTGTCACAGCACCATGCCGTCATAGTGAACTCATCCTGTTTCAATACGGTGCAGCCATTAAAGAAGACTGGCTGGTCGGAACTACCTTAACGCTGCAGTCTCCTTTACGGAAACTATACAAGCCTTTAAAATGCTAGGTAAGCGATACCTAACGTTGTTTACAATGTTGATTCCTACCTCGTTTATAGGTAGACTTCGATCTTAACCTTAACAGCTAGAAGACGACAATCTAACAATTCTAACAAGTTTTCATTAGTAGGTACATGCGCATGCTTGTGCATGGGGGGCTTCCATAAATTACGTGAGATGTTTAAGGGGGGGAGGGGGTCGAGTCAAATCTCATCTAATCTTACGTTGGTGAGAGGGGAAGGGAGGGTCTCGGCAAATATCACGCAATTTTTTTTCTAATTGAAACAAAAAGAAATATAGGTACTATTTTGGTCCATTTAATCCAGATTGTACACAGTGAAAGAAAAAATCTGCTACCGAAGCTGTATTTTACTGCTCCAGTAACTGAACACACTACAGTTTACACGAAGCAATTTTTTTTTTCTTTTTACAATAACAATCTAACGCGTTTACGTAAGAAACCCACATTTTGAAAAATCTCACGTGAGATTGGAGGATGGGGGGGAGGGGGTTGAATAAAATCTCACGACATCTCACCATACAGGAAATTTCAAAAAACACCTCACGTAATTTATGGACGCCCCCATGGGAAACTAAACAAAATCGCTTAGCGGTACGACTAAATCTCTGGGCCTCCTTTCGAAGCCTGCCAAGTTTACAAGCGCCGAGACGCCAACTACTAGGTAAACTGTGTTATAAGAAAGTATACGTACAAATCTTATCTGCACGCCGTCAACAGAGGTTCTCAAGTTGTGTTTCCCAAGATACACCGTGAGGGTGTACTTATTGACGACTCTGTACCTTTGACGCTGTGTGACGCAGTGGCCTGCCGTGATGACGTGCTTCTGGCTGACCAGGGTTCCGCCGCAGATGTATTTGTTGTCAACCGTCTAGAAATAAATCAATGATTAATGGACATACCACATTAGGACATGCATGGATACAGGATTTCGGTATTAGCAACAAAACTGATCAGATTACTACTGGTACTTGTACTATTATGTATTCTGTGTTACTGGTAGGAATAGAGTACCTAAGTACCTACTTTACCTTAGTTTGGTACAGGGCGATCTGCCACGGCCACTGCCCTTCGAATGTAGGAATACCATTGACCACTAGTTGATTTACATGATTCAAAGTCACCGTGCCGCATGTCTGCTGGAAAATATTGGAAATCTATTACAAATGCGGCGTTCTAGATGAAACTACGAGAAGGATGTCTCACTCTAGATCTAGCCGGGTCCGAGCCGAGTGTCGGCCGTAGCGCGGTAGTCACTCGGTATAAAGTGAGTGTGTCCATACAAAATTTGTACATGATAAATAAAATATACTTGACCTTGCTACGGTCGACGCTTGGCTTGGACCTGGCACGGTCTAGCGCCCAAGTACCTACTTGGGCTAAGTCAGAGGCTAAAGTGCGGGACACGTGATTTCATTCCCGTGATCAATATGATGTAATACTGCCTCGACATGCACCCGATTTGTTAGCCAAACTATTTGCAAACTCGTGTGCTATTGGAGGCATATGCTGCCATGCTTTGTCTATTGCACACGGGGTTGAAAGGGCGATTTATCAGGCGCATACAACTATTATGTAAATTGTTGTTTGGCTCACAAAGCAGTGTGCATGTCGAGACAGTATTTCCTTCTATTGAACCTAAGCTATTATAAAATGAGCTTCCAGGTCCGAACTGGTTTTAAACATGATTTAGTTTTACTATGAATCATGGTTTAAACCAGATCTGGCACTTAAAACTCATTCTATTTTAATTAATAAATAAATAATAAAATGTCTTTATTGCAGGCCGAACCACCCATAGTAATACATACATGTAATTAATTAATGATTAATTATGTTTAAATTTAGCTATTGCTAAAATAAATGAAAAATAAAATACCATAAAAAATAAATAGATTAAGATTAAAACAATAATATAAAAAACCTATAACATTTAGTTAGTTTCATTTTTTGTTACTGTTCCGGTGAACAGCCATCCAGTGGTCGTAAATAGGACTATTTATGTAGTCACACATACTTTGCAGAATTTCATTTTTTGAATTACGTAGCCCATCCCAAAAGGCTGCGACTTTTGTTGTGACGACTGCAAAGAAATCGGGGAGACGAGTATCTGCGAACATGCCCGACGCGCTACAAAAACGCGGTTTTCTCAGGAGAATGCGACAAGCATCATTGTATTGCACTCTTATGGAGCCGAAGGATTTGCGGGTGTACTTTGTCCATTATTGACCAGTGTATAGGAATAGGCAGTACGCCTTAAAAAGGGTTAGTTTAACGTCCACAGTACACCTCGCAAATCTGCGCGCGAGCATGTTGCATCTTATGGAAAGATTCCTCCGCTCTCGCTCCATATCCATTTTAAGGTTAAAATAAAAAAAAATAAAAAAATAAGGTTAAGGAGATTTAAAATAGGAAGCGATAGGTATTGGCGATAGGTACCTAACTACTGCTTGTAAGTATAATTGTCTACTATTGAACGGAAAAACGTGCGGTAGGTCTTAAGTACTAGTGCTAACTTACCTCTATAGGTTCCTTATCAGAGTTAATGGCTGAACTATTAGATAATGTGAATGAGATCTGACCACCAGATAAGTGGCCGCTTTGCGGAGTGTCGCGGTCGTCGCCTGGGCTTGATATAGGCCGGGAGGTGATTGGAAGGGCACTAAGAACGTTCAAGTTGGTCTCGGGGATGTTGTTTGTGGGTTTGGGGATGTTTGTGTCACAGATTGGTCTGCCGTTGAACCTAAAAATTGTAGAGTGATAAATAATAAATAACTTGGACATGTAAAATTTATCTTGTGTGTCTTTATCCGCTATCTAAGTAGCGCAATTAGCCGTACAATAAGAGGACAGTCTACCTACTCTTTTTCGGCTTTATCCAGGGAGGAAACGTTTGTAAAGTTTAAATGGAGAAAAGAGTAGGTAGACTGTCCCCTTAAGGTAATTATTTAAGTATTTAGTTATGCAATGCAGGAGGTTGCGGGTTCGATTCCCGCCGGGTGCAAGTATTTATGCTTATAGAATAAATATTTGTGTCTGGTCTGGGTGTCCCTCTATGTATAATATGTATGTATTTACAAAAGAAAAATAAATATAAGTATTATATCCGTTGTCTAGTCACCGTAACACAAGCTTAGTCGCTTACCTCGGGGCTAGATGGCGCTGTGTGTTGTTCACAGAATTTATTATTATTATTATTAATTATGGGTGGATACTCGAAGTTACATTATGCTACAGAACTGACACGGATATGTTGGGAGAATTGTGACTAAAAGTACGTGTACTTAAGCAAAGCGAGCGATTAGGTCTGGAAATGAACGATGTCAGTCTGTCATTTCCCGAGCTCGGGACGGAAATTTATAGAGGCAAAACGGCTTGTAGGTATGTGTGTGTATATCATACCTACAACAAAAATTAACCTATAGAAAAAATAGTTGCTTTGGAGACAATAACAATACGTTGTATGGGGAAGCGCGCACCCGTCTGCACTCTTAACTGTTAAGGCTAGGCTGTTAATTAAACGGCTAACTGATATACCTATCCATCCAAGTTTGTATATTTTAAGTCTATTGTTTACCTGATAGCTTTGACCCTAGGCGTCTTGTAAAGAGGGTTGTATTGTACGAAGAATCGAACAGCGAGGCCTGGCCCGGGGTTGATGCGTATATCTGTGTTCTGGATCGCGAAGTCGATGTTGTCAGTCGTTGAGACTTCACCGATCCAATTCTATAAAGAAATATTATGTTCTAGGTTGGTATAGCATCGTCCTGCGGTTTCACCGAAAAACGTCCCGATCCTAAAGAAATATCGGGTTAAAAATTTGCCCATGTTTCTTCCAAGAATTTGATGTCCCGACATATTGAATAAGCTACAATTGCCGGCAAACATCTTGAAAACTACTGACGTGGAAAGGGTACGTTCGCGCAGTACATTTACACGCGACTTCTATGGAAAATCGACTTCTGCGCATCCACCATTTTTTTCTAGATGTTTGCCATCACTTGTACAATTTAGATCGTTGGAAGAAAGCGAGTAGGTAGGTACCCCAAAAACATACATTTTGATTTTAAAGTGTTACCTACACTTGGATGATTAGGTTTTTTGATTCATTTTAGTTCCCTTTTCGACGGGTTCACAGCTTTTGAACAATAAACATTTCAATGCATGCAATAAAGGAACTCGTTGTCTTAATTGCCTGCATATTATTTATTTATTTGGATATCCAACAGCTATTACAAAATTCTAAGAAAAATATAGGACATATAACATATATGTAACATATAAACGATATAGGAAACATAGAGCCAATGAAAAAAAAAATGAAAAAAAATTAATTTACAGCACATAATGTTACATTTGTTTAAATTAAAATAATGTTAAAAGTGCTGAGAGCATTCAAATGGCAAAACTTAACTATTGGTAACTTAACTATTACAGGATATCACGTATATTGTGGGTACATGGTAGGTATGTTATTAATAAGTCAGTTACTTACCCCTAAGCGATCAGCCTTGCAGTCCAGCACAATGTTAAGCCACAGCGAGACCAAAGGGGCGTCAGTAGTCAGGGTTATTACCCCGTCCCACCTCCCCGGTTCTGACCCAGACGGTTCGTAGCTAAAGACGTGAGGACATTGTGATATGGGGGTGCTTTCTTCGTGTGTAGGAAGGGCTAGAGTTAGTAGCACTGTCATTATTGTTATCTGTAACATTATGGTGAATTATCGAAATCATTTTCTTGAGCTCCTCCGTGCTTTGGAAGGCACGTAAGAGGGTGGGTACTGATAATACCAAAATAGAATTATGAAAAATTTAGTTTTCTACCCTAATATCGGTATTGTTCGGATTAAGATTTTATTTTTACAGAGCCCCCACTACAAGGTTTTTCCAAAATATTCATTCGAAATGAAATAAAACGGAAAGGGGCGTCCATAAATTACGTGAGATGTTTAAGGGGAGGAGGGGGTCGAGTCAAATCTCATCTAATCTTACGTTAGTGAGAGGGAGGGTCTCGGCAAATATCACGCAATTATTTTTATTATCAAAACAAAAAAAATTATACTATTTTGGTCCATTTAATCCAGATTGTAACACTGAAAAACAAAATCTGCTGCCGGAGCTGTATTTTACTGCTCCAGTAACTGAACACACTCTGAAGCAATTTTTTTTCTTATTTTTACAATACTTAACAATTCAACGCGTTTACGTAAGAAACCCACATTTTGAAAAATCTCACGTGAGGTTGGAGGATGGGGGAGGGGGTTGAATAAAATCTTACGACATCTCACCAGGGGGGGAGGGAGGGACAGAAAATTTCAAAAAACACTTCACGTAATTTATGGACGCCCCCAAGTACATTTCGTTCATTTTTCCAGCGTAAATTACTAGTTTACATCTCATTTATATCTCATTTGTTTTATATTATTCCAAATAAAAAGTAATTTACTTTTTTTTACTATACTTAATAATAAAGAGGAAATATTTGTATTTTTGTGTGTTTGTCTGTATGTTTGTTATTAATAAACTAGGCTACTTTTGATCCCGATATTCCCACGGAATCGGGACTTACGCGGGTAAAACCGCGGGACGCAGCTAGTCAACAATATAATAATAGTTACTAACTGCAGGGCATATGTACCTAGACCACAAATATTTAAAGGTTAGGCATAGGCAAGGCACATCCTGTAACTCTCCAATAAAATCAGATCAATGTTTAAGTCGATATACTCCTCCTGAATACATAAAGATAATTCGTATAAGGGGTAGGTTATATGTCGACCAAAGAATTTTTAACCTCACGTATTTTCTGACGAACGAAATGTGGTCGATTGAGTAGTGTTAGTATGTACTAAGACACTACACGTGTATGTACTGATGTGCTATTTTTAAACCTTTTACAAGGAGACAGACCGATCCAAGGGGCCAATCATCCCCTTAACCCCCTAATGCCTTCGCGCTCCTAACCAAAGAGGCATTAATATTGAGTTTAGGGGGTAATTGGCCACTTGGATCGGTCTGTCTTCTTGTAAAAAGTTTTAAAATAGTTGTCTGGTGGACATATATAAAAATGGACCATCAGAATTTACGTAAAGTCGAGTAATTATTTTGGGAGCTATAAAGCGATTCCAAAGCAATACGGCCGAGGGAAAATGAAAATATACGTGAAAATTAGCTCGGAGAATTAACGTGAGGTAAGTAATTTTTTTGTGTATCTTGATGACCTGATATCTCAGAATTGGCCGTCGCAGCAGGCTAGCAAGTAGGCATGCGTTCTTAGTACATACTAACACTACTCAATCGACCACATTTCGTTCGTCAGAAAATACGTGAGGTCTGCCATTCTGGGATCTCGGTCTAATATACTATAGACGCTAAATTTAAAATCCATGTCAGGTTCATCGAAAATTGTTGATTATTTCTTGACCGATTGATGTTGGTTTTTTTTGATGGATTACAGGCGACGTTGTTTCCAACATTTTAGTCCAGACAAATATGTCGAAGGGTGTTAAAGTCTATCGAAATTTTAGCCAAAACAGTCATTTTTTGTCGAAAACTTTTTAAACCAATAAGAAGTGTGTGTCTTGAAAATACACCGAAATGTAGAAATCAATGTAACCATGTAACAATCCATACACAAACAAAATTCAACAACATTCCGTCATGAAATAATCAACATTTTTCGATGAACCGGACGGGATGTTTAGAGTTTAGCGGCTATACAACCTCTCAAAGTTTGAATATTCAAACCAAAATGGTATTCTAATGGTTTGAGACTCAAACCATTAGAATATTGACACTTATTTCTTACCATTTTGATTGCTATGTTGTTTTGTCAACAAACAATTTGCTAAGCACACGCGTGTAGGTACCATGCGCGATGGCTAAAGAAGACTGGTCTAACAAGATTCAGGCAAATTAATATCTTAGAGTTATCTTGAAAGAGATAAAAGGTCAAAGTAACTGGTAAGCAAATATAAGGGCGAGACAGAAGTTACTCGAACAGGTAAGAGTGAAAGAGATGAAAGGTGCAATAATGTGCGCGCACGCAAGCTGTTTCACAAGTTTGTTTACACATTTACGGTTCTGCAAAGTTACTTTGTTTGACCAGAAAAGTCAACGTAAAGCTAGTTTTTAGTTTCTAGGGCTTAAATTACGCGTTTAAACCCTAGAGGTTAAAGTAATTTAACTTTGGAACATTGAAATTCATGCGGCCATTGTCAATTCCATAAGTTATTTATCGAACTGGCCACCTTGGCCAAAAAAAAAACAAAGAAAATTAGTTTCTTTTTCTTCCATTTTATAATAGTACCGTACCTAAAGCAAGTCATAAGCTTAACCTTGGACGTTTTTGATCTTTGTATTTGCCATTTTTTCTTCGGGAAGATGAGTCAAATTCGCAGAATAGGTACAGGTCAAATTGTATAGTTTACGGTAAAAAACCAAGGTACATCTACACTTCTACACTAATATTCTATAGAGGAAATATTTGTATTTTTGTATGTGTGTGTGTGTGTGTGTGTATGTGTCAAAAACTATTGTGGCGATTTAAAAAAATCTTTTACCATTAGAAAGCTACATTCACCCTGAGTAACATAGGCTACTTTTGATCCCGATATTCCCACGGGATCGGGACTTACACGGCTGAAACCGCGGGTCGCAGCTAGTAAGTAATACATTAAAGCTCTGGCAGCGTATGGGCACTATTGGGCACTGTAAGGAAGAGATTATTCTATAAATCGAACCGGCCACGTACCTAACACAATAATGTGAGTCAGGAAACAAAAAAAATGATTTGAGTACATGCAACTGCCACTGATTTTATAATTTATAGCTATCTTCAAAGGGGAAAGGTTTAAGGTTAAAGGTAACTTTATTTCGGTTAAATTTGGGCTAACTCAAAGTTGTCTAGGATATTTCTAAACGATCCGACATATTTTGTAAAGAACAATGGCAGTTCGCCATATGGTATTTTATTTGACTGAATTTTTTTTTTACCTTTTATTATTACTTAGGTATATGTATATATAGAAGTCTCATTGGCTCACAAAAAGTGTACCACGGATTTTGCCGACTTTTGAAAATTGACGACTTGATCGCCAAACCACAGTACAAATAAGGAACAGTATGGAAACTAACCCTAGTTGATGAAACAATTACCTACGCAAAAGGGTTGTCACTTTTAATGTTTTTAATATTGTTTTTTATTAAAATTTGTGTTCTGTAGTAATCAATCAATCGAATTGAAATAACTAGTTAACAAATAAAGGACCTATTAAGTCTTTGGCATAGTCAACGGCATCCATGAACAGATGAGACCTATATTAACAGAAAATATTCCATCACATGATGTCCTAAATGTTCGGACGTTTCGGAGTTAAGGGCCAATGAAGTTTAAAAACCCGGCCAAGTGCGACACTCGCGCACGAAGGGTTCCGTACCACTATCACAATTTGGTACGGAACTCTAAAATGATTTACAACAACCAATTTTTAAATTTGATAGGAAAATGTGAAATATTCAGTTTCGATTCTTACTCCCATCATACGACCGCATCTCGCAAAAAAAAGCGACCTCACATTGTACTAAAATTCCCTTGTAGTTTTTGAAACACGTTTGTTGTATGGGAGCCCCTCTCAAATATTTGGTTTATTTTGTTTTCCGAAATACATCTGTGAAAATTTCAAGCTTCTAGCTATTACGGTTCATAAGAAAGATACAGCCTGGTGACAGACGGACAGACAGACAGACAAACAGACATACAGACGGACAGACAGCGAAGTCTCAGTAATAGGGTCCCGTTTTTACCCTTTGGGTACGGAACCCTGAAAAGGAAATTGTTCGAAAGTTATGTAAAACGTCATGTCGCGGATAGATCCGTATACCAATCGGAAGAAGACGTCAAGCTATACAATGTTTGCGTTTAGACCATGCAGGGATGAAGTCCCGGTGAAATGTAACCATATGTTAACTATTCGTAAGAATTTTTTTTTTTTTTTTTTTTTCGCCTTTGTTAGTGTTTGATTCACGGCAATCTGTCTTTACAACAATAAGCCCTTCGTTTGTATGTGCTTGGGTTTATGTGGTAGTTTCTGGTGAAGAGTCCATTGACTCTTCATTCTCCTGCTGATCAGACAAAAATCTGTCCATGAGTGTAGGAATGCTGTGTCTTTTCAGGCGTCGGTACTCCGTGCTCCCTGAACCACACAGCTGAGCGGCCAGTTCATTCACGTGGCTTGACAGTCTGGCTTGGTATTTTTTGCTATACATTGCAATTTCTTGGCCTACGGTGTTCATATTCAGGTCCGCGTGAATGTATTTATTGCTGATGTAATAGGGAATACCGAACATGGTTCTTAAAGTTTTGTTTTGGAACCTCTGCAGGATCTCGATATTACTATTGCTGGCCGTGCCCCACAGCTGTATACCATATGTCCAGATTGGTTTTAGGATGGATTTGTAGATGGTCATTTTGCTTGTGAACGAGAGCTGTGATTTGCAATTAACCAGCCAGTACATGTTGCGCATTATTGTGTCCAGTTGTCTGCGTTTGGTCCAAATATGTTTTTGCCATGTCAGTCTTCTGTCAAGATGCATACCCAGGTATTTGGCATCCTCTGCCTGGGGAATGTCTCTGCCATAGAGCTTAACTGGGGGACATGTGTTTTTCCTCAGTGTGTATGTGACGTGAGTAGATTTGTTCTGGTTAGCCCTAATTCTCCACCTGTTTAGCCATATCTCCACCTCCTCCAGATGCGCTTGAAGGAACGAAGAGGCTAGGTGGGGGTCTTCGTGGACTGACAGGAGAGCAGTGTCATCAGCGTAAGTTGCTGTTGTAGTCTGGGCATCAGTTGGTAAGTCCGCAGTAAATATCACATATAGTACTGGCCCCAAGATACTTCCCTGTGGCACTCCTGAGAGTATTTCAACCATTTGTGAAGTTTCGTCATTTACTTTCACCTCAAAGCATCTGTTGCTGAGATATGAGGAGAGAATCCCATAGAATGAGTGTGGTAGAAGCTTTTTCAGTTTATAGAGTAGTCCCTCATGCCACACTTTGTCAAAAGCCTGTCCTATATCAAGGAAAACAGCTGAGCAGTATTGTTTGTTTTCAAGTGTCTGGCTAATTGTTTGCACCAAACGGTGCACTTGTTCAACTGTTCCATGTTGCCCACGGAAACCAAATTGATGCGATGGAGTTATATCCTGCAGGTGTGTTTTCATCCTATTTAATATCAATTTCTCCAGCAGTTTTCCCAAAACCGATAGTAGGCTAATAGGTCTGCAAGAACTAACTTCTTGTGGTGGCTTCCCTGGCTTGAGTATCATAATAACTTGGGCTATTTTCCATTGGGAAGGATAGAAACCGGATCTGAGGCATGCGTTGAAAATGTTGACAAGAAGGACCACTCCTTTTACAGGAAGTTGTTTTAGAAGGGTAGCGTCTATCATGTCGTATCCTGGTGTTTTTTTCTCTTTTAGACCTCTTATTTCCCTTCTAATCTCTGCCGGAGAGGTACTGCTTAATGGTAAGCACATTTGCATCGGCGACCCCAAGTACGCAGAAACATCCATGTCGTGTTCATGGCTTTCACTAGGATGTGGTTTGAAGACCAGTTTTAGATGTTCTGCGTAGACTGAAGCTTTTTCCGCATCCGACCTAGCCCAACTGCCTGCCTGAGTTTTGATTGGAGGTATTTGTTTTTTAGGTCGTTTTATATTCTTTGTGACCTTCCAAAGGGAGTAGTTGGAGTCTTTGTAAGGGGTTAGATCGGCTAGACGTTTTTGGAGATTTTCATTTGCAATCTCATTGAGCTTATCTTTCAGATTTTTGGATGCTTTATTGAAAGCGGTTTTGTCTGAAGGGTAACCTGTTTGATGCCAAACCCTCCTTAATCTACGTCGCTCCCTGACCATATCCTTTATCTCTTTTGTGTTGCACATTTGTCCTCCAGGTTTACTTCTAGTTAGAGGTGTAGCTACTGCAGCTGCGTGATGGATTAGTTTATTTAGGTCTTCAATAGCCTGTTCAATCTTTTCAATGCATTTGAGGTTTATTTTGAGATCCAATTGATCAGTGATAATGTTTTTAAACTTATCCCAGTCAGTTTTACGATTGTACAATTTCAATGGTACCTCTTTTGTCGGAATTTTTGTATCCAGGTTTAGGAGAACAGGTGTGTGGTCAGACGATAAGTCAACACACTCCTCTACTGTCATGTAGCCTGTTGAGAGGTTTTTTATGATGTAGAAGTCCAAGAGATCTGGCTTTTTCGTTTTATCTACAGGCCAATGTGTGGGTTTTCCATGTGACATCCAACACAAGTTAAGCTCACCAGTAGCTTGATGTAGCTGTCTTCCACGTGGCGTAGTCGTGCGTGAGCCCCATGATATATTTTTGGAGTTCCAGTCTCCACCGCATATAAATCTATTTCCCAGAGTTAAGAAAAAGTCTATGAAATCAGCTTTTTTCGTGTATTGTTTCTTTTTTCGTGTATTGTTTCTTTTTTTATTCGTAAGAATTAAAAAAAAATATCTTAGCGTTTTGTATGAAAAGACTCGACAGTACAATTTGGTGGCCTTATCTCTAAAAGAGATGTCTTTTAGGCGTCAATACCGCTAAAAGGGATCTCTTCTAGGCGTCCTTTGGATGGGCATGAATTGAAGGTTGGATCGTATATTGGATAAACGTGATACGATGGTCATTTAAAGTCGTTTGTTCTCCAATTTTGTTTTACTGTAGGTTTCCCCTACCAGCACCGAACAGAACAATAAACACGTTTCCTGTTTCCATGAACACCCTCAGATTTATAAAATTAATATTTGCCTAGACGAAGTTAAAACCCAACTATTGAGTTCACATTATATGACTGGTGCCCTACTGTTTAACACTGTTCACTATGTCTGTACTTATTGTCAAAGAATGCCAGTCATGTCATGAAAGATACAATCCAGTGCGCGGAATGTCTGCACGATGGTTGACTTTGGAACACATTTTTATCGGGTTCACTATGAGAGTAAGATCTCCATTTCTATTTGTTACTCGTAGAGGTAAGGTATTGCGTGGTATAACCTACAAGAAATGTAAAATGTTCATGAGGAATAATTACCTATTCAATTACTTACTTAATTTTTGCCACTTATTTATTTGCCATTGTATTGGCCAAAGCGAATAAAAAGTTTCATTTAAAATAAACCCAAAATTAAATAAACCTCCCTTTCATTTGGTCTCCCGGTTTTTTGGGAGAATAAGTGTGGGATTGCGATAATTGCACCCCAGAAACAAAGAGATTGAAACTACATTTACCCAGAACAATATTATTAAATAAAACAAAAATGATTAATTTCAGTCCATATTTATTTATTAAATTTATATCAGAAATGGAACATAAATCAGTATACCTAGTAATTAGGATGATGTATCAATCGACGGACTATTGGCATTTGGCCAGAAGTCCGTCGATGAATACATCATCCTCCGAAAGGAATTTTCCGACAAGCTCTGGCAACTGTGGAGCGCTGGACACCGGGTTTCCCGGGTAAACCTCTGATCGCCCAGCATCTCTGGTCAACCCCAGCAACAACTGATCTACATATAGGTACATGTTACAGCGTCCCCAACTATGGCCAACATTTAGGCATAAATGGAGGGGTCTGCTGCACCGTCAGACGACTCCCAGGAGATACCATCTGGGATCAGTTATAGACTGATCGTGTCCCCAAACGCTAGTGCGTTCAGTTCTTTATAAAGGAGAGCAGCCTCGGGCCCAAGTGACACTACCTGTTGTCCAGACAGGTACCGGAGCAATAAAGCCGCTAACCATCCCAGCAAGGAGCTAAGGACAACACCACTGAGGCCCGTAGAGAAGCCACCTTCCACATCTCTAGTGTGGTACTGGATCTGTTAAACCGCGCTCACTTCCCGGCATAAAGGCACAGCACAGTCAGCGCACTGCGCCCGCGCGCGATGCACGTATCATGAGAAAATAATTTTGTATTTTTGTCGTATAGAAAGAAATAAGTTGTATAGTGAAAATGTCTTGTTTAGTGAAATGCGAAAACTGTAATGTTATCAGTGAAATACTGACATTTATGCAAAATCAGGTGGATATTATGGATGAAGAAAGTATAGTTAGATTGTGTGCAACTACTTTTTCAAAACAAGAAGTGGAATCTGCCAAAAATTTGCTCTTTAATTCTGTGCAAATGAAAGAAAAATCGAAGAAAAGGAGGGGTAAAGCTGACGTAAAAATACAAAGAGATATAGAAGATATGTTATCATTTATCAAATGTACACCAACTGAGAGTTTTCCTATTTTTGTGGCCAGAGATATTCGCAAATTGCCACCGGTCACTTTTGATCATATTGACGTATCTAGACTACTTAAAGACATCATAATCTTAAAAGACCAACTTGAAGGCATCAAGAATCAGTATGTTACAATAGATCAGCTTGATGAGCTAAAAATGGACATTCTAAATTTAAAACAAGCCTCGCTGGTTAACTACATAGAACCAAGCACCTACGTTAATTTGAATAGAGGATCTCAAAGAATGAGGCACGTCGAAAGCTACGAAACGAACAGTGGTCCGTTTGGATTGATAAATTTAACGAAAAGTAATTGTGATGAGCGGGTAGATAAAACAGCTGATCGCGATGCGACGGCCACTGCGCCTGCGAAGGTGACTCATGCGCACCGGGCATCATCCTCGCCGCCCGCTCCCCTACCGCAGGTGCAGCAGGATTTAGATAAAACGACGCTGTCGCCGTCCTTGTCGCGCGCTAGCTGTCTCACTGTGCCTTCTATTGTTGAGCCTAGAGTGATAATAAAGGCGACAACTGCGGTTTCGCGCATGTCAGGAGCTGTCGAAACCGAGGTGGAGCAACCGATGGCCTCACAAGAATGTGTAACGGGAGATAATGTACTGCGGCTAATGCAAAACAAAACTAGTAGTTTGAGTGAAGCGAACCTAGAGCGAACATACTCTCAAGTAACGAAGGAAAATGGCAATTTTGATATTAAAAGGAATAATAACTATGAGATTGTGCAAAGAAAGCGATACAAAAACAAGTTTATTGCTACACAAGGGCAATCCAAAGATTCATCCGGGAAATTTAAGGCAGCTGACTTAAGAATACCTTTATTTATAAATAATGTGGACAAAAACATGACGGCGAAAGATGTCGCTGATTATATACACCAAAAAACAGGAATATCTGTGCAATCTCTAGAGATAAAAATGAGACGACAACAGGAGTACCGAGCTTACAAAGTGTTTGTGCCTAGCCAAAAGATAAGTGTATTTTTAGATGAACAGTTGTGGCCGGAAGGTATTGCTTTTCGACGTTTTGTCAATTTTATTGATAAAAAGATAAATAGCCCTAATGGCATAGAGGTATGTGGCTATAACGAAAATAATAATAATGGAACAAATTGAACACAATATTAAATTGATAAGTTATAATTGTAAAAACGTGAAGAGTGCTGTGGAGGGGATAAGAGAGCTATGTAAAACAGCTCATGTCATAGCGTTACAAGAAACATGGCTCTTGCCTCACGATAGTAATTATATTGGCTGTATTGACGAGAATTTTGAATTCACTAGTAAGTCTGCTGTGGACACGTCGTCTGGCATTTTACGTGGAAGACCCTATGGAGGTGTAGCATTAATGTGGAAGAAAGATTGATTGATTAATTCTTTATTGTAACACCAATATAAAAAAAACAATTCAAAGAAATACATAAAATAACTTATATCTAGGTGGCACAATGGGCGGCCTTATCGCTTAAAGCGATCTCTTCCAGGCAACCTTTGGATGGACGAGAAGTATAGAAAGATAAAAGATAAAAGGTAGGTAGTCATGGTGTAACACATACAAATAGTAATGGAATACATACAAATAATAATAAACATAATAAATAAATAATACATACATATATATATATAAATACATATGTATAATAAATGATACATTCATAACTTACATTTATATATAAAAAAATAAATATACCTATGCATATACATAACACAACAAATACATACTTATCAATAACGAGTTTGAACCTAAGAAACCTAACGTTTTTCAGCAATTCCAATATAGTACTTAAAAACGCTACTTTTAAAAACCGCTAACGACTTCGATTGTCGAATGGAGGTAGGCAAATCATTCCACAACTCCACAGCCCTAGCTGTAAAAGAATTACCATAAAAGGTGGAAGAACGAGACGGGAGTTTAAGGAGTAAGGCTTTTGAAGACCGGACAACTTGAGAAGGGGGACGCTGAAATTGAAACCGAGACTGAAGATACAAAGGAGAGGTAGGCAGAAATATAATTCTATAGAGAAGTGATAAAATGTGATAGTTTCTACGCAGACGAATAGGCAACCATTTGAGCTCACCGCGAAAATCGGACACGTGATCGGAAAGGTGTTTTTACATCCGTTTCAGTTATATCATGCAACAGTTTAAGACTAGCGGCAATTAAGGTCGCTATACACGACAGTGATATCTTAATTTTCTCAGTGTATATGCCGACAAATGGTGCAAAAAACTTAGTGGAGTTCACTGAAGTACTTGGAGAAATGAACGCGGTGATAGAGACTTCCGGTATACAATCAGTTGTAATGCTAGGTGATTTTAACGCAGACCCTAGTGAATCATTTTTCGATGAATTAACTAATTTCTGTAACGAGCGGAGCTGGATCTGTGCGGACGTGAAACGACTAGGTTTGGCATCTGATACATACACGTACATTAGCGAAATACATCAAACCTGTAGAAGCTGGCTGGATCACTGTCTAGACACAGAGACAGCTTGGCATTGTATATCTAGTATTAAAGTAAGTTACAATGTTTTCTGGTCTGACCATTTTCCGCTCGAAATTCTATTCAAAACAAATAAGTTACAGAGTAGAATAAAATATAATGTCAATTTTAATTACAATAAAATAATATGGAGAGAGAGGGATGAGGAACAAATAATTTCTTATAAAAATAAATGCAATCAAAAATTAAAATGTATAGATTTTCCAATTGAATTTCAGACATGTGCCAATAAATTATGTAATGATGTAGGACATAGAATTTTATTAGATAAATTATATAGTGACATAATAGGTGTGATGAGGGAAGCTGCTGAAAGTACCTGTAAAGATGGGAAGCGTAGAAAGCGGAAACATGTACCCGGGTGGAACAAATATGTTAGTGAGGCACAGCGAGAGGCGCGGCTTAGTTTTCAGGATTGGTTGTTAGTGGGTAGGCCCGCGACGGGACCTCTATATACTAAAATGCGCGAGACTCGACGAACTTTCAAGTCTAAGCTAAAGTTGTGCCATGAAAATCAAAATCAAATCAAAATGGATATTCTGGCCACTCATAATAAGAATAAGGACTTTAAAAGTTTTTGGAAACATACAAAAAGCCTGGAGACTGGGCCGTGTCTTCCGGCGAATGTAGAAGGTGAATGTGAGCCAGGTAGAATTGCAGAGATGTTTCGAAATCATTTTAAGGTTGAATCACCACTGGGTTCAGTGCTGCGGACGCCCGATATTGACTTCACGGGGGACGTTTCCAAGTTAACTCTATGTAATGCTAAGGAAATTACACAAATAATAAAAGGCATAAAACGTGGAAAATCACCAGGACATGATGACCTCAGTATTGAGCATCTGCAGCACGCGGGAGTTCATTTGCCGAGAGTGTTGTCGCTTATGTTCAACCTTTGTATCAGTCATACGTATCTGCCTCCTGAGCTTATGAAGACAGTGGTGGTACCAATTATTAAAAACAAGACTGGCGATGCCTCTGACAGGACTAATTACAGGCCAATCTCTCTGGCTACAGTTGTAGCAAAGGTGCTGGACGGTTTGCTTGACCGTCGGCTTAGTGACCACGTAGAGTTGAACGATGCTCAGTTTGGTTTCAGACGCGGCCTCTCTACTGAAACGGCAGTGCTGAGGTTGAAGCATACCGTCCAGTACTATACTACTAGAAAAACACCTGTGTATGCCTGCTTTCTGGACCTGTCAAAGGCATTCGATCTGGTGTCTTATGACCTACTGTGGGATAAGCTCAGGAGCGGTACAGACACACCCAGTGAGATCATAGGTCTTTTCAAATACTGGTACAATAATCAGAGCAACACAGTGAGATGGGCTGGTTCATACTCGACGCAATACACTCTAGGGTGCGGTGTGCGACAGGGTGGTTTAAGTTCCCCTCGACTGTTTAATATTTATATTAACAGACTAATCGAGGAGCTTAGTGGTGCCAGAGTTGGGTGTTCAGTGGACGGTAACATTGTGAACAACATCAGCTACGCTGATGATATGGCTCTACTGACGCCTTCGGTCAGAGCACTTAACATGCTTCTAGCAATATGTGAGAGGTACGCGGTGGCTCATGGCCTCAGATATAATGCAAAAAAAAGTGAACTTTTAGTATTCAAGGCGGGTAACAAAACTCCAAAATTCATACCACCAGTAAAGTTGGGAGACGTTGAGCTAAACAGAGTCACAAAGTTCAAGTATCTGGGGCATTGGGTCACCGAGGGCCTTACAGATGATGTGGATATGGAGAGGGAGCGTAGGGCGTTGGCGGTAAGATGTAACATGTTGGTGCGAAGGTTTGCTAGATGTACGAGGGAAGTCAAACTAAGTCTTTTTAAAAGTTATTGCCAGACTTTCTACACTAGCAGCCTCTGGACCAATTACACGCAGAAAGCCTTGGCTCATGCGCAAAATGTCTCTTTTGCTATTCGCAAAACGTCTCTTTCGCACAATGTCTCTTTCGCAGAAGGTCTCTTTCGCACAATGTCTCTTTCGCATATTGTCTCTTTCGCAAAATGTCGCGACGGGGACTTTGAAATAAATTGCGTTTTCGCAAAATGTCTCTTTCGCACATTGTCTCTTTCGCACAATGTCTCTTTCGCAAAATGTCTCGACAGGGGTATAGAATAAAATTTCGATTTTATCAAAAAAATCATTTTTAACAACTTAACTGTCCAGTGAGTCTCATTTTTTTATACAATATTTTTGGTATGAGCGTTGAATATATACTAATAAAAATTACGTGAACGTTAAGCAAAAAAACCACTGGCACTCGGGGACTGCCGGGGATTGCTATGCAGTAGCTTTACCGCGATACATGGTAGGCGGAGTGGGGGGTGTAAGGTTTTATTTTCGTTACGGAATTTCTTGATTCGGTCGCCAAGCTCAAAGCCCGCGATAAAAGCTACGCAATAGCTTAAAATTATATTTTTTTACAAATGTTCAAATAGTAAATAAGTAGGTACGGTACATTATGTATTCTTTTAATTAAAATTTAGATTTTTTTGTTTGCCAATCTATCATTTTTTATCATTTTCAACAAAAGTGATTTTGGAAGTAAAAAATATTTTATTGCTAAAATAACGATAATTTATGAACTTTTTTGTAAAATTACGTTTCAGTTGTTTTTTTGTTTAAAATCAAAGTTAATTTTATACCCAAAATGAAAAGATATTTTGTTTCTGATAATATTGAGATTTTTATAATCAAAATAGTACAACATTTTATTAACTACACAGCGTGTTTCGAGGCCGGCGATTTAAACCGAAAGGAGGTTGTAACAACTTTTGAACACCTCTAGAACAATTCCCTTTTTATTTAATTACCGTTCCCGAAACACACTGTACTTTTTTTACTTTGTAACTTTAATATATGATTTTTCTGATAAAATCGAAATTTTATTCTAAGTCCCTGTCGAGACATTTTGCGAAAGAGACATTGTGCGAAAGAGACAATGTGCGAAAGAGTCATTGTCCGAAAGAGACATTTTGCGAAAACGCAATTTATTTCAAAGTCCCCGTCGCGACATTTTGCGAAAGAGACAATATGCGAAAGAGACATTGTGCGAAAGAGACCTTCTGCGAAAGAGACATTGTGCGAAAGAGACGTTTTGCGAATAGCAAAAGAGACATTTTGCGCATGAGCCAAAGCCTTCAACGCCCTGCGAATCCAATATAACAATGGGTTTCGAATGTTGCTGGGACTGCCGAGGTACTGTAGCGCATCAGGTATGTTTGCGGAGGCGAGGGTGGATGATTATTTTACGATAATGCGGAAAAGAGTAGCCTCACTGATGCGCCGCATTCAAGGCAGTGCTAATCTTCTCCTCAGCCCAATAGCGCAACGCTTGGATTGCCCGGTAGTGCGAAAATGGAATGAAATACACATGCAGTCTAGAGTCGTACTATTTAATAATAAGTATAGGGCCAACTAATTTTACTAATTATTTTTATTTATTACGTGTGTTTTTGTGTTTTAATTTTATTTTAATTGACTAGTTTTTTAAGTTTACTAACAAAACTATGGATGTAAAAGTCTGAAATAAATGAATTATTATTATATTATTATTATAAACCCATGTGCATACCGGGTGACCTATAAATCCTGGTAAGACCGGATAATCCTAGCCTAGAGTCTTGCGCTTTATGGCACAACAGCGCACCCGGGGATCAGATATTCCGAAGGAAAGCCATCACCACCATCTCAGGTCAGGCCTTCCCCCACACCCCGGACCGCTCTCCCCCGGAAACGCCCTGATGATCTTAAGGTAATTCCCCTCGATAAAAAAGGTCCGAGTAGAATAGGTATACCCATCTAACCCATCTCCTGATATAAGTAAACTGTTCTACCTAGATCGTAAATATCATCTATCATACTTTTTCCATCTATCTTTTATTTTCATTTATTTAAACAAATAAAAAACTTAAATAAAATTCTAAACACCAAAAATCGCTAGGTTTGTCTGGTGTTAAAAGTGCCGAGACACGGTGACTACATACAATAGTCTACGATAGTAAAAATAAATAACTTAATAACAATTTGGTGATGTTATTAAAGTTATCTAATGATCGCCAAGCTGCTGCCTGATCCAGGGATGGAACTGGGCTAGATCAGTGAAAATGACGAAGTGGGCTAGATTGCAGCGCCTCTCCGTTCTTTCTGCCACTGTCACCGAGACCACTCCTCGGACGTACCAAGTGTTTCTGAGTTCGAAGACCATGCCGCTGCCGCTATCACCGTTGCAGACTGATGATCCTGGGGAAAAAGCAATTATGACTAACTTGAATGAATATTTGAAGAAATGCTTTCCAATTTGCACCTGACAGGGCTTGAACCTGAAACCTTGACATTCCGTGGCATGCGCTCGCCAATTGCGCCACAGGTGTCTGTACTGTCGTGGTGAAATTATGGACTGCATCTCTTCCTTCCTTTACGACTGAGTCACAGGTCAAGGCACGGCTTGTGTGACGCTGGGACACCATGACACCATGGAGTACAGGGTAAGACTGTCATTGTCCCCATCTCGGTAGCTTTATAAACGAAAAAAATCGGTTAAATTTAAATACCTAATGCCTTTTTATGCATTTGGTGCAGAAAAAAAATACATAATCAAGAATGCGGACTTCGTCGAAAAAACGGATCGCTTGAGACTAGAGTAAAGATGTTCGGACTCTCTGTCCTTTTTGCACTATAGTTGTCGTCGGATAGTTAGGGTGTGCTTGTATCTTCTTGCTGCCCGTTTTGACATACATGTGAAATCAAGGGCAAGTCGTGTAGACAAGACATGTGACGTCGTTCGAGTCCTGGAAGACCGTACAATCGACAATTTTGAAAAATAAATTTCAACCATGCATTGCTTTAGTTAGAAGGACACGTAAGTAAGTTTTTATTTATTTATTTATTTAAGAAACTTACAGCTATTACAGCAGCTTTACTTACAGCTATATAAAGTTCATACCATTTCTAAATCCAGCGCAGTAAGTGAAATCTGACGTGAAGCGGTCAAAGAACGTGCTCAAAGACCTGACGCAGGTTAGTTGGCTGACAACCGGCATCTCTACCGAGGTGAGGTCTTCGTTCACAACCCCGTTCGCGTCATAGCCCCAACTCGCCACCTTTACATAAAATAACAAACATAAAAAAAATACAGCCGCATTCAGAACCTCCTCCTTTTTTTTGAAGTCGGTTAACAAAATAAAATTATTTGTTGTTGGTCACCTGAGTGAATAGGAAGATGAAATGGAACGAGTCTTTAGTGTTTCTTTATTTATCTACACTAATAATATTATGAAGAGGAAATTTTGTATTTTTGTGTGTGTGTTAACCACACGATAATATAGCTTTCTTTCACCAAAAGAAAGCTACATTATCGAGGAGTAGCATAGGGTTCTTTTGAGCCCAATTTTCATACAGGATCGGGACTTACGCGGGTAAAACTGCGAGACGCAGCTAGGATTTTATAGAACTACTAGCTGACCCGGCAAACGTTGTTTTGCCTTATAAATTATAGATAGTAGCCGATTCTCAGACCTACTGAATACGCATATAGAATTTGGTAAAAATCGGTCGCGCCGTTTCGGAGGAGTACGGTAACTAACATTGTGACATGGAAATTTTATATATTAGAAGAGGAAGAAGATACATCACCAAAAAATGTGCCCTGGGCTTTGGGAACCCGTGCATTAGCATCGTCGGAACTGCACTCGGCAGGCAAGCGAGATTCGTTGATTCTATGTATCATTTATGAATGTATTTGCAAAATAAATAAATAATATGTAGTATATCCGTTGTCTAGTACCCATAGTACAAGCCTAGTGCTTAGTTTGCGTCGTGCAATATTTATTTATTCTCCTCTACCTCTACGAGTCATATTTTTCAACACTTCTTGCCGTAACTTGGAGGTTGTTATTCTATCCACTGGTTCTATATTCTAAATTCTAATAGATTGTTTTTGTCGTCAGAGAGTTTCGATTGGTGGGAAATTTACCTACCAGTTGTTGTGCGTCTCGGCGCTTTTAATTAGTCTTATAAAAACGTGCTAACATTGGGGCTAGGCCTCCGTGGGCTAGGCACTATAGTACAGCATCCTGCAATATTTCCTATTAATAATGAGTTTAGTATCATACCAAGCCCCTTTTGCCAACGATATGTTTAAGGTCCTGCAGATTGTCCGGCCAAAGGCAGGCGGGCCGGACCCAGTCCGTGACGGAGACAGGTTCTCGGACAGTCAAGATGCCGAGGTCCCCGCTGTAGCTGGTAGGATCGTATTCTGGGTGGACTGTTATTTTATCTACCTGAAAAACGAAGTGATCGATCATCGACAAGCTGGCTCGTTCGTGTTCAGTACCTACGGTGCAGCCATTTATCAAGAAACACTTGCTAGAAACCCTTCTTACATAGACAGAAAGAAGCAGGAAAAGGATAATAAGGTAGTTAAGCAAATTCCTACCATACCACCAAGTGGACATTGGATACGTCCACCTAGTGGTACGATTTAGGCCGATGGTTCTTTTATGAAACTTTTCAGCTTTACCTTAAAAGTAAGTAATATAAGTAGACTTACAAATCGAAACTGCACTCCATCGACAGAGGTTCTCAAGTTGTTCTTCCCAAGGTAGACCGTGAGGCTGTTCCTGTTGACCCTGCGGCGAGAACGGCTCAAGGTGACGCAGTGGGCTGCCGTGATGATGTGCTTGTTGGAGACCAGGGTTCCACCGCAGATGTAATTGTAGTTTACAGCCTAGAAATGCACAGACAAATCAATGTTTTTACTTTTTACACAACTTTAATAAGCGTTCCTAACTTAATATTTATGCGCAATCTTATCGATCTCAACGCGCAATCTTATAGTCCACTGGGTTATGTAAAATTCTCATTTCGTTGATTTATCTTAATTACTCAGAAGACATGCTATTTTTTGTTATAGATAGATAGTATGTTGATTTATTGTACGAATATTGTGATTTAATTGTTAAATAATGTCATGGTTGATATAGGTTTTATGGTATAAACATATTTGCTCTAATGTCTTTATCAGGGATTAAACAGTCGACTGCGTCTGTATGGAGAAAGAGTAAGTAGACTTTCTTCTTAAGGGTGGTAAAAGTATTCTACTCTTACCTTAGTTTGGTACAAGGCGATCTGCCACGGCCACTGTCCTTCTAATGTGGGCTGTCCATTGACCACCAGTGCGTTAGGGTTGTTCAAAGTCACCTTGCCACATTGAGGCTGGAAAGTTACAATGTGGGGAAGGCATTAGATGTGAAACAGTCTCAGAATTATATCTTCCTTTTTTTTTTTTTTTATTAACCTATATTGTCCCACTGCTGGGCAAAGGTCTCCCTAACATCCTTCCAAGCAGTCCGGTCCTGAGCCAGGTTTAGCCAATCTCCGTCAAATGCATCAAGATCGTCACGCCACCGTTGACGTGATCCGCCCAATCCCACTTAATATTGGCAGTTTTTGTACCTAATTCAGCTATCCCGGTCTTTGAGCGCATACTGGTGTTCCTTACGTGATCAATCCGCTTCACACCGAGTATGCTGCGTTCCATAGCTCTTTGGCAAACCTTGAGTTTGGACTTTTGAATTTCGGTCAGAGACCAGGTCTGAGCCCCGTAGGTTAGGATGGGCAAGATACACATGTCGACGAGCTTCCGTTTGAGTGACATCGGAAGGTCGCCCTTCATAAACTCCTTCATGGACCAGTAGGCTTTCCAGGCATTTTCGATACGGCGATCGATTTCTCGATCCTGCCTGACACGAAAGACACTATCTGGCCCAAGTAGGTATACTCATTGACGTATTGTATCACTTGTCCATCTACCTCGACCCTACGTTTCGTGCTGTTCCTACTAATATTATATTAAGCTGAAAGTTTATGAGTATGTAGGTATGTGTGTGTGTTTGTTACTCAATCACGTAACAACCGCTGAACCAATTGCCATGAAACTTGGTATGTAGAGTTTCATGGTAAATGTGTGCCAGTCGGTGTGGTCTATTTAAGGTAAGGGTACCTAAGTGTAAAGTGTCATCGTGTATTTGATGCTTTAAGGTTGAGATTAATGGCTATACACAAAAAACTTGCTCTCGATGAGGAAAATACACTTCTAAACTATAACCAAACGCCTTATGCAGTTTGTGATGGCGCTAGGTGTCTTTGCAAATGAATGAAAATACATAGTTTACGCATAAATCCGTCTGCAGAGATAAATTTGTCGGTAATAAATAATTTCTGATTTTATATTCATAATTAGTATTTTTATTGCAATTTTGTAAAATGACAAAGTACAAAGAAGTATTTTGTTATTGTATTTTTTTTTATGAACTATCTGACCGCG
Source organism: Idaea biselata (assembly GCA_958496205.1). Taxonomy (NCBI): domain Eukaryota; kingdom Metazoa; phylum Arthropoda; class Insecta; order Lepidoptera; family Geometridae; genus Idaea; species Idaea biselata. The sequence continues at coordinate 20,490,545 of OY292405.1, read as the reverse complement.
GTTTTATCCACGCAGGTCCCAATTCCGTGGGAATATCGGGATAAAAAGTCTCATAGGTGTTATTCTAGGTCTCCAGCTATCTACGTACCTCGTTTCATAGCAATCGGTTCAGCGGTTTTTGCGTAAAGGAGCAATAAACACGTGCGAACTCTCACTTTTATAATATTAGTTTGGAATATGTATAGGTAGTTATTAATTGAGTTCTATATTTTTATTTTTTATTAAATATTTATCGGATTAGCCTGCAAAGGTCACTCCAATATCTCACAAAACAATTATTAGATATGAAATAAGAATATTTATATAGTTATCGTGTTTTTAAACACAATCTTAGTGTCCTGGATCCGTCGTTAACACATAAACTTATAATCTAACACATAAAAGACATCTTAAAGCTATGTACATAAAAAACTATATACTAAGGTCGTCCTGTTCTCAACACTTAGTTTAGATTCGTTTTTTTTTAATAACCTTATCGTCAAATTTAAAGGTGAATTTTAAGGGTTATTTGTATAGCGTAGCCACTTTTTATCGATGCTATTTATTGCTCTGTACCTAATGCCCGGGACATTGTTAGGTGGAGTAGGCTTGCCCAGCACTAGGTATATCCCAGCCTAGTCAGCCATGCCCAGAGGAAAGAACGGGTCGATTACGTAGTCTAGAGCTAACTTAGCCGTTGGTATGACACAATGTTGTCCTTCGCCGTAAGAGCGATGTTATTAGCGCATATAACTTTTCGCAAGGAAAAAGACATTAGATAGTCAGTTAGAAAAGAAAACAAAATCAGAAATATTAGAAAAAAAATAAAAAAAATCAAAACGTAGGGGCATGGTCCATGACCATGCCCCTACGTTTTGTTTTTTTTTGATTTTTGATTTTTTTTAAGACTTATAGACTTATAGGTTTTATGACATAAACATATTTGCTGTAATGTCTTTATCCAGGGAGGAAACAGTGGCTTACATTTGTACGTTTGTTTTGTTTCATTCCTAGTTTTATTTAAACTAAGTATTTTGCTTGATTTTGAGTTCTAATTTTTACAAACTTGTCCATGGCAAATCATCTGTATTAACTTAGATTCCACGATTCAGGCTCAGCCTTGTGTGGAATCTCCTGGAAACTGATACTCTGTAACTCTATTTTTGGAAATAAAGAATTTGTATTTGTATTGTATTGTATGAAGAAAGAGTAAATAGACTGTCCTATTAAGCTTATCAGTCTATGTATGTACGTGTGTTCCTACGTGCCGTTACATAGCCATATCGGATGGACTGATTTTGATGATTTTTAACCTACCTCTTCAATTTTCTCGTTCTTAGAAGGCGGACTTTTTAAAAAGAATGTGACCTGACCACCGGAGAAGAAGTCGCCAGTTTCTGGAGAGTCCTGGTCATCGTAATTGTCACTTTGGGCAAACTGTGGCTTAGGCTGGATTTGCCGACTTTCCGGTTGGTTTTTGGGCGTGACTGGCGATATACTATAAGACTCAGTAGCCAAGGATTTGCGTGAGGTAACCTCAGGTATGTTGTCCGGGGGTGGAGTGTTCGCGTCACAGATTTTTTTCCCGTTAAACCTAAAAGTTGAAAAAGAGTTAATAAATATTGTACAAAATATGTAAGTTATGTTGGACTTGGATATGTTACAGTCAAGACTAGATTTGACTGTAAAAAATCAGTCAAAACAAGTTTTGACCGAGCGATGACTTAGTAGTCTTTCGTGAAAACTATGATTTTACTTGGATCAGGTTGGTAAATACTCATTGGAGTCTGTGCTCTGTGTCTCTACTGCCTGCGGAGTCACGTCCCGGGCTGCAGCAGTGTTGACCACAGCGGGAATTGCGGATGTTTGTGGTACGGATTCGTTGACTTGGTCTTAAAGTGTTAGAGTAGGTTAGTAAGGCTGTTAATTAAACGGGACCTGCGACTTATTCAATTCTGTTTATAGACTTACTCAAGTCTGTTTATACCTACCTGATAGTTTTCAATTTAGGCGTCTTGGAAAGAGGATTGTAATGTACGAAGAATCGTACAGAGAGACCGGTACCGGGGTTAATGTTTAAATCCGTGTTCTCGATCTTGAAGTTGGTGTTGTCTGGTGTTGTCACCAATCCAATCGTATTCTGCAAAGGAACAATCTGGTTTTTAACCCGAACGGGACAATTTTACTACGACTCCACTGCCCGCCTGCCTGTTGGCCGTCACCAGGCTGTATCTCATGAACCATGGGGCATGATTGATCCAAGTCGGACTCAGTGCGACTGTGGAGCTCCCGAACAAACTATGCAGTACCTCCTGGTATGCCCCTCCAGTCCTAATAGCCTAGTACGTGGGCTGATCTAATGTCAGCTAATGAAAACGCCAACGACCTTGCAATATACTGGAGTAAGCGGCTTTAACCACATTCCCCTAAAAAAAATATTTTGTGCCATCGACACGAAGAACAAGAAGACCGAAGCCGTTAGAATCACGCTCACTTCCCGGCGTAATTCCATATCTGTCTATATATACAGGATGCTCCGAGGAGGGGGTATTAATCCGAAAGGGTGTTGTTCCAGAGGTCTAGGCGAACAACTTTTGTTCTACAAGTTTTTTGAAATTCGAAGTAGTTATCGAAAATGTTGAGGTTAAAATTTGCATGAAAATCAGCTGTTTTTTAGAGTTTGAGGTCATTGGCCTTAAGGTGCCCTTTTATTTAATTTGGAGCACTACAATCTAAACATTAATTGCATTATTTTTACAAAAACGAAGAATAAAAGTAGTTCGCCTAGACCTCTAGAACAATCCACTTTCGGCTTAATACCTCCTCGTCGAAACATCCTGTATAAAAGAAAGTCGTGTTGGTTACATTATTTTATAACTCGAGAACGGCTGAACCGATTTGGCTAAAAATTGGTGGGGAGGTAGCTTAGAACCGGGAGAAGGACAATTTATACATTTGATCCCGTAAATCCCGCGAGATCGGGACTTACGCGGGTGAAACCGAGGGGCACAGTTAGTAGTAAATAAGAGTAACGTAAGTAGCGGGCCTCTCTAGCTGGGGTTTACGCTTATATAACGCACCTCACCCTTAATCATTCGTGTGATCCTCTCCATACCGAGGTTGCCTGGAAGAGACCACTCTCAGTGGTAAGGCCGCCTATTGTGCCACTACACTATAGATTAAGATTTTTTTGTACTTTATTTTACTGTAATTTATTTTTGGTGAGAACAATAAAGCGTTCTATCTATCTATCTATCTATATATTATGTCAAACTATCGGGCGAGAGTTTATCGGTTAAAATCTTTAGTGTGCGTCGGGTCTCATTCAATAGCTGCATTCAATAAATTACAAATTAGGTATGTAGGTGGTAGGTATATTAAAAAGTTTTACCAATGCATTTTTTCCAATTCAAAACTCCTAATAAAATTTGCATATAAAAATGATTTTAGAAGTGCACGAATGTCAAGGATGTTTTCAAGTTTTTGGTCGAACAAAATACCTGCATAAAATATAATTGAAAATTAAGCTTTTTGATTAATTAAGGTTTACGAAAGGTTTACGCTCATTATTCTGGCTAAACCGGTACCGTCGGTGATGTTTTCAAGATCCTATCCTATGAAAGTTATCGATTTCCGTTTTGAGCAGTTTTAAAATAAAAAGTTAACCTTCTTCTTCTTTTAAAATAAAAAGTTAATGGTAAATACATTTAAAGAAACCGCAATAAAAAGCATATACATTATCAGTTTTTCCGGAAATTGATGGGAGTGTAATGCAAAGAATCACTGGACATAAGTAAAGCTTACTCGGGGTTTTGAAAAAAACATGTAAACCTTTTAGTGAATACATTTAAAGAAACCGCAATGAAAAGTATTATATATGTGAAACTCTTCGAAACTCTTATCAGTTTTATTAAAGCACAGAGAAATGGGTCTAACAGTGACTTACCCGTAAGAGATCAGCCTTAGAGTCCAGCTCAATGGTGAGTCAGAACGAGCTTGGATTGCCATCTGCGTCTGATCCAGGGAACTCGAATCTAAAGCATAGAGAAATGGATCTAATAGTGACTTACCCCTAAAAGATCAGCCTTAGCGTCCAGCTCAATGGTGAGCCACAGCGCAAGCAAAGGTGTGTCAGTAGACAGTTTTACAATCCCGTACCACCGCCCCGGCTTTGACACAGGTTCGTAGCTGAAGACTTGAGGACATGGTGATATGGGGGTGCTTTGCTCGTGTGTCGGTAGGGCTAGAGCTAGTAGCACGGTGAAGATTATTATCTGTAAAATATACCAACTATGTACTGCACATTTTATTTTAATTTTAAGTGCTTATGCCTGCACTGGGCTTTCATAGAAATATTTATTATTTGTTAGTATTTTGGTTAAGTTATTGCTCCCGGATTGAGTAAAGATGCGTTGTTGGTTCGAATCCCGCTCATCGTCGACCATGCGTTGTGTTTTTGCAGAAGTAATTTTTCTTTATAATATTTCTATGTAGGTACAGTCTGTACAGTTTTCTGTACACGAGTCGTAAAACGTGGGAGCGGTGCAGAGAGTATTTAGCTGTCCCTTTCGCAAGGTCTTCCTTGTTGTTGTGTGTTTGTGGATGCGTTTTTTTACAAACTTATTTTATTAGACAGACAGAATTAATTTTGGGTTTATAATGTTAGTAAGGATAGTATAATATAGATCATTGCTCCGCTTCCACCATAGTTTTATATAAAAGTATGAATCACATAAGCAAGCAAGCAAGCAATTAAGCAGCTGTTCTGGGATACCAAGCAAATGTTAAAAGTTAACCAGAACTTCAAATATGTGTGGTTCAAAAAAGGTTTGATTAGGGCCCGAAAGGATGAGAACAGCAAAATATTGTTGATAAAAAACACTGAAGACCTCCGCATGGTTGCAGGCTCTAAAGTCTAGTTCACTTACTTCTTTGATACCTACACAATTTCTATACAAAACTACTGATTAATTACTATGGCTACCACTGATAATTATCATATCGATGTTCAGGAATTAACAGATTGTATAAACATAAATGATTTCCTGTGTCGTATTCCTATTTCACTTGTAAACCTATTATGCCTACACATAAATATTAGATCGACAATAAAAAACTTTTCATCCTTAGAACAATGTATACTTACCGCCAACAAGTGTATCGATGTAATCATACTAACCGAAGCAAATATTTCTGATAAAATAAGTTGTTTATTTCACATTGAAGGTTACCAAATGTTTACAGTATTAAGAAAGACACGTAGGGGCGGAGGCATCATAATGTATGTTAATAATAAACACAAATGCACCGTTAATAATGTACCCACCAAGCACTTCGAAAGCCTAATTTGCAGTATCACCACACAATCAAACTACTCCGCAGACCTGTATGCTATATATCGACCACCTAAGTGTAGCAAGCGACTGTTTATAGATGAAATTCAATCCACAGTCAAACAACTTAATTCTAACTCAGAGGCATTTTTATTAGGAGACGTTAATATAGACATACAACTAGATAACCCTATAAAACATAATTATAACAACACACTGCATACTCTAGGTTTTGTGTGCGGGATAACAAATCACACTAGAATAGAACTTTCAAATGGTTGTTTAAGTCGAACGTGTATTGATCATATCTACGCACGGTCCCGCACACAAGACCTATACTCAGCAGCGATCGGCACTAAACTGGCCGATCACCGGGCAGTTATCATTGCTTGCGTAGGCGCACCAATACAGGATGCTCCTCAATATAAAACATGTTTCGATAGTAAAAAACTAAATGAGCTCCTAGATGATGTCGACTGGGATAAGGCTTGTGGCATGTCTGACCCAGTACTAATTAACGACTTTATTCATAATAACTTTAAAGATTGTTACAGTAAATGTACATGAAAATTTAAAATCAAAGGTAAATATAGCAACAATAATTGGATTGATAAAAAAGTGATTATTGCATGCGAACACAGGGATCGATGTTTTACAGATTGGCTAAAAGACCCTAATAATATGATACTTAGGCATACATATAATAAGTCCAGAAACTATGCAAATAAAATAATACAAAAAACGAAAAACAAATATGTCAAAAATGAGATAAATTTAAATAAACAAAATCCAAAACACCTATGGCGAATACTAAACAATATCACAGGCAGAATAAAACATTCCATTGACAATTCACTTAGATCAGCGCTTGGAAAGGATGGCCAATCCGATAAAAATATTGCTAACAATTTCGCGAAATCTTTTGTTGATAATGTTAAGGCTATTATTCCTAGATGTAAGATCCCGCTGCTAGATAAATCCCAATATGTGAATACAGCTAATGTGACAATGCGTTACCGGCCAGCTAAAGCTAAATATATTGAGTGTATTTTAAAATCTTTAAGTAACAATAAAGCGCCGGGAATCGACGCAATTCGGGCAGTTGATGTAAAACGGCTATCAGAAAAAATTAGCAATGCCATTGCGAGGTTGGTTAACCAATGTATTGTGACGTGTAGTTATCCGGCGGTCCTTAAAACAGGAGTAGTACGACCTATCCACAAAAAGGGTAGTCGTAATGACTACAATAACTACAGGCCAATAACGATCTTGCCATTGGTAGACAAAATAGCAGAAAAATATGTGAGCCGAGAAATATTTGAATTCTATAGTAAAAATAGTATTTTAACCAACAGACAGTACGGTTTCCAACCACACAAAAACACCACGCAATTACTTTCGGCCTTTACAGACTTTGTCTATAATCATTTAGATAATAAAAAACACGTACTTGTAGTGTTTATTGACTACAGTCGAGCGTTTGATACGCTAAGGCACGAAACACTATTAGACAAGCTGAAGAACTGCGGGATTGCAGGAAATCTGCTGAAATGGTGTAAAAGCTATCTAGACCAAAGACAATTTGTTGTGAGAGTGGGCGAGATGGAGAGTGACCCGACAGTAGTTACGGAAGGAACAGCCCAAGGTTCGGTTCTTGGTCCACTCCACTACATCACATACGTTAATGATCTAGTTAAAGACATCAGAAACTGTGAGATATACCAATACGCAGACGATACTTGTCTGATATCTGCAGATATGGATATAAATAAAGCTCTAAAAAAACTTCAATCAGACTTCGATACCCTAGTTAAATGGTCTCATGACGCAGGATTGGTTCTTAATGCGAGTAAGACGAAATTAATGTACGTGAGCTCCAGTCAAAATAGAAGTGCCGTTGTGCCGCTGCTAGTAGCTCACGGACATGACTGTTTACACAAAAGTAACCGACTTGCTGTCTGTGATTGTTCGACTATTGAGGTAGTTAACAAACAGGTGTATCTTGGTTTGGTGATTGATGACAGATTGACCTGGAAAGATCATATTAATCACGTGTGTGATAAATTAAGAGCAATCCTTGCAAAATTGTCCCTTATCAAATGGAAGTTACCATTCACGATTAGACTTTTACTATATAGATCACTTGCTGAATCAATCATAGGTTACGGGTTGTCAAGTTACGGAAGAACCTTCAAAAGCCACCTTGACAGAATTTATTTATTACAACTTCGCTTATTAAAAACAATTGTTCCACCTTATATAAAAAGTAAATTTGAAGACGACTACTTTAAATTATTTGATTTCTGCAAGATAATCCCTATACACGATAAAATTAAACTAACCTTATTAAATGAGGAATTCTTTAATGTCAAGCTTCAACAGCACAGAAAGAATAGTCGTGTGTTGACAACTCGGGAGAATACTAGAACTTATTTACTTTTGCCTTGGTTTACAAATCTGTACGGGAAAAAAACCCTAAAATATGTTATACCATCTTTAATCAATGATCTTCCATTAACCCTCCGTAATCAATTAACTCCTAAAAATTTCAAACAAAAATTAAAACAGCACTTTATTAATAAATTATCCATAGTTAATTCGTAATTTTAATCACTTAAAAAAAAAAAAAAAAAAAACAATTAATTAATTAATATTATTCGAAATCACATCATGCTGTATAATAATAATAACTCAAAAACTCATTCTCACTGGTCGGTGTTGGTTTGCGGGCTTGAGTGGTTCGATGGAATAGGTTAACCTGCTAAGTTCAATTGCGAATTTGCAGTCGCTCAAGCGACCGTGCCTACCCACATCTGTGCAACTGCATCTGCGTAGGTATCTACTCGATGCGTAGTTTGTTGATACTGTGTACTTCTTTAATAAGTTGAGTTATAGTTGCGAAACCAGTTCACATTTAGTTTAGATAGATAATTATAATTATTATTTATAAGTCGACGGCACTGACGTCCGTTAAAACTTTATTGAGTTTATGTGGCGTCTTTTTATGTATATTGTAACACAAACTGTTTATTCAATAAATAAATAATATATATAATATAACATGATCACTGTAAAAAAACCCCACGAGTTTCTTGTGCATCGGCTTACTCCATAATGTAGCTTTGAACGACAGAGTCTGCGATGTAGCACGCTTAGTAGAAGATACTTGATCACTCGTGCGCAACGAACCATTTCCCACGGTTACTTCGAGTTTTTCGTACTGAAAACAAGATGAGTTAATGTATCTACGTAGTTAACAATAAACACGTTAAGCCGGGTACTCACTAGAGAGCTGTAACTGTGTAACCGTTGTATGTACCGTAAGTAACCAATAAAATGTATGGGAGTCTTTATTGTATACTTACGTATATATTTTTTTTTATCTGTTAGTATTTGCGGCATTAGCGGCCACAGAAATACTTCATTTTATGAAAATTTTAACTGTCTAGCGCAGGGGTTTCCTGACTTATAACCGCGGTCCCCGCCCTCCAGTCCAGATTAGGTCAGAATGAAAATGTTTTAAATCATTTTATTTTTATTGCTTATTAGAGTTTTACAAAGTCATACAAACGGTATTTGGTAAGTAGTAGTACCAAATACCTTTCATAGCGCCCGTGAGGTGGCCGCGGGGCCAGAAAGAACGATAAGGTTCTTAACATTCGCCCACTGCGGAAAAAATATTATGTTCTTGATAGGCGTCAAATTCAGATATTTTCAATGGTCGTATCGAGCAGTCTGGAATGCATTCTCTCCTGCAATCGCTGGTTTTTCTTTAGAGGTGGCCCGCGCCCCCCACTTAGGGAACCGCTGGTCTAGCGGTTGTCTGTCTGGTGTTCGGAGATGGGTAACTGTCTGTCTAGTGACATGAATAGTAGAGTTTTAGTAAAAGTGTCCCATTGTTTTAGAACTGTAAAACCATGAGACACTTTTACTAAAACTTTACTATCATGCCCACATGGTTCGTGAGCAACCTGGCAATGAGCGTCTCACAGCGAGCCGATTTTGTTCTTGTGACTTGTGTGTAAGAGGCGCTCGTGGCTACGTACACAATAGAACTTCGCGATTGTATCACGGGTACAGTACCAACCAAGGAGCTCGCTAATGAGTACCCGGCTTACACTAGTCAGAGATCCTGCAAAAACCAGTACCTATAAAAACCCCTAAAAAACGGGTAGCTGATGTAAAACATGTTACCGTGAGAAACCGCTCTTATAATACTGCATTTCTTATATTCAAACTAAATTCATTGATAAACATCATAGGTAGGTACTCTTAAAATTCATGTTTCGGTTTTAATCGCGTTGCTTCTATAATATTAAAGCATGATTCAACGCCCGACGAAGTTTCGAAGTCGCTCTTCGAGTCGCCTGTTCACAGGAAACTATAAGATTGAAAACGAAAAATGAATTTAATTTCGCAACAGCACCGTTAAAACCGGAGAAAACTCTACTACATTCATGTAATTTTCCTCCTCATCTGAGCGATGTTCCCTGATGCATCCCTCTCAGGAGCCCGGGGTCCGTTTAAACCCTAAATTATTTAGTGTCGGCACAGTAGATAAGTCGTATTGACCACACCCATCACCCAGCGGCAAAGAGATTAAAGATTTTTCTTCCGTTTTCTTGACGATTAAACTCATTTTGGTGTTTATTATTAAGGGAGACAAAGATATCCTCTTGGCTAAACGATTACCAAGAGGTAGGGTAGCCGGGAGCCCTATTCTTTGTTATTTATTATAGTTTCCAATAAAAAAATATAAAATCAGTAAAATATTACAGGCATGTCTATTTATATGTCTTACCATTTTGATTAGGCACTGCAAACTAGGTTTTTTTTGTGAACTGGTAAATTGCTAAGCACACGCGTGTGGGTACCATGCGAGATGGGCCACGAATGACAAGGTTCATACAAATTATCATTTACCTAGTTTAGAAGAAATATATAATAAAAGTATACAGTAACTATAATGTATTCTATGCTAAAGGTCATTATAAGGACTTGTATTTCAAAATCGAAAAAATATATATCGAAATTCAAAATTAAAATGTCGATACTCACTTTACCTCATACCGTCGAAAGTTTATATGCCGACAGTCATTATATCGAAGTTTTAAATCCTTGAGACAAAAAATGTTCTAAGATACATGAGGTGTTCGTACTTTCTATTATGTTCCTTACCTAATTAATTATGTATTTATATAATGTGGCTTCAGATATGTCGCCAATTAACTATTTATCTATTTGGAATTTAAAACTTTCGATTTCTTTATGGGAAATTATAAGTCTAGCCACAAAATTATTTATTGGACACGTGATTAAACTTCTAATTTTATAACTAAGCAACGGGAAAATGACATAGCCTCTAATAAACTTATTCGTATTTTTTACAACGCCCACTAAATATTCTATAGAAAGCGTCAAGTAAAGATCATCAATTGTAGTGAGTGTCCTTCTTATTTATGCATTGCCACCTAATTTACTAACTCGGCCACGGATTTTACATCTCGTCACCATTGTACGTTTTACAGCTTCAACGCAATGTCCTCAAAAAAATATAATTCAAGCTTCTACAGAAAGCATCATTTATTATAACTTAGCATTTAAAATAATAAATCATATTCTTTTATCGTGAAAATAACCACTGCATGATTTGGCGCGAGTATGCGAGACGACAGCGACCGGCCATTTGCACCAATCAGAGAGCGCCATTCGACTTATGTGACGACGAGTTGAGTTGTTCACGTGTAAAATATACGGAGCACACCGACTCGGATAGGTTAGGTTAATGTAAGAACATGATTACGCGCAGCGCTTTGGCGAGCGAGCGTAGCGAGCGTGCCGCGGCAGCGGTCGCCAAAGCGCCTAATTACTATAAATAAAAAAAACCTGATATATCTTAATCATAAGTGTTTTTATTACAACATTATTAACTAAAGAGTAATTTCTAAGAAGAAATATAATAATAGAATAGAAAATATAATTACATTATGAGTTAACTCCGTTTCAAAAAGGATAGAACAATAGGACTTAAAATTTTATGTGAGCCAATATGGACCCTCAATAAACAAATTGATTTTACAAAAATAAAGTCCTTTTTTTTTGTCTCTCCTCAATAGCTTCTGATAATATTAGTGGCCAATAAACCGACTATTTGATTACATTTTTAGCAAAATTTTGACGATCAATTAATATGGGATGAGTTAAATTTTAAACGTACTAAGTTAAAAAGTTAGAAGCTAAATAATTTTTTTTTTTGATGTCATTTAATAGTATTTTAGAAGTTTACTGTTAGAATGCATGCTACAAATTTAGATGCTAAAAAATAATCATTATGCTGATTTGTATTTAGAGTGGTTTACATAGAAGATAACTAGTGGCTAAGATAGTATTATTTAGATGCTCGTTAATTGTGGCTGACTTAGTAATTTAGAAGGCAACATACATTTTTGGGGGCGAAATATGATATTAAAAAGAAGCCTGTTTAATTAGCACCCTTTCTTTATTATGAATCAGCATCATCCGAGCGATGTTACCGGTTGCATGCCTCTCGGGAGCCCGGGGTCCGCTTACTACTTATTTATTATAATTGTTCGATATTTTCTCGTGTAGCCCCGGTATAGAATAGGGATAGCCCATTATCCTGTGAGTGTCGTAAAAGGCGATTCTAGGGGCCAAATCTATTTGCAGTATGGCGTGGTATAGCTATTGTCAATAAGACTTTCCGGGGTGTTTAAGCAGACCGGGAACCGGGAACATTGCTCGGATGAGGATGAGAAGGTGGACGTCGATTATTTAACCGTTCGAAATCTTAAACTAACGATTTTTATTTTTCGATGTTATGAACGTTCGACATTTTAAGTTTCGATGTATTGATTTTCGATATTCAAATAGGTAACCCAAGATTACGATATGAGAGAACAACACAGAAGATACTGGTTTTGTTTCTTTCTTTATCTATTTATTTTTTTTATTTATTCCTTGTTTGCGCTACGCTCGCTGCTGGCTGCGACACAATTCACAAATCAGTTATTATTACCCCAGTCTGTATTTTCTGGTGTTTAATTAAATTTCGAGTGATTAATTGATTAGGTATCTTTAAGGCACGCGTGCTTCACCATAGACCACATCGAAAGGATCGACTTACTTCTATAATATTAATAAATATTGTTATGAAATTAAAGACATTTTTTGGTTTTAATCACGTGGTAATTATTATATTACTTTTAGTATTGTTTCTACGCTCAACGTTTCGAGACCTTTACAGGTCCCTTTGTCAGGATTCCGACCTCAGGACCTTAAAGACCTGTGAAGGTCTCGAAACATGTCTTTAATTTCAATACAACATCGCGAAAACAGAAGAAAAATCGAAATATTTTTTTGTTAAATTCACACAGGGCCCCGTGGTAAGCTATTATTAAGCTTGTGTTATGGTGACTAGTCATCGAATATAACTACTTTTATTTTTTCCTCTTTCTAAGTACATAAGTACCTACATAATATTTTACATATGGAAACACCCAGACCAGAAATAAATACTTGTCCCCGGCGGGAATCGAACCCGCAACCTTCAGATAGGATAGTGAACGCTTACCTATACAACGTGTCTCGAGGGCGATCGTTGAAGTAGAAGAGGGGTTGTTCTAGCTAGAGTCCACATGAACATTCTTTCTAACTATTTCTCGAAATTTTTATTTCAAAGTTTTCTTGAAAATCAGTTATTTCTTGGAGTTGAGGTCACTAACCTTAAGGTGCCCTTGTATTTAGTGTCGACTAATCGAGCTAATACTATCTTTAGGTCCATTTTTTGCCTTTACTTTTAAAAATAAGGTTTCCAAGCCTCAAAAATCTCAAAATTTACAAAAAAAATAAGTTCAAATTGTCAATTTTTTGTGTACAATCCGTTTTCCTGAAATAATAATCAAAACACAAAAAGGTAAGGTAATTCACAAGTAGGGTAAGAAAATAAAACATATTTTTTTTATTATCAGTCTATTTATTCCTAAATTTTAAATTAATGTTACAAAAGAGAGCATAATTATTAACAACGTACATATTATATAGTTTAAAAATAATTCTGGACGATAGTCCCCATTTGTTCTATAAAACTGACATCAACGGAATAAATTAAGGCAATTTTGTTTTATTTATTTCCATAGAACTACATACTAACTAAGGAATATCGGGACCAAAAGTAGCCTATGTTACTCCTCGGTAATGGTATAGCTTCCTAGTAGGCAATGAATTTTTGAAATCGGTTCAGTAGTTGCAAAGATTACCCGAAAAATAGGTACATACACAATTGTTACCAACGTTACCTAACTAACGTTACATAAACTTAGTCATCGTTTATAAGTAAGGGGGTTCATGTTCTATGGAACAATTGAGAATGCTTTTTTTCTGTTTTTGTTCCGGTGACGTTAGTTCTATAGAACAAATGGGAACTATCGATTTTGGGGGCCTACTCGCTTTTTACGAACGATAATTTTAAGTATGGAAAGAAGTTTTAAAATTGAATTGTTTTAATCACAGTACGAAATTATCGATTGTTCGTTCTAAATCTAACAGCCGAATACAGAAACGCCACTTAAAATTTGAGGCGTACTTTAATAATTGAGCAGCTTCTAAATTTAAAAAAAGTATGGGTATTTTTGAATTCGAGAGCTGCTTAGTTGTTTAAGTAGAACTCAAATTTTGAGTTGCGTTTTTGTATTCGGCCGTTGTAGGTGATATAATCAAATAGGACGGACTAAAAATGCCTAAAACACACTTTTGGGAACAGTTATATTTAACTCTAAATAAAAACTAGCTGTGTCCCGCAGTTCCACCTGCATAAGTTCCGATCCCGTTCGAATTTCTCAAAACCTGTCAACCGTCCGTCAAAACCGTTCGAAAATAAAAGTTTTGACGGATAGACGACAGATTTTCTTCTGGTATTACCGGAGGCCCAGAAATAGTCAGTCAGGATCTTCGATCAAATATAAACTATATAAACTAAGATGCACGGTCGCCGCTCTAGAAATGGAGCCGTCAAAACAAGGCATACTTCAGCCGATATGCCTTGTTTCGCTGTCAGTCGTGCATAAGTGTTTTACAACCTTATGGCCCAGTGATTAAGGTTTACATTAAACTGTACTATGTCCGTATAAGTAAGCGTTGAAGTAGTGCCGATTTTTGATTTCGATTTTGTATGGGACCGTGTATCTATAGTTTATATATGATCGAAGGTCAGGATTTACGTTTTCATAAGGTCGAGGCAAGAATGGACAATAATTTGACTAACAGTCAGTCACATCAATCATAATTTTATTAGTTTCTTTTAAACTCTAGTTTTTCAATCTCTAGTATATTTGTCCAATAAAATGTAACAGCACCAAATAAAAACGTTACAATCTTTTAAAAGGAGTCAAATGTTAGACGGGTTTTCAATTTGGTAGTGTTTTATTTTATTCGACAAATATCTTATATCTGTACCTACAAAACTGCCAGAGAAAAGGGTACCATAAAAACGATCAACCCTCAGAGGATCCAAGGAGACAAACGTATAAGGTTCTCCATACAAACGTATTCAACATAGGGCATTGTAAATGATCATGGCCAAAGACAATAACCAATTGACTGCTAATTAATACAGCTACCGGCAAACTTCTAGAAATAAAATGGCGGATGGGCAGAAGTCCATTTTTGCATAGAAGTGGCATGTAAAATGTACTGCGCGAACTTTCCCCTTCCACGTTAAAATGTTTCAACTTGTTTTCCGGCTACGGTACATCGTTTTTTTCTACAAAACACAACTCACCATTGCGGGCAGGGGAGGTTATAATCAAACTCTGTGATTAGCCGATGCGTTACTTATCTATTTTTTTCTTTTCTTTTTTGGCCCCGGACTCTCGAGATGCCATTTGTCAAGTTTTTTCTGAGTTTACAACACTCTTCTTATTATAGTTTTGGCGTCGTACATCTTGTACATCTTGCCAGTATCAAGTATTTTGCATAAAATTAGCCCGATCGGGCCCATAGTTTCAAGTCAGGGGCTATGGTAAAGCTGTGGCAACTTTACCATAACCTTCAAGGGGCTTAGGAGGGAACGACGAAAAGTTCATGTTTAACACTCAATTTTGTTTTCACTACACTTGTGCACATTCACGGAACTAAATTGAATAAGATTCCACTAAAATTACACAATTTAACCGAGTTTACAACATAGTTTAACGAAAATAAAACTGGAGCACGACATGTTGTCTCCGCTTTCCCGCCAAAGTCCTTCTTAACTTTACTTAGAGCGTGAAATAGTGATGCGGTAGCTTTAGTTACTACTACTGAAACGACGTACCATTTTCGTGAGGGGGGATTCTTTGAGCAGTCAATTGGTTCCATTGTCTTTGGTCATGGCAGATATAGGTTTTATGGCATAAACATATTTGTTTGTATGGAGAACGAGCAGGTATTCTATTCGCCCAAATCTCCACAGTGACCTATTCAATAGTCGCTAATCTGCCGTCGGATCCAAGGTAGGAACTTGGCTAGGTCAGTGAATATGACGTAGTGAGAGGGGTCACAGCGGTACTCGTTCTCTCTCGCCACCGAGACCGAGACCAGTCCTCGGACGTACCAGGTGTTTCCCAGTTTGAATACCATCCCGCCGCCGCTGTCGCCGTTGCAGACTGATGTTCCTGGGGGAAGGGAGATTTCACTTATATTTGTGAGGACTTGGGAGTTGTTGTAAAGAGTTACTTTTAGCAGAAAGCACGATTGCCAGGATCTACGGGTAATTCTACGAATGAAAGAAAGAAAATCTGTCATCCGTCCACTGAAATGAAAATATTCAAGTAGGTACGCTGAAATTGTATACCATATAAAGTGACATTAAATCTTTGTGCTGTTGATATGCGCTTGTTGCGCTGTTGTCGCACGTTTTCTATTGAAAGTGATCACTTTCATCACTTTCAATAGAAAACGCGCAACAACAGCGCAACATGGCACAAGTCAAATCGGCGAGACCTCCTGTCCATATAGTTCAGGTCAGTGCATCTTAAAAACCGTCAGAAAATTATATTTTCTGGATGGATGACAGATTTTCTTCTGGAATTATCGTTCGTAGAATTAAACTAGAGGCCCTGATGTCACATTGAATTCCTAATGCATTTACCATCTTTATCATTGTGCACCGCTTAGGGTTACCAAATTTTTTCACAAGAATAATAAAAAAATATGAAATAAAATTATATTGCACGCAGTTACATACAGCGCAATCTAGCCCCAAACTAAGCTCTAGGCTCTGTACTATGGGTACCAGACCACACTAGGCTTGTACTCGGCGCTAGGCTTGTACTATAGGTACCAAAAAACACTCAGACCAGAAACAAATATTTATCGGCCGGTCTTAATCAGTATAATTTCATCCCAAAAGGTACCAAATACTCTCCCCTCCTTTTTCTATGATGTCGTCAGGAAGATTTTTATGTAGGTAATTACAGGAATATCTTGGGATAGTGTGGATGACCCAAGATACGTATCTACCATAAAATATGATATGATTATTGATTTCCTATTATTAGGTTTTTCTGCTGTTAAATTAAATAACGTGATATCATTCGTTAAAATATAAAATATACTAAATTTTTAAGCGTTGCCATTGCCTTACTAATCTACATCATAGCAGTGCTCAAGCAAAAATATAAAAGAAAAAATGCTAAATTAAAAAAAAATCATAAGATATGTTAGCTGTAGCCCCGTGCTTTGCCCAGTACCAAGTGCAAGACAAATTAGTGAAGTTAAATAAAGACAGCAAGTAACACCTACTTTCCCACGTTCCGGTATTGTGGTTGTAGACCCCTGGAAGCAATGAGCTGTTTACTATACAATGCGCGGGCGCAGGACTTAATAGAAAAGGACCCCGTAGGGCGTACTATGACATAAACTGTGTATCTATCACCACAGTTTACCTAGTATTTCTAGGATTTACGGAAAATTCGACTAAAATAAAAAAAAAACCGGGTAATTTAAAGAATATATAAAAATGCTCGTTTGTCGAACCTTCTCGCACCTATTACCAGAAATGTGTCTAATTGTTTTTAGTCGAATTTACGTAAACTAGTTTGCGCGCCTCGTTATGGTATCACGAACAAATAGGTAGCGTTCCTACAACAAGCGGAGCGGAGTCATTAATGTGTCAGTTTAATATCCATAGCGCGAAAGAGTTGTATGACTATGAAAACAACCGTTGTATGACTGACTGACACATTAATGACTCCGCTCCGCTCGCAGTGGAAAGCCGGCAAGGCCGGGGAAAAAAGCGTTATAACTAGCTATCTATAGGGGTATTTTACAAAAAAAAAAAAAGGCTGTTTTATAAAACAAAAAAAAACAAATAATTTTAAAACTAAAAAGAAAATGCACTCACAGACGATGACATACAAAACGCTGTTAAATATCCACAAATGTAAGCGTTAAGCCAACGAAAATGCACGGAGCACACTTAAGATTGTGAGTTTTCAAACGTTTACAAACACTTTAACGGCCAAATACAGAAACGCCACTTAAAGAGAGAGAGAGAGAGAGGTGCTTAACTATTAAAATGGCCGTCAAGTTTTGAGTGGGGTTTCAGTATTCGGCCGTTATAGTGCGTTTCATCTTTAATTACCTATGCCGTCATGTTGGTAGCAAAACAAAAAAGTCTTACCTTAATATCTTGAATGTGCTATACCCTAAACCTTGAATACAGGAAGATTCGTTCATTCATTCTTTATATAAAAATCCCCCTAAATTTTCAAGGTAGCACATTATTTTTTTTGTATTTTGCACTTTTTTGTTTTGCTACCAACATGACGGCATAGGAATTTAAAGATGAAACGCACTCCAGTTCCACTCACGCCAGTCAGAGTTAATTTTAACCCTAGAATTGGACACAATTTTAGCACGATAATGTCTAAATGGACGCCAACATCACCATACATGTAGTTTTTAACCCGACTTGATCTTACGGCCAAATACAGATACGCTACTCAAAAATTGGGATCAACTTAAACAATGATCCAGCTATTTAACTAAAAAAATCCATTTTTTTAATTAAGGAGCTGCTCATTTATGTAAGTAGCCCTCAAATTTTAAGTAGCATTTCTGTATGCGGCTGTAAGAGCCGAATACTGAAACGTCACTTAAAATTTTTAGTAGTACTTAAATAATTGAGCAGATTCTAAATTTAAAACTAGCATGGGAATTTTTGAGTTTGAAAGCCGCTCAATTATTTAAGTAGCTCTCAAATGTTACGTAGCATTTCTGTATACAGCTGTGAGTAACACATACCATCTCTAAATCCAGCGCAGTAGGTGTAATCCGACGTGAAGCGGACAAAGAACTCGCTGTAAGATCTGATGCAGGTCTCTTGGCTGACCACCGGCATCTCCACCAGGGTCAGCTCCTCAGTCGCCACCCCCGTGTCATCGTAGCCCCAGCCTACCACCTTCAAACGAAATGAGAGGTCTTAGATAAATAATCATCACACTAATATTAGAAATCGGAAAGTTTGTTTGTTTGTTCCTTCTTCACGGTCAAACGGCTCGACCGATTCGGAAGAAAATGCGCGTAGGGATAGTTTAAGTAATGCGGAATAACATAGGACTCGATAATAAATATTGCACGACATTACACACAATGACAAATACAAGTTACTCCAGCTCATCATCCAGGGAAAGATCGCTGGAAAAAGAAGTGTCGGCCGGAGACGCCATTCTTGGCTAAAGAAACTAAGAGATTAAAATAAAAATTGCCCTGATGTTGTCTAACTACTATCTAGCCTCATACTAAGCACTAGGCTTGTACTTTGGATATGCCACATGTATCGCACATGTATATTTTGTAAATACATAGGTACTTTATATATGATATAAACAAGCTGTGCTCGCTACTTCGTCCGCGTGGTTCAAACACCTAGATATACCTTATGCTGTGCAAAAATCCACACTTAAACGGACGACCAGGGATATACTGATGCTGCCAGACGCGGCAGCGACTAGGAGAATCTATTAGTAATCTGTCTTATCGGTCTTACTAATCTATTAGCAATGCAGGAGGTTGCGGGTTCGATTCCCGCCGGGTGCAAGTATTTATGCTTAAAAAATAAATATTTGTGTCTGGTCTGGGTGTCCCTCTATGTATAATATGTATGTATTTACAAAAGAAAAATAAAATATAAGTATTATATCCGTTGTCTAGTCACCGTAACACAAGCTTAGTCGCTTACCACGGGGCTAGATGGCGCTGTGTGTTGTTCGGAGAATTTATTTATTTATTTATTATTTATTATTAGTAAGATCGACTTCTGACTTCAGAGGTTTTTTTACGTTTTTGATATAATATTTTTCACTGTTTTTGAAATCGGTTTTAAATATCTATTTTTTTAATTTCATCAGTTTAGCTCCCCTTCATCCAAGGTGAAAAATGTATTAGTTTCATGATGATTTTTTTGTCAAATTAAATCAGTTCCTTAATGAATTAGCCAGAAATTATACGTAGCTGGGTTGGTAAGGGCAGAAGTTCGTTATAACTTCCATTGCATAATTCGCTTTCAGCTTTGAACTAGGAATTAGTAAACTTTTCACGTTCCCAGTTGGTACCTTCAGCAGACGTAGTCACGTTTGCGTAAACGCGGAAACTTTGGGTACGAAAAGATGAAGCCAACAATGAGCACAAAAGAGGATGCCCATTCATCGACCCAGTTTTGGCGCCTTGTCAGAACGTTATGAAGTTGTAAAAATATTTTTGAATTTTTGAGGTTAATTTATGCGATTTCAGCATTTTTTTCACCCTAGAATCCTAAATGGTACTACTAATTAAACGTTTAACTGAACTACCGCGTCCGCCATTGCGTCTTCCATATTGCACCAAAACCTATTTTATGTATTCTGTGCCAAAACGACAAAATAATAAAAAAAAAAATATATATATAAAGGAGTTTCTATTACGATAAACCCGAAAGTTGGCGTGCTTACCCGATCTCTTTGGTTCTAGAATTTGGTCCGACCTTTTTGGTTTTAAAACGAAAATTGATATTTGTAACGTGTGTCATTGGCACCTGTAGAGTCCGGGGCCATAAATGAAATAAAAAACTTGTGTCATTCATGACAGTCTTGCGTGACCTCAATTTTGGCAATATAAATAGTTAGATTTCTCATTAAGCAGGGTGAATAATAACTAAAAGTTTTCACAGGATAAAACTACAATTATGTGCCTATCGAGTAGTGCTAAACCGTTCAGACATGTCTATTTTTATGTGGGTCTGGAGCCCCTGGCCAATTTCTTGCCTAAGCCCCTATAACGCCCCCTTTTTTTTTCTGGGTCTCTTACCGCCCCCCTTTAGGCTTGCAGCGCCCACAAGCCCCCCCTTGTTATCACAAATACATACGTTATCACCCATTTTGGGAACTTCTGCTAATCTATGATTCGGTGCTGTCAGCGTTCGCCAAACGGTTGTTGGTAGGTTTAAATAAACGAATGGAGTTGAGTGTCTTACCGATCCCTTCTTCCCGACGACGTAACTAAGGTCTTGCTGGTTGTCTGGCCAGATGCAGGCGGAGTGGACCCAGTCCGCGTAGGAGACAGACTCGCGGAGAGACAAGATGGCGAGGTCTCGGCTGAAGATTGTTGGTAGGTTTCAACAAGCGAATAGAGTAGAGTGTCTTACCGAGCCCTTCTTCCCGACGACGTAACTAAGGTCTTGCTGGTTGTCCGGCCAGATGCAGGCGGAGCGGACCCAGTCCGTGTAGGAGACAGGCTCTCGGAGAGACAAGATGGCGAGGTCTCGACTGAAGATTGTTGCGTTGTAGTCCGGGTGGACTGTTATCTTTTCTACCTGGAAGTTTACAGAGTGAGGAGTGAGAGAGCTATTTAAGAAAAATAAATATTGAAAGCCCTCGGATCTTGCCAAAGTCAAGGGAGAGCAATTTAGGAAAAAAAAATGCAAGTCAAGGGATCCTTGACGCAAGGAGGGACCACTTGGAAGACAATCACTATAAAAAATATGAGGGGGTGCCATCGTGGTATTTGCAAAAACCTGACTGCCAACTCTGTAAGCTTGCGTCATCAGGTCCGAGGATCCTTTCTGCAAGGATGGGACCGCATGGAAGACAACCACTATGAAAGATATCTTCGGCTCTTGGTGGTGAACTCGGGGGAGTTTACCACCTAATCTGGGGGCCTCGAGATGGTGGTTTGTCTCGCGCCTCTCGGAGAGGGATTGTCCTTCAGAACAGAGAAGGGATTTGAAAAGACCGCCGCTGTTGGCCTTGGTGGATGCAGTTCAGGAGGAATTTCCCGCTAGGCTTGAAACTTGCTGAGCGTGGGACACCGTGGGTGTTTAGTTGGTAAACCTATGACCCGTCGTAGGTTTACCAACTAAACACCCACGGTCCGGTGTGTTGGGCTCCCGAGCCCAACACACCGGGCCGCTTTCCCCCAAGAGTGGCCTGGCGTTGCATAAGGCGCATTACCCACGTAAAATAAAATACTACATACGGCTGAACACATAAACACACACCGAGAACCAAAAAGAAACATTTATTAAGCAAAAATACTTGTCCCCAGCTAAAATCGAACCCCCAACCTTCTGCTGCAGCCGAAAGTTCGCCCTCCGCATCACAGAGAACGAGAACAAAAGAACCCACAAGAAGTTCTAGCCTAGACTTACAAATCTGATCTGCACTCCGTCAACAGAGGTTCTCAAGTTGTGTTTCCCAAGATAGACCGTGAGGGTGTTCTTGTTGACGACTCTGCGGGACCCTTTCAGCGTGACGCAGTGAGCTGCCGTGATGATGTGCTTGTGGGTGACCAGGGTTCCGCCGCAGATGTATTTGTTGTCTACGGTCTGGAATAAGGTGGATAACGATTCTTAACTTACATGGTTGTTTTCACTACACATATTATTAAACAACAACATGAACATAGTGAGCTTAGTGACAATAGTAGGGGACCAGGAACTAGACGCAGCGAGCGAATAAGGAAAAGGGTAGTTCGATATGGATGCCCCTAACTGTCATCAGCTATCCGCAATCTCCAGTTGAAATTACTGGCGAAATATCGAGCTCCGTTAAATAACAAATTTCTATTAATTTTATGAAGGTGGTTAGTGAATGTAAAAGTAAGAAAGTTAAAGAACAAAAAAACCTTTCAAATAAAAAATAACTTTCTAAACTTTATTTCTTAAAGTGTTACCATGCTTGGGGATACTGTTTTTGAAAAATGCTTCCAAAACTCGTGGGATTTCCGTACCCCGCGGGTTTAATCAGAACCCGGGTACGGAAATTGTTTAAAAATTTGATGTTTAGAGTTTGGAATGTAGATAAATAGAACATTACGAGTCTAGTTGAACTGTATATAAAGTCACTTGGTAGATGTCGCAACGATGCCTCGTTCACAAAAACACGGGGAAGTGCTTTCTTAATTTCGACTTGGCGGGTGGGAAATGGCGAAGCGGTCATACGCACTGGTTTGGATTACCAGTCACCAGTAGTCGCGGGCTCGAATCCCGCTGGGTACGGAAATTATTGGAAGCAGTTAAAAAAACTTATTGAAAAGACCTTCGTTTATGATCTTCGATGCCACAGACAGACACTAAGTCTCTTACCTGCGTCTGGTATAAGGCGATCTGCCACGGCCACTGTCCTTCCAGTGTGGGGGTCCCATTGACCACCAGTGGGATTGGGTTGTTCAATGTCACCTTGCCGCATTGAGGCTGGAAAATTACAATGTGGGGAAGGTATTACAAATGAGAAGTTCTCAGTATTGTAATAAATAGGTTATATTACAATACTAGGTAAAAAAAGAGGTGAAATCCCCCCAAAAAAACATTTTCATGTAAAATGAAGCCAAGAGGAAAGCGAGACCATATGATGTGCACTGTCAAAAAATTATCAGATGTCATGTAGAGCCAAGCTTATATAGTCCAGGATCCCTGGTACATTATTGCAAATTGATTACTATCAAGCTAGTTTTCCGTGAGTAGCTTCATTTTGATGATCCTGGACTAATAGCTCTATACGCCCTGACTCCATAGGCACCTTACTTCACAATCTGTTTTGTTAGTTATTTGCTAAACTACTACTTATTTTGTGTAAATATAATATATTATGTACAATTTGTGCATCTATCTAAGAATCTACTATTAAACTAACTACTTTTACTCTTTGCGTAAAGTGGTGTGGCTCACCTTTAATTCTACGAACGATAAAACGAATGATAATTCCAAAAGAAAATCTGTCATCCACCCAGATTTTTTATTTATTTTCTGACGGTTTTGAAGGACGGATGACATATTTTCTTTCTTTCTTTGTTCGTTCGTTTTTAGAATTAAAGTACCCCTCTAGGTGAGCCACACCACTATACGAAAAGAAGAATGTGCCTACAGTGTTACTGTCCCCGTGTAACGCAGCCTTTAGCTTCATTGTTACGACTACAATACAATAAAACAAACAATTGTAAAGGAAAATTACTGTAATATCGTAATAGATAGGTACTAGGTAGGTATCTACAGAAATATCTACTTAATTGATAGGTATGTATCTACCCACAAACCTTCAGATAAAAACTACTATTAGATGGAACTTTGTTAGAAAAAATGTAATTATACCTACGTGTACAGTAGGCGGGCAGAAGTGGGCACCCACTGTAGAGTTTTGAAATTGATATCAATAGAATTTTTGTATTGAGTTGCAGGACTTTGCACTTTAACTCTTTTAATTGAAATTTTATTGTTTTTTATAGAAGTTTACGTTTGAATGATTCATAACGCGAATGTTTGTTTATAAAACGAGCTGATGGCTAGTTGCACACGATGCGTAAGGAGTTTTTATTTTATTTTGGTACCGCCATTTTGTAGATTTTTATTGGAGATGGGCCGACTAGAGGTTTTGCCGACTAGCAGACTAGTCGGGGCCAAAATTGCCGACTAGTCGGCAATGCAGATCATTATAATTCCGAGATATTTGGGTTAATCATGACCACTCGGCGATTGTTGCTATATTAAATATATATAAAATATTAAATCTTCAAGTAGCCTGCCCCACGCACACGGCACAAAATATGCAAGATTTTCATAAAATCTGTTAAACTGACATGAATACTCTACGCTGGGTGTCATTTTTAGTCGCCTGACTGTACAGTACGCCAAAAAAACTACGTATTGTTATGTCAGTAGAATAGTAACTGTACCTCTGGTTTGTACCAACCTGAAGTAATATTATTGGTGGAGTCTTAGGAATCGGCCTTGTTTTCTTGTATTTTAAAAACAATAGAATGTTTATAAATGGAATCCGTTTATTGTGACCAACCGCTTATGTTGACCAACTTCCTATTGTGACGCAATTCTATTTTTCATTCCGATCCTGAACTAGGACACTCTGTGGAGACACTATTGAAGACACCATTGAAATGTGGTCTTTGACTTTTGACGCTGATTGTACCTACACGTTCGTACCTATCAAACCCCTTATCCATTACACCCTGTATTACCTTGTACAAAAATACAATAGAATAACCCTACAAGTACACGTGGTACGTAACACGTAAATTCCCACAGTACTAACTGCCAAGTAATCTGTGTAGTGACCACGCAACCTGCTTGCGAATATTTGCGATCTCAAACCGGTTTCACAAGTTATTTTTGGTATTAAATTCTAAAAGGGGATTTACCTGAGGACTTTTATAACGGATTGTGTAATTTTAACGGAAATACCTACGTATTTTATCGTATTGGTAAATTCGTACTTTTCTCTTTAAAGAGGAAAGGATAGCTACTCGTTCTAAATACAAACGTAGTCGACTGTTTCCTCCCTGGATGAAGACATTAGAGCTAATATTATGTTTATGCCGTAAAACCTATATCTGCCATGATCACGCCCCTGTACAAGCCTAGGCTTGTACTATGATAACAATGGGGCTAGATGGCGATGTGTGTAATTTCCTGTAATATTTTATAATTACTTTTAAGTGTAACAGCATTTACATAAATACTCTTAAATTAATAATATTTATTAGAAAGTGATAGGTTGATTGCTAAATGACTAGGAGGGATCAAGCCAAAGTATTGGTAAGTCTTCTGTCTCTATCCCACTATTTTTAAGTCAAAAATAATACATAAATATCATTGAGGTATGGGACCCTAAAAAGAAAGTGGAGACTAATCACACATACACACAAACACATTTGACACAAACACACACACACACATACACACATGCATCGCATGGCTACATAATTTGATCGCAAATAGACGAATATATCTTATTTTTTCTAACATCTTCCGCCATCATGATTCATAGTCGCGATATGTAAAATACGCGCGAAGCCTCTTAAATAAAAAGATTCTTTGAATAATAATCAAGAAGGTTAACCTACATGCGGAAGTATGGATTCTCTTTGCAGAAGCAGTTAATTATTCTGTTTTTGAAATTCCTAAAAACTAGTCTTGGAATGGAAAGGGCACCTAAACGTCCTCGGGGAAAAGAAATGACTGAAAAACATGGTAACAACACCTCCCGGATGTGTTAATCTAAAATTGTTTTTAGTGCATAACTACTTAGTATTTTTTATTTATTTATTTCACAGAATCAACAGCACTGAATATTAGTTTAAAATAACTCTTAGGAAAAACAGACTGCCAATAATAGATTCCTACTAATTTGTTCCTAAATTAAAATACTAGCAGACCCGGCAGATTTTGGTATAGAGAGATAAGAGATACCTATATTTATAATTTTAACAGACTTCTAAAAAAAGGAGAAGGTTTTCAATTTGTCGCGTAGGTATATTATGTAATTTTTTAGTGATGTTCAACGATTACTTGTAGACGGCTTGACCGATTGAGATGATTCTTTTTTTTATTGAAAGGTGGGAGAACTGGTTGCTAAAAAAATTGGTAAGGATCTGACGAGGATCTACTGTGTGATGAACGGGATTCTCCCTAGATGTAGTAAATTTTTCATTTGCCATCAAAAGGGTTTTATTATCTAGACCCGGCGAAATATACCTAAGTATGTAATTTATATTTATCTTAGTTTTCATCGTAAAAACTGGTCCAGTCGTTTTTAAAGTTTTACAAATTTCTTTGAAGGCCCTTTAGGTCATTCTTTGCGTGGAACTATGGTCCTTCATTTAATTTCATTAGTAAACATAATATGCATGGGACGTGTATCGTTTAAGTGATCTGATAAAATAATGGCCACCAAAAGTGCATATTAAAAAAGTTATCAAAGATAAGGTCCGATAAAATCGACAAGTATTTGGATTTGCAATAAGCTTTGTATCAAAAATCTTGGTCCCAATGAGGAAAATACACTTCTAAACTCTAACCAACTTCTAATTCAGTTCATGGTGGCGCTGGGTGTCTTGACAAATGAATGACACTACCTAGTTTACGCACAAGCCCGCCTGTATCAGGTAACTTTGTTGTTTAATCTGTAGGTATGTTGAGATCAAGTTATTATAAAATCGAAATGTGGGTATATTCACTGCAATGTGGTGATTCATTCAATTTTGTAAACAAGTTGCTTGTTCTTTTTGAAAGTTCAAAGATAGGGTTTATAAGATAACTTTTCGGAAATTCTCGGTATCTTTAGGTAGTACCTACTTGTACTAAAAAGAGGAAAGATTTATTTTTTGTTTGTAACGAATAGGCTACAAAAGTAATGGACCGATTTAAAAAATCTTTTCTTTTTACACGACTTCCAAAATAGGTTTTTTTCTTTTTTTCGGTCTTACTCAGATCGACTATGGCCATTTGGAAAGTAGCCAGTGTCAAGTATTTTTTAATATTTCGGATACTAAAACAGTCAAGTCTCCCTAATATGTTTTTACATAAGTAATGATTTTTATGAAAACCATTTTAAACCGACTTAAAAAAAAAGAAGGAAGTTTTTCTTCTTCATCAAGATATTTTTTGATGTAAAACATCTATAGGTGAGAGTAAATCTGATTTTTGGCGTGGCGATACAGGCCGTGGCGACGCATCACCACGCTATATAATGATGGAATATGTTATGTACTATATGTAGCGAGCCGATGTCACGGCTCGCGAGGCGTCCCGTGATGGCTCACATTTCTCTCTGTTTTTGATGTGAAACATTTATAGGCGAGGGTAAATCTAAAAGTTGGCGTGGCGATACAAGCCGTGGCGACGCCTCGCCATGAGTTTCAGCTAGACGTCCCGTGACGGCTCACATTTTTTTTATATCAGTTTTTTTTTAATTGGCGATATCGACACATGCATCACCTCACAACAATAGTGTTAACTAGCCTAAGTTTAGTGTTAGTGCAAACTCACCTCGTCTGGTTTCTTGTTAGAGTTAGTAGACGAACTACTGGGTAAAGTGAATGTAATCTGACCACCGGAGAAGTAGTCGCTACTCTGCGGCGTCTCGCGGTCGTCGTTACCGTTACTGTGGACAAACATTATTTATATAACAAACAACATATACCAAGTTTTTGAACTCACACTATGTTGTGGAAATTACCCTAAGTTGTTGAAGTCATCCTAAGTTGTAGAACAACTTCTAAGTTGTTGAACTCACCCTAAGCTGTTAAACTCACCCTAAGTTGTGGAACTAACCCTAAGCTGTTGAACTAACCCTAAGCTGTTAAACTCACCCCAAGCTGTTGAACACTCTAAGCTGTCGAACTCACCCTAAGCTGTTAAACTCACACTAAGTTGTTGAACTCACCCTAAGCTGTTGAACTCACCTTACGTTATCGTTGTCAAAATCAGGTATGTCGATCGGGCGACGCGTTGTGGTCCGTCGAGTAGGAGATGTTGTGAAGTCATAACCGTTGTTGTTGTTGTTATTATTGTTGTTGTTGTTGTAGGTAGGTCGTTGTTGTGTTTGAGTGCCTTTGTTGACTGTTTCACCGCCGTCACTGTTTAAAAAAAATATACGTTTAGTATAATCCCAATACTAGCTGCGCCCTGCAGTTTCACCCGCGCACCACTTAAGTCCCGATCTCGCGGGATTTACGGGATCAAAAGCATCCTATATCCTTTTCCCGGTTCTAAGCAACTTCTCAACCAAATCGGTTCAGCCGTTCTTGAGTTATAAATGGTGTAACTAACACGACTTTCTTTTTTTATATAGATTTGTTGAGCAGCCTTCCAGTTCAAATAATTTAGTTTTATTTTCGAGAATCATCTTCACGTGGTAAATATCGTAAACGTCAATTATAAAATGTTTGAAAACCGCAAACTTCTTGTTTTGTTTGATAAATAAGAAGTAGAATCATATTATCTCTACTACTATTAGGTATTTATAAAATGTACCTATTATCTATACTTCTATGACATAAGTATATTTATAAAATTCAAAGTCCTGCCTGTCTGATCTATATAGCAACGCAGAACCCAAACCTCTGGTCCTAGAGACATGAAATTTGAAGAGTGTGTTCTTTGTGGTGTGCATGTATCGACTAAGAAAGGGTTTTCTGAAATTCCACACCAAATTTCATATTTGGTACACATAATATAGTAGGGGGCGGCATAATAACAGTAGGTACTATTCTAATCCTGTTTTCTCTAGAACTCGCGAGTGAAGCCGCGGGCAAAAGCTAGTTTTATTATATGAGTATTTCCCGTGGTTTCACTCACGTAGTTCCCCTTTCACTAGGAATAAATGGTATCCTATGTGATAAATTGATAAACCACGTTATATCTCCCAAGGATGCAGTAAAATGTTTACTTTTGGACTAGAATTTGCGTAGATGATCGATATAATCTTCGGACAATAGAAGATAATGTAACAGTAGGTATTTCTTATGTAATAGATACCTACCTACCTACTTCACATGTGTATAAATTATTATATCATATCATACATAATTTATTCAGATTATATGGTACGTGGCTTAGGTAGGTATACCTGCAAGCCAAGGACATATGTATGTCATGCGTGTAAGTATACTACTTATGCAAATAGCTATGATTTTTGTGCCTGCAATGCAGAAGGTTGCGGGTTCGATTCCCGCCGGGTGCAAGAATTTATGCTTAAAAAATAATTATTTGTGTCTGGTCTGGGTGTCCCTCTATGTATAATATTATGTATGTATTTACAAAAGAAAAATAAATATATGTATTATATCTGTTATCTAGTCACCGTAACACAAGCTTAGTGTTACCTAAGAGGGATAGATGGCGCTGTGTGTTGTCCAGAGGATTTATTTATTATTTATTTTATTTTTAAACATAATTTCTTAAAGTGTTTACCACACAGTCCCGTCGGGAACTTAGATTTTTGAAAGCATATCTTCAAAAGCGGTATTTCCTAAGTGAGGTAATAACTTTAACGGCCGAATACAGAAAAGCAACTCAAAATTTGAGTTCTATTTAAACAACTAAGCACCTCTCATATTTAAAAATCCCATACTATTTTTAAATTTAGAAGCTGCTTGATTTTTTAAATACGCCTAAAATTTTAAGTGGCTTTTCTGTATTCGGCTGTTGAAATAATGTTTAGATGTTTAGGACGCATCATCTTACATCGTAATAATTTCTATGTTATGTAGAAAATTACTCGCTGAAAGAACACGAGGAGGTGATTTCTTAATTTCGGCTTGTTACTAACTGCGCATATAATTATTTATGATAATCGTTGATATATTTTCCTAGTTTGGTAAACAGGCTAGGCTAGCGACAAATGTCTTGCTATGGCGCCTCCGCCCGGCCGCGGCTTATTGGGAAGACCCAAGAAGTGCTGGCTTGACGTTGTAAGATCGGATATGCGTGCAAATGGCTTCACTACACGGGATGCCGAAGATCGTGCGAAGTGGAGACATAAAAGTAGGAAAGCGGACCCCGGGCTCTCTAGAGGGATGCAACCGGGAACATCCCTCGGATGATAAATTTTCCTAAATTTTCTTATCAAGTTAAATCACCGAAAAAACCCTAACACGTGTTTGATAGGTTCACAAAAACCTCCATCAGATAAAACCGTTAAAAATTTCCAAGGAAAGTTGACGTTTAGAAAAAAAACCTATTAACCTTTGTAATTAATTTTCTAATCAAAATATCATTTAGGCAACCGAGACGAAACCGGATCGGAAAAACGTGGTTTTTAATAAACAATAAACAAATAATTAAGAATTAGCTATACATAACTAAATCTATACATATAAAATGGAAAGTCCTGACTGATTGACCGACTGACTGAACTTTATATCAATCAACATACAGCCTAGAGCACTGGTCCGAGAGACAAGTTTAGAGTGGGTGTGTTCTTTGTGATGGAAAGTCCCGCGGGACCGAGATTTGCGTGGGTGAAACCACTGAAACACTGCTAGTGTGCTATCTGGGTTTAAGGGCCCTATTCTGAAAAACTGAAAATCCATGTCGGGCACATCGAAAATTGTTGATTATTTCATGACGGAATGTCGTAGAACTTTTTTTTGTGTACAGATTGTAGGCGACATTGTTTCCGATATTTTAGTGCAGTTTCCATACAAATATGTCTAAACGTATTGAAGCCTATCGACATTTTAGCCAAATCAGACATTTTTTGTCTAAAATTTGGATAGGCTTTGCACCAATAGGAGGTTCTTGTCTTAAAACTACACCAAAATGTAGGAAACAATGTCACCTACAATCTGTGCACAAAAAAAAGTTCTACGACATTCCGTCATGAAATAATCAACAATTTTCGATGAGCCCGACAGGGATTTTCAGTTTTTCAGAATAGGGCCCTTAAACCCAGATAGCACACTAGCAGTGTTTCAGTGGTTTCACCCACGCAAATCTCGGTCCAGTTTCAAGGTCGTTGGCGTATATACTCCTCTTAAGATAATACCTTATGATAGATATCTACCTATTACCAAAAAAACAACATAAGAAAGAACCCGTTTAATTCAACAAAAATCTACCCAAATCGATTCTTCTCATCTGAGTGATCCTGCTTCCCTCTAAGGAGCCCAGGGTCCGCTTAACCCCAAATTATTTGGGGTCGGCACAGTAGGCAAGTCATCATTGACCACATCTACTACAATGAAATATACTTATTTGGTAATATTTTATGCGCATGAGGATCAACATTTGCTAGTTTCCGTAAGATCCTTTAGTCGCGTTTTATGCTAAGGCTACATCGCCACGTGTGTCCAAACATTTATCAAAATTATAACTACCTACTATCTATACCTACTAATATTATAAAGAGGTTACGTTGGTAACATTAATGTATGTATGTTTGTATTTTCCGGGTGATCTCTGAAACCACTGGACCGATTTCAATTGGCCTCGATATTCCCACGGTATCAGGACATACGCGGGTGAAACCGCGGGAATATGCTAGTCTATTTATATTACATAGTAGGGTCCTGTGGGTTTACCCGCGTAACTCCCGAACCCGTAGGAATATCGGGATTAAAAGTAGCCTATGTTAATTATGTTACTCCTCAATAATGTAGCTTTCTATTTTAGTGAAAGAATGTTAAAATCGGTCCAGTACTTTCGAAGCCTATACGTTACAAAAAAAAACTAATAAATCGTTCCTATTTATAATATTAATAAAGTGTTAGATAAATATATTATTGGAAAATAAACTACTTACAACATTGAATGCTTGGCAAACACATGTTATAATTTCCTTAAGATGTGTTATAAGTATTTATCACCTCATAATTACTCACAAGACAGATTAATAATAAAATCTAGACTCTTAACCGATTTTCCTGTTTGGCACAAAGCGCAAAATGCCCTGTAACTTATCTTTACTTTAGACAACCTAACTACCTAGTCGTCCTTGATTGAAGAGTGAAAATATCCGGGACAAGGCCAATTAAAAAAATTTAACCAGTTTATTTCGACTCGAAGCACATGGCTAATAAGAAATCACTTCCCTTTGACCTTTAAAGCCTTATTTCTTTTGCTTTAGGCTAGACTTTGAGCTACCTAGTCGTCCTTGGCTGAAGAAAGTAACATAGTGCATTCAAGTTAGTAATATCCGGGACAAAGTCTACAATTATGTCCAAAACGAGTTTAGAGTTATTTTGTTTTGATCGAGATGGAGTGTAGAAATTGAGAATGAGAATTCACAAAGCATATTACTTCCTCGTTTTGGTTCTGACATTAATTTATTACCTACCTAGATATGTGGAAAGGAAAATTAATTAGTCAATTTATTAACCACTTAGGGCGGATTCGACCGGACTTGGATAACTCTTATTGGAAGAATATATCGCCGTTTTTTCGGGAGTTATTTATTTTTATATTTTTCCAACACACAGTTTCCAAGATGAGCGACCTTTTAGAAAATAACCCCTACACCAAATTGTGTCATCCCTCCACTATCTCACAATATGTCTCTGCTATGCCTGAACAAGGCGCATGTCAACAATTTAAAGAATTATAGCTAAGCAGTACATTAGCTCTTAGGAGGACAGTCTACCTGCTCTTTCTCTATACAAACGTAGTCGACTGTTTCTTCCCTGGATAAAGACATATATCAGCCATGAACATGCCCCTACGTTTTGGTTTTTAGCATTTTCTAATTAGAATAAAAATAAAATTCATAAAAATTAGAAAATGAAAAAAAATCAAAACGTAGGGGCATGGTCATGGCTGCTAAAGAACTTTATACACATATTTTTTCTAATATCTTTATCCAGGGAGGAGACAGTCGACTACGTTTGTAAAAGTTATATGAAGAAAAGAGTAGATAGACTGCCCTCTTAAGTAACTAATATGTATGCAAATGAGAAAAAAATATCTATAGATAGAAAAAATAAAATTTATCTTTCTTTTACGTCTGCGAAAGACACGTGCCTAGGTAGGTACAACCAATCCAAAATATCCCTGAGGTTTTCCAAAACCAATATGCCAGCGGTTTCCCAAAATTAGTTCGAAAGGGACACATTCCTCTATACAAGTTTGACCGCCGCTATTTGATCATTATTCAGAACCAATGAACCAAATTCTTCAGATTGACGATATTGGTCTAATAAGGTACAAGATTTATTGGCCGGTATTGACGTAGTGGTGTGCTTGCGAACGGGGAAAATCAAACGTGGGAGGAACTACAAAGAAACTAGTTTGGCGGAAGTAACTCTGCATGGAAGAATGGAATCGGAGATGAAGGATTATGTTTTAGTTCGTTTACACACGCTGGAATTGCTATACCATACAAAATGACATTAGATCTTTGGGCCAATGTGATTTGCGCCATATTGCGCTGTTTTTCTATTGAAAGTGATGGTGACCGTCCACGGAACTATTAGTTCCATGGACGGTCACCATCACTTTCAATAGAAAAACGCGCGACAACAGCGCAACATGGCGCAGATCAAATAGGCACAAAATTCAGTGCGCTATGTCCTGTCTAGTTGTTATGGAGGCCAGTGGTTTACACCTGTGTTTACACAGCGCGAGATGGTGTCTAGTTGACAGTTAGCTCGGCTCTCCAGTTGTCAGCACAAGAAGGTAAACTGAGGAGTTATTTTCCAAAAGGGTTAATTTCGATGTAAAACCGAATTTCAGTAACAGGGAAAACCGGTAGAAGCTGTTTTCATTTTATTTTGTTCTGAATTTGAAAGAATTCCTGCTTTTTTTTTGGAAAGTCCATGCGTTTTGGAACTGTAATGCCCATAGACAGCCCTTAGATGGTGGGTATTCTGACAACGACGTTCGAATTTTAATCCATTTTTTTAAAGGAAGGTCTATAATAGAGACCAGTCCAGTTCTATTTTGATCCCTTTTTGACATATAAAAACAGTTTTTAGCTAAATGTGGTGACAAAGAAAACTCACATGCTGGACGGACTCGGCTCATTGATTGGCCTGACATAGACAGGCCCTTCGGACGGCCTCTTCTGCGGCCTACTCTGGACTGGCCTGGTCTCAGGTCGGTCTTCCGGCCTGACTGATGGTAAAGTTGAAAGAGGCCGAGAGGTCGTAGGCCGGGCTGGGCGTTGGTTCACGTTGGTGTTTTCAGGGATGTTGTTTGATGTCTGGGGAGTGTTTGCGTTGCAGATTTGTCTGCCGTTTAACCTAAAAGCAAAAAAATATATAAAAATATATAAATTTAATAAAACTTACTTGAGGCGAGGCTCGAACTCGCGTGTCTAGGTCTGTTTGTACCCCAGCGTCTTAACGAATTACACCACCACGCGATTTCACTCATTCTTAAGAAAATCCATGGTGAGTCACAGACAGACAGACGAACAAGAAAGTGATCTTATAATGGTTTCTTTTTAGGGTTCCGTATCTCAAAAGGTAAAAAAGGAACCCCTTTAGGATCACTTTGTTCCGTCTGTCTGTCCGTCTTTTATTATCTTTTGAGGTATGGACTCCCAAAAATATAGGGCAGTTGTATTGCTCACGGCCGAATACAGAAACGCAGCTCAAAATTTAAGTTCTACTTTAACAACTAAGCACCTCTAAATTTCAAAAAATCCCATACTAATTATAAATTTACAAGCTGCTCAATTATTTAAGTACGCCTCAAATTTTAAGTGGCGTTTCTGTATTCGGCTGTCAGTAATCTAACCTCAGAAACCTGCTGTGATTTACTGTGTAGCGCGTGAAAGACTTTTAACCTGCGATGTATCATATTTACCTAATAGCCTTCAGCCTAGGCGTCTTGTTGAGAGGATTGTATTGAACAAAGAATCGCACCGCGACCGCTGGCCCGGGGTTGATCTTCATTTCTGTATTCTCGATCTTAAAGTCTATGTTGTCAGTCGTTGAGACATCACCGATCCAGTTCTGTGAAGAAAAATATGTATAAAATGCATTGTCCTGAGTGACTAATGGATCATAGTAGCACAGTCTAAACCGCTGGTAGTAGGGAGCTGTTTGGAGAGTGTGTTCTTTATATGATGTATAGGCATCCGATAAGAAAGGGTTTTTGAATATTCTCACGGGATCAGGACTTATGCCGGTGAAACCTCGGGATATACCTAATGTAACACTTAATGGCCTTGTTGCACCAGGATTTTAAATTTTACTCGCAGGGTTGAATATCTAAATTGAAGTTTAACAAATTTTTCCGATTTTGAACAATCTAAATTCATATAGAGGTAAAGTTTGGAAGGTACGTGTGTTGTATATTGAATTGAATTGAATGAATTATTTGAGACAAACCAAAAAAAAATAGTACTAAAATAAAATTAGGTATGAAATAGTTTTTGCAATGTATTTGTTCAATTCATTTATCCGAAATAGAATTTGTTTTTAAAATAAAGAAGCATCCGGTTGAATGTCAAGGTTTTTTTGTGGCTTTAAGCTGATTAAAATATCAATGTGTTTCGGAGGCGGAAATCGTTGAGAAATTGCGTAGGCATAAGTATTCCCAACGTCCACTGGCAGCTTTCCCACGGTGATCGTTGGGAACTTATTATTTTAGTTTTGAACGTTCATTTGGGAACCTCTGTGGTGCGTTGGGCGAATGGCCGACTCCAACGAAGAAGGTTGCGGGTTTGATTCACGCCGCTAACAAGTATTTATGCTTACAAATAAATGTTTATTTCTGGTCTGGGTGTTTTCTACGATTCATTTGTATGTATTGACAAAAAAAATATGTAGTATACCCGTTGTCTTGTATACATACTACAAGCCTAGTGCTAAGTTTGGGGCTAGCACTAACTACTGTTGGCAGTACTAGCAGTAAAAAATATTGGCAAATATATTTGCAGAAGGTATGGTCAATAAAGACTTAACCTACTGCGCCGACCCCAAACAATTTGGGGTTTAGAGGAGTACCCCCGAGAGGTATGCAACTGAGAACACCGCTCGCATAAGGAGACACTTACCTCTTGAAACGCCATTAGTCAAAAATTCAATTCAACTTACCCCTAAAATATCAGCCTCAGAATCCAGCACAATGTTGAGCCAGAGCGAGTGCAAAGTGCTGTCAGTAGACAGGTTGACCACCCCATACCACCTCCCTGGTTCTGACCCTGGGGGCTCGTAGCTGAAGACGTTTGGACATGGTGACATTCAACTTACCCGTAAAATATCCGCCTTCGAGTCCAGCACAATATTGAGCCAGAGCGAGTGTAAAGTGCTGTCAGTAGACAGGTTGACCACCCCATACCACCTCTCCGGTTCCGACCCTGGGGGCTCGTAGCTGAAGACGTCTGGACTTGGTGACATTCAACTTACCCCTAAAATATCCGCCTTCGAGTCCAGCACAATGTTGAGCCAGAGCGAATGCAAGGTGCTGTCAGTAGACAGGTTGACCACCCCATACCACCTCCCCGGTTCTGACCCTGGGGGCTCGTAGCTGAAGACGTTTGGACATGGCGATATGGGGGTGCTTTGTTCGTGAGTCGGCAAGGCTAGAGCTAGTAGCACGGTGAAGATTATTATCTGAAATAAAGAGGGGATTTTAGATATCCTACACGTAATGAGCTTGATAATCTGTGAAAGAGGAAAGTCTAACCTACTCTTTCTCAATACGTTTTTTATTTTCTAATTCCAATTAAAATAAATTTTAGATAAAATCAAAACGTAAGGGCATGGTCAGAGCTGATGTAGGTTTTACAGCATAAACATATTTTCTCTAACATCTTTATCCAGGAAGGAAACAGTCGATTACGTTTGTAAAGTTTGTGTGGAGAAAAGTGTACCTAGGAAGACTTTCGTAGACATAGAAATGCGCCTAGTAATGATCAAGGGGTTGTAGGTTCGAATTTCGTTTTGGGAGCATTGAATTTAAAGCAAAAAGCTGATTTATTTTTCGAAACGACTGCTAGACAGTCGCAGTGTGTGCAAAGTGCATGTATTCCAACTTTACCCCAAGAAATCAGGGCAAACTTTGCCACGCGCGCATTCGCTCCAATTAGACCAGGAATTAGTCACCAATTATGACAACGTGCACTCCGACTATGATTATGCAATTAGCAACCGTTGATTGTCCTTAGAGCTAACAATGATACGGTATTTGTATGAAAATATCTACAAAGTAAGACAACAGGCTTTGAAATCGTCGTGGGCACGTGTTCTGGTTACGAAATCGTTTTAACATCGCCTCAGCATTGTACGATTTTTCTCGAATCAGAGCATAAATTTGTCCGAATGTTTTTCATTATTATTATGCTCTAATCCTGGGGCCTGAAGGCGTGTTTCGACTGCCAAAGAGAAATAACTCTTTTATAAAATACAGATACTTATAATTTACTTACATTTACATCAATCGTTTAAAATATTTGTATTGGGCCTATAGGCTCACACATAGATATATACATACATGTTATGTATACTTATAATTAAAATAAACTTATTATTTTTGGGGTTGTTTAATATTTTAAAATCATCAGCTTATCAAATCTTCTAATATATAAAATTTCCATGTCACAATGTTAGTTACCTTACTCCTCCGAAACGGCTTGACCGCTTTTTACCAAATTTTATATGCGTATATTCAGTAGGTAGGTCTGAGAATCGGTTACTTTGTTTTGCCTTATACTGTAATTTATAAGGCAAAACAACGTTTGCCGGGTCAGCTAGTAATAATCTAAAAAAAAATTAACTAAACAATATACTTACCTACTTATTATACCTTATATTATCAGTATAAGTGTGTATTTTTGTAAACTACTAATCATTGTTCTTAGAAAAATGATAATCGCTCAGTTACGTTTAATTTAACAAAGGAAAATCTTGATCGTAGGTATATTTTAAGTTATTCGCTCATTTATATTAGGTACTAGCTGTGCCCGCGACTTCGTCAGCGTTTTTCGGACTACCTACCCATCGCTGTGCTTGAACGGACGACCAGGGAAGTATGTTGCTGAGCAGAAGATAATCATGGCAGAGTCTATTTAAGTGTAGATTTAGCACAGGGCAGCGGTAGGTAACGTGTTGCATGCTTATAAGAAGTAGCCTTTATCGAAATAATAAAAAAAAATCGAAATCCGACTTCGAACAAAAGGACAAAACAATAATATTGAGCTCTCCGAAATACAGTGCAACCGACTTATCTGTTATGTAAGCTAAAGTCGGGCAGCTTAACTACATGATATCTTTTTTTTTTACGTGGTTAATGTCCGTCACCGTCAGGCCAATCTCGTTGGGCTCCCTACCATAGGCTTATAATGTAAACCCCCATGGTGTCCCTCGCTCCACAAGTGTCAAAGCCAGTGGAAATTCCTCATGGACTACATCCCGACAACGACGGCCTTTTCAAGCCTCATCTCTGCATCTCCCCATAGACAACCCCTCTCCGTCTTCCCTCCCTCGGCACGGTCACGCCACCGTCTCGAGGTCCCCAAAGCCGGTGATAACCTCCCCCCCCCCCCCATTTCACCACCAGAGGCTGAGGTGATTTTTATAGTGGTTGTCTACCACGCGGGCCCTTTCTTGCGGAAAGGACCCCCGAGCCCGCTGACGCGGGATTACGGGTTAGAAGCCAGGCAAGCCCGGTTTCCCACCTCGTGCGCCTCTTAGCTTTCAGCTACTGAGTCCCCTCACAACGGCAAGGTGGACGACCATCTGGAGGGTAAAACGTAACGCCGTGTCCGGGACTCGTGACTCGAACGCGCAGCCGTCGAATCGGAAGCCATCACTCGGCTCGGTAGGCCACCGTTCCTTAAAAAGGGAATGCGCCGGTCTGTGATTCGAACGCGGAACCCTCGACTCGGAATCCATAGCTGCCATTTTGCCACGTAAGCTACATGCAATCTGCATCTACCCAGTAAAACTGCCCGATTACAGATATATTTTTTTAATCCATTTTATTGCATTTTCAAGATTGTAACCGTAACTTTAATCACTGAGGAATTTTTGAGAAGGTGGTTTCAGGTGGTTCATCAATTTGTACCTAGTTCTTTATAAGCCGATTCTATTCATGGAAGTCCAAAAGTTAGTAATTAACATCATTGTGAGATGCTATTCTGCTCATCATTCCAAAGGTTCTCATCAGATCTTCACTAACAATTTATGGGACCAACTCGGGACTCTCACTTTCCAAATTAAACAGAATGATCGAAATCGGACTTTATATGCCGGAGTACGGCGTGAACATATTCACATACAAATAATATGCGATAGAATTGAGCAGCTCCTCTTTTTTTAAAAGTCGGTTAAAAACAGTCATTATAAAGAATTTCCGTATGTCCAAAGGATCCGGATATATGGACAGACATAGGTATACGGTATTTGAGGAATTTCCTGAAAAAAAACCGGATATCCGGTTTTTTTAATTTTCGACCGGATATCCGGTTAATCATGTGTTGATTCCACACCATATATTTATTCAATACAACATTCAAACTAATTAAGTAATAGCAAAAAAACACTTTATCCGGATAACCGGACTAAATATCCGGATAAAAAATACCCTATATGTTAATCGGGGTCTAAAGCTATCTGCATACCAAATTTGGTTAAAATCGGATAAGCCGTTTTTGAGATTAGCGGGCACAAAGGCACACACAAACAGACAAACAGATAAACAGACAAACAGACAACCAGAAAATCAGAAAAATAGGTTCTACTGCGTTAATAGATACCCATACAATTTATATTTTTTTTATATCTTCCAAAAACAGACACCGCTGAGTTACGATTTTATTATATGTATATAGATATATAGATAATATCTAAGTATAATTTATAACGTCATTATTATTTTCGAGCTAACGGGGAAATCATTTAATATTTAAAAGTTTTATTAGGTGATGTCTTTGTGAAGTAAAAATTAAGCTTAACGGACCGCATAATGTGCTAACTACATGTACAGTGGCCGGCAGATAAGTTGAAAAATTTTGACGTGGAAGGGGAAAGTTCGCGCAGTACATTTTACACGCGACTTCTATGAAAAATCGACTTCTGCGCATCCGCCATTTTTTTCAACTAATCTGCCGGCCACTGAAGCTTTGTTTTTATTGGTGATTATCCGGTCTCACATGTAGCACGCTTTAATATAGGTATGCTACACATAGATAAGTCGCGGTGCGGGCGGATACGCGGTAAGAAATTCCTGTGACATAAACAACTACAACTAGGGGATAGTTCGAAGTGATTTACGCCGCACGTTAACCGCGACTTATCAACGCGCAGCAGACCTATAAATCCCGTGGACGCAAGCCATAAGGACCACCAAAATGTTTAGGTCCCACGTGCAAAAGTTTATCTTAACAGAAAGACAGGCAAAACCAGCATATTATTGTTTTTCGATTAAGTAAGTACTTAGATTTATTTTAATTTTATTATATCGTTAACAAAAACATATCATCTGTAAACATTTCAATTATCCAGCTATCACGGTTCACAAGATACAGCCTATAGTGACAGACAAACAGACGGACAGTGGAGTCTTAGTTAAAGGGTCCCTTCCTTTCCCCTTTGAGTACGGAAGCTTATAAAATAAAAGAAAAAATCAATAGCTATTACAAAATTACAAATAAAAATTAATCAGTAGGTAGGTAGCTAATAATAATTACAGTGAACCAACAAATTTCCCCCGAGTCGATCGTGCGCGGCGCATTGTACAAGTACTTACAAAATCATGTTTGTTTTCAATCTAACAATAATAGAATAGTAGATTAGAGGTCTATTATCTTGACCTAATATTATTTAGGACATATTTATTCTACTGTGAAGAAAAACAACGTGAGAAACGTGGGTTTCTACTGTACTTCAGAAACTTAGATCAAAAATGTACCCAAGCGAACTGTCACAGCTCATTATTTACTTTTTTAAAGGAAAAAGTAAATAAAGAGCTGTCACTTCCAAATAGATGTATGGGAGTTTTGTTTACCAACATTTTTCATCTAAGATTCTGAACTAGGGTATAGTTAATATTCTATTTTGAGTGCTTATGCCTGCACTGGGCTTTCATAGAAATATTTTAAAGGAACAATACTTCTGCAAAAACACAACGCACGATAGACGCAGGGCTGGATTCGAACCCGCATCTTACTCAAACCGGGAGTACGACTTGAACCAATAAGTCTACCGACGCTGGTATCGTGCGTTGTGTTTTAACCCCCGACGGAAAAAGAGGGGTGTTATAAGTTTGACGTGTCTGTCTCTCTCTGTGTGTGTGTGTATTGCAGAAGTATTGTTTCTTTAAAATATTTCTAGGGTAGGTTATAGTTAACATATTAATAATTCCCATTGTTTCAATCGAAATCTGTTAGCAACATACCTAGTTACCTACGTAATCAGGGGCCTACAGTGCCATAAATAGATTGGAAAGTTGCTTGTGTTGTATAATTAATCTAAAATTAGTTGAAAAGACCAACTTACCGATCGATCCTACTAATGTTATAAATGTGAAAGCTTGTGTGTAAGTATGTTAGTAAACGAGTTTGTTTCTCATTCACGGAAAAACTACTAAACCAATTGCCATTAAACTTGTTAAGCAGATAGCTGGAAATCTGGATTAAAACGTAGGCTACTTTTTAGGATTATTTTAAAGCACCCAGATGTGGTTTTCATATAAGGTATAGGACATTTTGTAGTGATGTGCCGAGTCGCTGTTTTTGTGACTCGAGTCGACTCGAGTCGGTTTATACGGACTCGAGTCCGGACTCGAGTCCGGGCTCGAATCCCAGACTCGAGTCCGGACTCGAATCCCAGACTCGAGTCCGGACTCGAGTCCGGGCTCGAATCTCAGACTCGAGTCCGGACTCGAATCCCGGACTCGAATCCCAGACTCGAATCCCAGACTCGAATTCCGGACTCGAATCACCAATGTGTGTCAAGCGACTGTTATTCCTTAATCCCCAAGATTTATTATTGTTTTACAACATTTATGGTTTTATTCAAAGTTTAACTGAATTGAACTGCCACAAACAATAATATTGATTGATTGGACTACCACAGACAATATTATTCTTGAATAAAAAATCCCGTGTCATTCGTACGGACGGACAGTCGAAGTTTGACGGTTTGGCGGGAGCTATTTTTTCCAAGTAAATGTATGTAACGAAACATTGCGTGGAGTGAGTGGAACAGAGATCGAGAACGAGCGAGTCAACTTACTCAAGTCAGTTGGAAATAGTTGGAATCGCATAATAGAATCGAGTAAGCAGTACGGAATCGAGTCCCTGACTCGAGTCCCAGAATCGAGTCCCGGACTCGAGTCCCAGAATCGAGTCCGGTACTCGAGTACGCCGGACTCGAGTCCCGGACTCGAGT
This sequence comes from Idaea biselata, assembly GCA_958496205.1. NCBI lineage: Eukaryota > Metazoa > Arthropoda > Insecta > Lepidoptera > Geometridae > Idaea > Idaea biselata. The sequence continues at coordinate 20,448,132 of OY292405.1, read as the reverse complement.
CTGCGGACTCGAGTAAAAATAAATTTGGACTCGAGTAAGCGAGTCCACCGAAAGAATCGAGTCTGACTCGAGTCAAGCCATACTCGGCACATCACTAACATTTTGCTTTAGTCTTTCTTAGTCCTTTTTTTAACCCCCGACGGAAAAAGAGGGGTGTTATAAGTTTGACGTGTCTGTCTGTCTGTGTATCTGTCATAGACAGACAGTGTGACTGTATGTCATCGTAGCTCACGAACGGATGAACCGATTTCAATATATAGTTTTTTTTGGTTGATAGGTTACTTTTACGCGAGTGTTCTTAGCTATGTTTGATATAGCAAGTACTTACAAAGATACTCACTTAATAAAATAAAATTTGATTTTCCCCCTTTCAGGCTCAATATACTATAGCTATCAATTTGTATAGGTAGGTACCTAGATCTACCCCAGTTTGGGGGTAGCTTATCTGATAATTGAATCTTTTTCGACGTATCTTTTCACTTTATCATGTCAATGTGACGAGACCAGCGCAAGTTATTTCCACTTTTATATTACCCGACTATACGGCAAAAAGAAGGGGTAAGTATGATTTAGCGGAGTTTTTCCAAAGGCCTTTTTTTCTTTGTCTCTCTAAAAAGTTTTCTGGGGTTTCTTGCTTTGAGCACCTTGAGGTAAATGTAAAATGATAAAGATAGGTAGCTTTAGCCCGTTTTTAGGGGAGCAATCGGGCCTGGGAACTTACCTCATCGAGTACCAAGTTCGGACTTTTTTTTTTTTTTTTTTTTTTTTTTTTTTTTTAATTTTTTGTAATCAGAAAAGAATACACATATAAACTTAATCTAAACTCCCGCCAAACTGACGAGCAGTTTGTTGGCGAGTAAAACGCTAAACTTACACTTTTTATGTGCATTACTTATAAAATATAAACTTATTTATTAGTTACTATTTCTATATATATATTTTATTTTTTAATAATTACCTCACAATGAAAAGGAACCAAAAATAGTCGACATTATTTTATTATCTTTTCAATTAACGTATTTTTAAGTTTTGATTTAAACATATCACTAGACAAGCTTGACTCATCTCTCAGCCACGGTATGTCATACGGGGTAGGGACGGGCCCAGGCTGACTCGAGGCTGACCGAGTTTTTTAGGCATAACTTTTAGTCTACTTTTTACCATATTAGTCCCATCTTGGTACTCGATGAGGTAAGTTCCCAGGCCCGATTGATCCCCTAAAAACGGGCTGAGTTCAGACGGGCCCAGGCTGACTCGAGGCTGACCGACTTTTTTTAGCATAACTTTTACTACTCTTTCCACCATATAAGTCTCCACTTGGTACTAATGAGGTAAGATGACCAACTTCCCCCTCATAGTCTATCTATACTATCTATACTAATATTATAAAGAGGTAACGTTGGTAACATGTATGTATGTATGTATGTATGTATATTGGGGGTAATCTCCGAAACCACTGGACCGATTTACGAAATTCCTTCACCAATAGAAAGCTACATTATCGAGGAGTAACATAGGCTACTTTTGATCTCGATATTCCCACGGGATCGGGACTTACGCGGGTGAAACCGCGGGAAGCAGCTAGTGTCTTATAGTTTCCGAGATTCTCTTATTAATATTATAGTCTCGTCTAGTATAGTATAATAGTCTAGTCTCCACTTGGTACTCGATGAGGTAAGATGACCAACTTCCCCCTCCTAGTCTATCTATACTATCTATACTAATATTATAAAGAGGTAACGTTGGTAACATGTATGTATGTATGTATGTATATTGGGGGTAATCTCCGAAACCACTGGACCGATTTACAAAATTCCTTCACCAATAGAAAGCTACATTATTGAGGAGTAACATAGGCTACTTTTGATCTCGATATTCCCACGGGATCGGGACTTACGCGGGTGAAACCGCGGGAAGCAGCTAGTGTCTTATAGTTTCCGAGATTCTCTTATTAATATTATAGTCTCGTCTAGTATAGTATAATAGTCTAGTCTCCACTTGGTACTCGATGAGGTAAGATGACCAACTTCCCCCTCCTAGTCTATCTATACTATCTATACTAATATTATAAAGAGGTAACGTTAGTAACATGTATGTATGTATGTATGTATATTGGGGGTAATCTCCGAAACCATTAGACCGATTTACAAAATTCCTTCACCAATAGAAAGCTACATTATCGAGGAGTAACATAGGCTACTTTTGATCTCGATATTCCCACGGGATCGGAACTTACGCGGGTGAAACCGCGGGAAGCAGCTAGTGTCTTATAGTTTCCGAGATTCTCTTATTAATATTATAGTCTCGTCTAGTATAGTATAATAGTCTAGTCTCCACTTGGTACTCGATGAGGTAAGATGACCAACTTCCCCCTCCTAGTCTATCTATACTATCTATACTAATATTATAAAGAGGTAACGTTGGTAACATGTATGTATGTATTTATGTATATTGGGGGTAATCTCCGAAACCACTGGACCGATTTACAAAATTCCTTCACCAATAGAAAGCTACATTATCGAGGAGTAACATAGGCTACTTTTGATCTCGATATTCCCACGGGATCGGAACTTACGCGGGTGAAACCGCGGGAAGCAGCTAGTGTCTTATAGTTTCCGAGATTCTCTTATTAATATTATAGTCTCGTCTAGTATAGTATAATAGTCTAGTCTCCACTTGGTACTCGATGAGGTAAGATGACCAACTTCCCCCTCCTAGTCTATCTATACTATCTATACTAATATTATAAAGAGGTAACGTTGGTAACATGTATGTATGTATGTATGTATATTGGGGGTAATCTCCGAAACCACTGGACCGATTTACGAAATTTCTTCACCAATAGAAAGCTACATTATCGAGGAGTAACATAGGCTACTTTTGATCTCGATATTCCCACGGGATCGGGACTTACGCGGGTGAAACCGCGGGAAGCAGCTAGTGTCTTATAGTTTCCGAGATTCTCTTATTAATATTATAGTCTCGTCTAGTATAGTATAATAGTCTAGTCTCCACTTGGTACTCGATGAGGTAGGGTTGCCCACTATCGGCTCCCAATCTTTTATAGGTAAACAAACGCGAATATTTGCGAGTATATGCATGTTTGCTATGTATGTGACTTTGTTACTCCTATACGCAAAAACTACTAAACCGATTGCGATGAAACTTGGAATATAGATATAGCTGGAGATCTTGATTAACACATAGTTTACTTTTTATCTCGATATTTTAGCGGGAACGGGGCTTCTGGGGTGAAAGCGCGGGCGCACCTAAAGCTTGATATAGGTAAGACGGCTATTTTTTCCCCTTTTGAGGAAAGGTTTTTCTAGTTACATCGGTCCAAAATATTCATCATTGTTAGTTGAATTTGCAGTTTTTTTTACTATATTTTTCATAATTAAAAAAGTCAAAATGATTTTTGTTCTATTTGACAAAAAATTACAAAATATTACATTCGTTATATATTATTTATAGACATATATACGATCTATATAGCATAAAACATTAGGTAAACTTCAAATCAATATTTTGTAAAATATTTTAGCTCACTATTATTTTTTCCTCATCTACGCAATTAAGCTAAAACTAATTCGTTGGTTCGTTGATAAAAATTCAGAGAATAATCTTATTAGCCTCTAAAATGACTCGCAAGAAAATTAACTCGTCCATCGTCCACAAACAGCTTTTATTAGAAATAGCTTTTTTGTAAACTGACTCTAACATTCTAGAACTTACAACTGTCTGGAAAAACTTGCTTTGTTGTTCCGAACATTGGCTAAAAAAAACTGTATAGTTAAAACTCCTTGGTCCATCCTTTTAAGACAGGAAACCACTACCACTTCAAAAAAAACCTCGCAAACCAGTTCCGGACCGCTTTATCGACAACCTTCGTCACATCACTAGCACAATCACTAAATACCCACAAAGAAAACTCGATAAAATCTATGAAATATCGACATTTCTTACCATTTTGATTTTTACTGCAAACTATGTTGTTTTGTCAACAAATAAATTGCTAAGCACACGCGTGTATGTACCATGCGAGATTGGTCACCAATGACAAGATTCATGCAAATTATCATAGTTACTATTATATATTCTGTGCTAAAGGTCAAGATTACGATGTGACAGAGCGAGACAGAAGATACTGCAACTGGTAAGAGTGAAAGAGGTGAAGGTATGTGTAATTAAGTGCGCGCACGCAAACAGGTTAGCAATTATATTTACGTTAAACTGATTTTTCTGATAGCTCGTTGACTGTTCTTTTTTTTATTTCAAAGAATTTATGATGGATGACCTTTGGAGCGTTGTGGAAACCCACGCTGAAAGTAGCAGGTTCTATTCCCGCCGTGAAACAAATTTTATGTAATCGATAGTCATTTGTTTCCATTTAAATTCTGTAGCCCTGAAGGGTACTTTAATTCTACGAACTTACGAACGAAAGTAAGAAAATCTGTCATCCATCAGAAAATAAAATTTTTGGTCGGATGGATAACAATTTTTTTTCTAAAATTGTCGTTCGTAGAATTAAACTAGAGGCCCCGGTCTAAAAAAATATGGCTACGGTGTCCTCTTCCCGTAGTAAAAGGCGACTTAAAAGGGGTTTCTTTAAAAAAAAAAGTGAATCAAATCAAATCAAATATATTTATTCATTAAGAACGATGTATAAGTTACATGACCTCCGTCCGATGATAAGAAACCACAAGAAACTCATGGGTTTTTTGTATCATGTGTTAAGAACGTGGCGACTGTTACCATTTCAATACAAACTTAATACCAAAAAAATTATGAAAAATTTAGTTTTCTACCTTAATATCGATATTCGATATTATTCGGATTAAGATTTTACTTTTATAGGGTCCCCGCCACAAGGTTTTCGAAAATATTCATTCGAAATGAAGAAATAAAACGGAGAAACATTTTTTTTATAACAGTAATATCTTAATCCGAATAATATCGATATTAAGGTAGAAAACTAGATTTTTCATAATTTATTTTGGTATTAAGTTTGTATGGAAATGGTAACAGTCGCCACGTTCTTAACTTACAATCGTCATAATACAGATATCTGTAATTTGAATAGGAGCAGTTAACAATCATGTCCATGGATTGTTTTCATTAGAATATGATGATGTGCTATAGTAGGTAGGTACGCCTTATTACATCATCATCATCATTGTAGCTATGCTACCGTTGTATATAGGTAGTAGGTGATAAATAGAAACAAACAAACAGTGTACGACACAGCACTGGTTCGCTCGGCGCGGCGGTTGGTAACGAAGTGCGCGGCAAGCCCTGCTTCCCGCGCACCGCGTCGCGCCCGCCGGCTCCGCTCGCAGCGACAGCATTTATTAAACACTACATCTACCTTTTACAAAAATAATATTTTTTTAACCAAAAATGTTTCTTTAACTACCTTCAACAATCAACAACATTAATTAACAGAAATTAATCAACAATAATGAGACACAATATTTTAACAATCAATACCATCGTCAATCACACGATTCATTACATACTTTCACATTACACTAATCAGAATTATCACCGGTGGCTTCATTTGAATTTGTACAGACTTTCCACTGTCCTTCAACACGTTTCAAGTGAACGATGTTTCTACGTAGTCGTTGTCCGTTATTATCATTTTCTATTGCTACATCATTCTCATTCGTATTTATCACCGTGTGTGGAAACGTCCTTGTATGTAGCGGATAATTTATTCTCTCGTGTCATGTCTTTCACATAAACTTTTTCTCCAATCCCAATCGAGGTCACTACTGCGTTTCTCTTCCTATCCGAATACTCTTTACCTTTCTCCTTCTTTTCCTTGTCTCTGTCTTTTATTTCCAGATCTTCACCTGCAAATTCGACGTCCACCACTGATGGTAATTTGTCCCTTAACTGACGCCTATAAAAAAGTTCAGCGGGAGCCTTCCCTGTAATGGAATGGGGTGTACTATTATACATAGTTAGGTACTTTAGAAGATCATTTTGCCAGTCTGATTTTTCAATTTGACTAATACGCAACCTTTTTAAAATGTTGCGATTTTGTCTCTCAACCTCGCCATTTTGTTGGGGCCAGTAAGGAATACTATGGAACAACCTTATACCACACTCGATACAAAAAATTTCAAACACTTCACCTGTAAACTGCCGACCATTATCTGCCGTGATACTTACCGGTGTTCCTAACCGTGAAAACATTTCTTTGAGAGTGCTTACGGTATATGCGGCATCTATTGTTTTAGTAATCTTTACCTCTTTATAACGACTAAAATAATCTATGATAACAAAAAGGTAATGTCCACTGGGCAATGGCCCTAGAAAATCTATGGCAATGTCGACCCAAGGTTGCACAGGTAGTTCGCGTCTGCGCATCGGATTGGGAGGATTTGGAACCGAAACAAGAGTGCAACCTTTGCAAGATCTAACGTAATGTTCGGCATCTTTGTCGATTTTAGGCCACCACACCTTGGAACGTAGGCGAGTCTTCATCGCTACTATTCCAGGGTGACCTTCGTGAGCGGCTGCCAGAACTCTCGACCTAAGACTTGACGGAATAACAATTTTATTACCACGTAAAAGTAAATTGTCTTGGAAACACAGCTCTAGTTCAAAAACTTTATAGTTATTAATACATTGATCCCAGTTATTGTGATAAATACCACCCCTAACCAACTTTAGTTCATCGTCAACCTCAGAAGCTTGTTTAAGTTCGTTTAAGGGAATTGCTATAGGGCACGATTCGTTAACCACTGCATTCACATAATTATCGTCATCAAACGGAAGAGGCGAATGTTTACCGGAACATAATCTTGACAGCGAATCCGCGATGTTCTTTTTACCCGGACTGTAAACAATTCTGAAATTATATGACTGTAGGCGTAATACCCACCGTTCAACCCTGGCACAAGGTTTAGAATTATTTCCGAATATTACCTCTAAGGGTTTATGGTCACTAACTAGCTCAAAATTGTCTTTGCCAAACAAATACATGTTGAAGTGCTCAACCGCCCAGACCAATGCGAGAGCCTCCTTCTCGGTTTGGCAATAACGTTTTTCACGATCTGTGAGACTCTTATTACCATAAGCAATTATTCGCGGCCCGTTAGCGTCATGCTGAACTAGTACAGCACCTAACCCTACTGGGCTAGCATCGGCAAACACTTGAGTTCTGTCTTGGGGATTATAGTAACCTAAACTTCTAATCTGAGACATAGCTCGTTTCAAACTTTTAAATGATTCTGCCTGCCTATTTTGCCAATGTGAAGTTATATCAGCACCCTTTCCTAATTTAAGTTTTAGCAATTCGCGTAATGGTTCGGTCCAGGTGGCTAAATTAGGAATCCATTTACCCACATAGTTCACTAACCCTAAAAAACTCTGCACTTCCTCTATCGTAACAGGCTCTCGAAATGACTCTATAGCATTTACATATTTATCGAGAGGTTTTATGCCTTTACAGGATAACTGATGCCCAAGGAAATCTATTTGTTGGACTTTGTAAACACATTTGCTATCATTCAATAGGACACCGTTATCTTTAAGGACGCGCAAAACTTTTTTTAGTCGCGTATCATGTTCAGTCTCGTTGCTCCCAAAACAAACTATGTCATCAATAAAATTTACTACACCTTCACAAGGCAGCAATATTCTTTCTAGGTTTTTTTGAAAACATTCGGGAGCGCAAGAGATACCAAACATGAGGCGTTTGTATCTGAAAAGACCCTGACTACAAATGAAAGTTGTAATATGTCTACAATCTTCGCTTAATTCTAATTGATGAAATGAATTTTTTAGGTCTACTTTTGAAAATAATTTGGCGTTACTGAACTTAGGTAATAATTGGTCCATAGTGGGCAAAGGGTGCTTTTCTCGGATAATAGCCAAATTGGCCCGCCGCATATCGACACATATTCGAACATCGCCATCACTCTTAAGAACTGGTACTAAGGGAGAAATCCAATTTGAAGGTTCATTAACAGGTTCTATTACATCTAAATCAACAGTTCTTTAATTTTTTTATTAATTTTACTTTCTAGAGGAATGGGCACCCTACGGCATGGTTGAGAAACTGGTTTGACTGACGAATTTATAGGAATATGAACTTGAACATTTTTTATTTTTGGAAACGTACCAACGATCGAATTCACGTCTAAACCTATTTTGAGTACTCCTAGTTTGATTGCGGTATCTTTGCCGAGTAAATCCTTCGTGCCACCTTTGACCACATAAAATTTTGCTGTTTCTTGTCTAGTACCGTTGCTGACCAATATAGACGAATCAAAAGATCCTAAAACCTTTAAGGGTTGTTGGCTTCCATAAGCCATAAACTTCTTGTCTGGATTCTTTACTGCATTCTCGACTCGAACCCTTTTAGACTTCAGTGCCTCCCAAGTAAGGTCGCTAAGAATATTACATTTGCTTCCTGAATCTATTATCATGTTAATTTCTATACCTCCTAATACGCATTTAATGAAGTCGTCAGCGTCGAAATGAAATATGTAATCTACTTCTTCGGGTTTTGACGATTTGGGTTTCTTAGCTAAATCAACACGCTTAGTAGCATCAATAGCTTTACGTTTGTTGGCCCTGGTTCTACAGCATTTACGAAAATGGCCAACAAATCCGCATTTCAGGCATTTTTTATCTCGTGCCGGGCAAAACTTAATATCACTAGCGTGGCCTCCATCACAACGGGAACATGGACCTACTTTTGTTTTCCTTTTTTCAAAAAGCACTTGATTTATGGATAGATCTTTATGAGGACCAGGTAAACTAAAAGCGCAGAGTTGCTGTTGGACAGACTCTAGTGAGTTGGCTTCAAAAATAATTTTATCTAGTGTGGCGTCATTCATTACCAAGACTCAATATTTTCTTACGTAATTCAGCCGACTCGCACTTTTCTATAATTTGGTCAATCATGTGCTCTTCAGATGCCTTGAAATTGCACCGAGAGCTCTGATTTCTAAGCCTAACAAGGAACTTGCCAAACTTCTCTCCGATTTCCTGTTTTATGAGTCTAAACAAATGACGTTCATAAAAGTCATTCCGTTTTGGGGAAAAGTATGAATCTAATTTTGAAATGGCAGTTGTAAAAACGTCTGTCTTATCTGAACCTTCAGTAACCACGTCCGAGTCGGGAATACTATAGAATATCTCTTGTAACGATAACCCTCCTAAGTGCAAGAGTGTCGCTTGTTTTAATTCTGGCGTAGTAATATTTGCAGCTATAAGATACAATCCAAGACCGCGTTTCCATTTTTCCCAGCGTATAGCAAGTGAACCTTGCCCGTTTTCGCAGTCTAGAGCCTCTATTGGCGGTAATTGCGACATTTTTGGGACAACCTGTAACAATTAATGATTACAAGCACGTTTATTTTAGGTACCACTCAAATTAACATTGAGTTACCTCTTAACAACCTATTGTATTTGTAGGTATCATAAGTTAACCTAAAGTTAACTTTTAGGTAGGTACCGTTTAAAGTTTCATTAAACTACCTATTAAATAGTAGGTTTATTATTTGTAAGTACCACTCAAATAAGCTTTGAGTTACTTCTTAAGAATTCATAGGTACCGTTTAATCAAACTACCTGTTGTATTTGTAGGTGTCACTCACCAGTGCAGTGAGTTAACTTTTAGGTACCGTTTAATTTTCATTAAACTACCTATTAATAAATATTATTTGTGGGTAGGTACCACTCAAATTAAAATTGAGTTACCTCTAAGTGTTCACCAAACTACCAACAATTAATAATTATTAGTATTCATACAAGTATGATTTTCGCACTAGCACCCTTTTTATTGTTTTTAAGTAGGTAACTTTATTTTTTTCTTTCATTAGATGTACTTACAAAATTATTCGTATACTAGGTAGGTACCAATTACCATATATTAAGATCTACAAATATAATCAGTTATTGTATGTACCTAGGTAGGTAACTTAATAAAATAATTATCAAAACGGACCACTATTATTAATTTTATTTATTTTTTGGGATTTTCTCGTTACTATAAATAAATGAAGAATAGGATCTTATATAGATCTACATAAAGAACCGAGACACGTCACCTATCTACGCATGCATCCATTTCATAATCAATTAATCATAAATTATTGTTGAAGTACCTACCGGCACACTAATTATAGGCACTTTTTAATAGGTAACTAAATAAGTAAGTAGGTACATGTAGGTAGTCGTTCTCGTTAGTTTTTTTTTTTGTATAGAAAAATACTTTACTTCATTGAAACATACCCAGTATAGAAAACTATGCAAGTACTTTTATGTTATTTCCTTCTTTATTAATTAGGTGGGTGCTCGATACTTGAACATACCTCGGGTTACGTTGATCCTGGCAGGGTCGCCAATGTAGCTATGCTACCGTTGTATATAGGTAGTAGGTGATAAATAGAAACAAACAAACAGTGTACGACACAGCACTGGTTCGCTCGGCGCGGCGGTTGGTAACGAAGTGCGCGGCAAGCCCTGCTTCCCGCGCACCGCGTCGCGCCCGCCGGCTCCGCTCGCAGCGACAGCATTTATTAAACACTACAATCATCATCATTTCAGCTGTCAGAAGTCCACTGCTGGACATAAGCCTACCTCATAGATTTCCAGATGCTTCGGTCATAAGTGGCCTGCATCCATCGTGAACCCGCGGCCTTAACTAAGTCGTCCGTCTATCTCGTTGGTGGACGTCCAACGCTGCGCTTTCCGATCCGCGGTCTCCATTCGAGAACTTTTCGGCCCCAACGACCAACGGCCTTATTACATAATTTACGTTTAATATATTTTTTAAATCTTGTAATGAACATGTCACATACGTCTTCAGGTAGTTTATCATAATAAAGTACACTAGTGCTACAGAACGACTTAATTATTTACTATAGGGCACAGTCAGGTGAATCCGCGCGACACAGCTAGTTTAGTATAAGACAGACAACAGTGTCACAGGTTTAAACTATTGCGCCATTACAGATTAATCAAACCCAATAGAAGTATAGTTACATAGGTCACTTATTACAAGGGACAATGTGACTTCAGTTACACTGGCATGGCGTACCCATAGGTAGCAAGTTACACGCTGGCATTTTCCAAGTCAATACAATAATCTTTTTAAATTCACACGATTTGTAACATAACATACCTAGTTACATTTGCCGGGTCTTTATCACGTATTACTATTTACTTTCTTACCACCTCGTGTCCCCTCGCGCGACCAAGACCGTTGTAACACGGTTGACAGAAGAAAATAAAAAAATATACGCGATTAAGACCCGAGAAAATGTAACTAAGCCAATCCAATTCACTAAAAAAGCATCTGTATGTTGATAGCTCGCAAATCGCAAACCGTGTGAATGGTTGAAAGTACCTACCCGTCACGACGCGGTACTATTTTCTGGAAATACAGTTCCATTCGGAGCCAATTTCCCAGATCGCACTCACGGTGTCGCTCGCTCATTTCACCTGATTTGGAATAATGCCTCCAATTTCGTGTCTTAGCGAGGTAGGGATGTGGCAAGCTTTACGAATAAAAGGACTGATTTTGTATTAAAATAGTTTTGGAGAATACTACTCCTGTTTTGTCCATGTTAATATCAACATCATTACAATTGTAAATAATGCACTCAAAATGTAACTACAACTTGCAACTGATCTTCAATCGAAACTTTATTGACTCAAAAATGTTTAGGGAAAACTGTATTATCCTTAGAAAATATTATCAATAAAAGGTCAAAATGTTATTTGACAAATGTTGCAATTAAAAATTTACTGCAATGATGTAGAAATGGTGTTTAAGGTAACTTTAATATATGAAGAGGACATTTGCCTGACCGCGCCACGCGAGACTGCGAGGCTCGGTCAGTCTAAGACGCAGCTAATCTGTGACTTTTCTGTCTTTAGAGTATCAGCTTGAGTCTTTAGAGGTGTTTTCAAGACCGCTTTCCCATCCCTAATATCGAAAAGGGGTAGTTATTTTGAAGAATTGTTGGCTCAAGCCAAGTTAGCAGTCGAAATTGCAAGTGTTACAAACATTTGTAAGTTTATAAACGTGAAAAGATGTGGATTGATGACTTTTTGTGTACTTCGGTCGTTTTTTCGCAAGTTCATATAAATGAATTATTTTTGTACCTATGCACAAATAATAGATATACTTATACCCATAGTCCATTGAAATGTTAATTTTTTTTGGGCTTAGCGTGCATTTGTCTGACAAACGCAACCTCAGATGTAACTTTTCAATACCACCCTATTCCAGATACTTAGATCAAAACGGTAAACAAAAATCCCATAGATTTATTTGAAAGTGACAGCTCTTTATTTACTTTTTTGATCTAAGTTTCTGAAATACGGTATCGGTAGGTATATCCCTAATATATGTGTTTGTCACACTATGGCCCGTATTAATAGACCGAACTCAAGTTCGATATCAATCTTGAGTTTGCTCTTGAGTTGTTGCGCTGATAAATAATCCTATCTTAAGATGCGATTACAGAGTGACGTATCACTTGAGTCATACCGTATTAATAAATCAAACTCAGCACTCAAGATGTCTCTCAAGATGCAGTTTCGTGTACTCAAGTTCGATCGTGGATTGTACGTGACTTAAATAGCTGTTTCGGTGTTTTTGTAATTCAGAAATTAATTATTATGATGATATTTGGAGATGGATTATTTTAGTTTTGGTGATTACCTATGTTTTGTTTGTTATGTTTAGTTAAGTTTTTTTTATTATTATTTGATAAGTTGATTTTTAGGGCATTATGTATGATGAAGATAATAATATATGGCCACGGGGTTATCGAATTAGCTAGCTTAGTTTAGCTAGCTTAGCTTTTTTTTTTTTTTTAAATCCCCTAGTAGGGGCTTCGGTCAATCCTCTGGGATAACCAGAGACTTTTTTACGTCATGTTTTATTTCTAACCAATAATATCTATGCTGCTAACCTATTTGAGGTAAAATCACTAAATATAATTGAAATAAATATATTAGATTAAAAATTGTAAAATAAATTTCAAGTCAAAATATTAAAATAAAGTAAAAATTTGTAAAAGTTATATAAAAGTACAACACAAAACACGAAGATTAAAAAGACTAGACGGTTAAAAAGGCATATAAATTAAATAAACAATGAATGGATTACGTGCTAAAATTACGCTTCATGTTCTGTTTTGGGACTTGTTCCTTGAGTTCTGCGGTGTTCTCTCTCTGATGCTTCTACGCTCGCGGTTTTCATCATAAAACCCGTAGGTAGAGCCCTCCTACTTATTTCTTTTCGTCACTTTTCCAGCAATTTTCACGCAGAACTCGAGGAACACGTCCCTCGTTTCGCGGTCCCCTACAAGTTTGGTTGCGTTTGCCGCCGTTATTGTGTTTCCCAACTTGCAAGACGCATCGTGCCTTTGGCGACCATAGACGGGGCAGTCGAAGAGAATGTGCGGTACAGTTTCTTCCGTGCCAGGTTCGCAGATGCACGATGGGTCCCCCTTACACTTGTAAGAGTACAGGTATTCGGAGAACCCACCGTGCCCCGTCAATACCTGAGTCTGCAGTTTGTCTGGCACCATTTTCGTCACCACCCCGTATGCCGCCTTCGCATCTGGGAAAAACATTTTCGTGGTCCTTGCCTTTTCCTCCGTCTTGTATCTCCGGTTCCATTCGTCAATCGAGTCTGATCGTATCTGTCGCTTGACGAATGAAACCGGGCACAGATCGTAGTTCGGCCGGGTTTTCATTTTTCGGGCAGCATCTTTTGCCAGTTGGTCGGCTCTCTCAGTCCCCTCGATGCCAACATGCGCTTTTAGCCAAAACAGACTTACGTGCTTGCTTTGGCTGGAGCAATCCTTAAGATTACTCCGCGCCATGACCGCGAGGGGGTGTCGGGAGCCTTCCGCCACCAGTGTCTCCAGCGACGCCCTGGAGTCACTGTAGATACCAAAGGTATTCTCCTTGGACCTTCAGATCTCCTCTGTAGCCCTGCATATGGCCAGCAATTCCGCCTGGTAAACTGTGCAGTAGGACGGCAGCTTGAGTTTGACGGTTTTGGCTTCGGTCTCACCGTGCCAGATGGACAGCGAAGCCCCCACCTTGTCGTCGATCTTGCTGCCGTCCGTGAAGATTCTGACTGCCTGGGTGTTGTAGGCAGCCACCTCCACCTCGTTTACCAGGCACATGAATTCCAGGCGCATATGGTGGGCTGGATGCGGGGTTTTGCTGTACGCAGTCATCCGCTCTATCTCCCTGTCTGCGAGCATTGGTTGTGGAACTCCACGCTTGGCCTCATAGAGAGCTGCTGCTTCTTGGATTCTCAGGTCCAAGGGCAGCAGTCCCGAAAGCACCAATGCTGCATTCAGTGACACTGTGCGGTAGGCTCGGCACAGTTTTTGTGCGAAGCCCCTCTGGACTGCGTTCAGCTGCTTCCGGATGCCCAACTTTTTAGTCGCTGGAGACCAGGCGCTAGCCGCGTACATTATGACCGGCTCGACCACTGCCGTGAGCTAGCTTAGCTTGGTTTACCTAGTTTAGCTTAGCTAAGTTTAGCTAGTGTATCTAGCTTAGCTTAGTTTAGCTAGCTTAGCTTAGTTTAGATAGCTTAGCTTAGTTTAAATAGCTTAGCTTAGTTTAACTTAGCTTTTACTAATCTAGCTAAACTAAGCTAAGCTAGCTAAACTAAGCCAAGCTAAGCTAAACTAGCAAAACTAAGCTAAGCTAGCTAAACTATGCCAAGCTTAGCTAAACTAGCTAAACTAAGCTAAGCTAGCAAAACTAAGCTAAGCTAGCTAAACTATGCCAAGCTAAGCTAAACTAAGCTAAGCTAGCTAAACTAAGCTAAGCTAGCTAAAGTATGCCAATCTAAGCTAAGCTAGCTGTACTTAAGTTGTACAAATAAAGCGTTCATCTATCTATCTATCTAGCTAAGCTAAGCTAAGCTAGCTAAACTAAGCTAAGCTAGCAAAACTAAGCCAAGCTAGCTAAACTATGCTTAGCTAAGCAAAGATTGATTTAATTAAGTTACAATACGATAATATATTCACAATAAAAAAACAGTAAATTATGAGTAAACTACCTACCATAGTGCAACAACAAAACGTTAACTTTCATTCAAGGTCGCTCTCAAGATCACACTCGAATCTCAAGAGCGATATCAGTTGAGTAGAGCTTGAGTTTTAACTATTAATTAACGCCTAACTTAAGATGGCGACCGCATCTCAAGAGTCGCTCAATTGATACGCACTCAAGATCGATTTTGAGTTCGGTTTATTAATACGGGCCTATGTTTGTGTCTATGTCATTAGGGTGCAGACAAATCTGTCTAGTGGGCTATAGACTATATAGTCTGGTGGAGAATGGGCGGAGAAGAACTTGTCTTTTATGCCGCTTTTACATGTGCTAAGTATTCACAAAAAATATAAATAAATAAATAAATATTGCACGACGTTACATCCAGCGTAATCTAGCCTCAAACTAAGCACTGGGCTTGTACTTTGGGTACCAGAGTACTAGACAACGGATATACTACATATTATAACACCCATACCAGAAACACATATTTATGTTTAAAAGCATAAATATCTGCACCCGGCGGGAATCGAACCCGCATTGCATTGGCTTTCGCACGACGCGCCACAGAGGTGATTTTACACGTGTTAGTATGATACTTGGATTTCAAAGACGTGTGTCCTCACATTTGTGTACAAGCTACTTGTCACAAGACTTGTACAATGTAAACGCGGCATTAGCAGGGAGATCAAACTAGACAGTTGCTTCCTGCGTTAATGAGCTTTCAGATGAATTAATTATAAAATGTAAAAAATACTAATTTCAAAAATTACTTTGGTGTAATTCTCTGAAGAAAAAGAAAGAAAACATTGTACACTTACCAAATTAATTAGTAGGTACATGTACCTACTGTTATCTAACTGAAAATATTAATTAATAGAAAAGCTTTTTAAATACGTAGGTAGGCGTTAATTAATGAAGGTTATGTACTTGTACCTGGTTTTATTGTATTCTTCGGCTATTCTTCTATATTTATACCTACCTATCAATACTAAAATTAGATAAAAGGAAAATACATCTTAAAACATCAGTAGTGGGTTAACTGTAAAGTTAATCCAACGCACAGGCGAGATCACTGTAAAGTGGTTCCTTGCATTATAGATAGATGGCGTTCAAACGACCCTTATGAATTTTTTCTTTAAAATATTTCTGGTAAATCTGCCGATATCAATTTAAACAAAACAAATGAGGACTTCCTATTCTACTAATATTATACACGCGAAAGTTTGTATGTATGTCGGTTTGTGACTTTGTTACTCCTTCACGAAAAAACTACTGAACCGATTGCGATGTAACTTAGGATATTGATAGCTGGAGACCTAGAATAATACTTTTTATCCCGATATTACCGCGGGATCGGGACTTACGAGGGTTAAACCGCGGGGCGCAGCTAGTAGGTATATTATAAAGAGGAAATATTTATTTGTTTGTTTGTTTGTAACGAATAGGCTCCGGGAAGCTACATTATCGAGGAGTAACATAGATTCTTTTGATCTCGATATTTGTACAGCTTATAAATAACCGAATTTTAGTAAATAGTAGGGTAGGTATATACAATAAGATTTCGCGATTTAGGCTTGCTGTGATTTCACCAAACTAGAATAAGCAAAGAATAACAATTCTCCGCATAAATCGTCATTTCTTCGATTGGACAGCTCGAGAGTCTCGCGAACAAAAGACGATTTGGACGTAGAATTGCAATTCATTGCTTAATCCAGTTTAGTCGAATTGAGCTATAATTTATTATAATCTCAGTTTTGCGGGATAAAATTAAAAACCTAGGTACCTAGGTACATTCTTTACTTACGAAACAAACCCAATATGTCTCCCATACCTGATTTTCCCGGAAAACTCCCGAAATAAGGTCACATTGAGTGATCGGATGGGACCCATGGGACCTCTAGATAACGCGTGATTGATTTATTTGGGACTCTCTTTTAGTATTTTTATTTTATTTCAAATAAAGCGTTTGAATTCGTAGGCGTTGATTGAGTGTTGCCATGTTTTGATCGGTATTAGGGCCTACTTTAATTCTACGACGTACGTACGAATGAAAGAAAGAAAATCTGTCATCCGTCAATCAAAACCACTGAAATGAAACTATACAAGTGGAACGCTGGAATTGCCATTTCTCGTTAGGTCTATGCACAACGCGAAATTGACAGACTGCGGTTTAGGTACTTAGAGACTAAACGCTATATGTACCATACACAATGACATTAGATCTTTGTGCCGATTTGTTTTGCGCCATGTTGCGCTGTTGTCGCACGTTTTCTATTGAAAGTGATGGTGACCGTCCATGGAACTAATAGTTCCGGGGACGGTCACCATCATTTTCAATAGACAACAACGCAACATGGCGCAGATCAAATCGGCACAAAGATCTTATGTCATTTTGTATCGTATAGCAATTCCAGCGACTTGTCTAGTTTCAGTTCAGTGATCAAAACCGACCGAAATTTTTTAGACGGATGGATGACAGATTTTCTTCTCGAATTATCGTTCTTAGACTTTAAGTAGAGGCATATGAAACTAGTGGCAGTATTTTAGTGTCATTTTCACAAAAAAGTTGCTCCTTCTCGTGCTTTGGATGACACGTTAAGCAGTTGGTCCCGGTTGTTACCTCTGATAGCAGTCGTTAGGTCAAGTTAGAGGCCTTAGGGCGACCTGACAACTCTGTCTAATACACCTTCATAATTAATTTATTGCGAATAAGGGTAATAAAATTGATGTGCTAAATTTGGCATGCAATATTACTATTGAGTGTCTAAGCTTACAATATAAAAACGTGTGGCACTCGGGGACTGCCGCGGCAAAAGCTATTGCATATAGATTGCATACCATTTTTCTCAACTTATGCAATGAGTAGGAACACTAACTTTTTATCCCGGCAGAGGGCGTTGGTCGAATGATTTTAGGTTTGAATTAAGAACTGTCAAACAGGTGTTTTTTACAACTCTCGGCGCCAAATTGGCCATATCAGTCTCTGACCGAAAGAAAAAAAAAACTCGGCGTTTTCATTTGTGGGGGACCATCATCAAAAAAAAAAAGATCATCTGACCCCAGCGCCATCTGCTCACAGCTTTGCGTGTGCCACCCCATTATAATTATTAGGTATTGTTTTATTTTGTACTACGTTGCCATGGTTACCATGGCAACATGGTAGGCGGAGTAGGGGGTAAATTATAAAATAATAATAATTCACACCACATGAAGTCTGCAGAAATTAAGGAGAAAACTCCTACTAAGGGTATACCTTAGCAGATAAGCAAAGTTCATCTCTACTTTATAAGCGACATTTTTTGCCAATTTTTTCTTAAAAAAATATAAGTTAATCCGTGGAGTCTAATCACGTGGTAAAATCCACAAAGGAACCGTTTTGGTCCGCGGTCATGCTTTACCAATGATTGTTCGACTGGAAACTTGTCAAAATGGAGTTTCTTTGGCTAATTTCACAGAGGTACAGTCGTGCGGTAAATGTACCTAGTTCAATTATATTTTCATTTTATAAATTTATTTCATTCGAATTCAAAATTACGTTAAAAGAAATTCATTAATTCTCTTAATCTAAACATATAAACTTAATTTAATTTATAATTTAATTTTTACTAGTTTTGTTACATAATAATCTATTTGTTTTAATTTTAATTTGGAAAATAATGTTTTGTAATTAATTTTCTATATTATTTAATAAAAAAAACATTCTCGGGGGTGTCCCATCAGCCCTACGGTCTTCCGACGCCACATTGAGACGCCCCGCAAGATCTTTGATTATATTTTTGTAATTAAAATAGGTGGTGTCAATAGGGTTGCCAACCGTACTATAATATATAGTATTGTACTTACTATATTTCAGCTCAGCGTACTATATATTTTTGAAAGCACATATAGTACGCAAAAATACTATATTTCTGGCATAATTTGTAGAAAGTTGTTTCTTTTATAAATTCCTCCTCTCTGCATTTACAGAGGACTGTTTTCTACGAGTATGTAGAGGGAAAAAAAGAAAAGCCATAAAAAAGGTGCTCATAATTTAAAGATTGAATGTCGGGAACATTTATTTTTATATTCAAGAAAGAAAGAGTATTTGAAAGTGTGAAGAAAAGGTTAAGTGCAAAAAATACGTATTTTTTCGAAATATTCTACAAAACACCGCTCTAATTTTTGGATCGTACTATATTTTTTAGCCACAAATACTATATTTTTCGAAAAAACTGTTGGCAACCCTAGGTGTCAATTTACTAGCCAGTCACGCCTATAAGTAATTTGGTATCAACTTACTTGGCTATGATTTGCTTATATAAAACACGAAGGCGCCATTTTTATTCTAGATTCAGACACAACTTACGTCGTCGTCTTCGGCTTCTATAACTAGACACTAGACGGCAAACTAGACACTTTAACCGACTTCAAAAAAAGGAGGAGGTTCTCAATTCGACCGACCGACCTATATACTTTTTGCTAAATAGGTAAATTTCAACTGTGTACCCCAACGTTAAGGTTTTTTGGTTTTGATATATCAAAACGGTACAGCAGAAACTAAATGCTAACACTATGCCCTTGTCTAACTAACCAAGTTAACCAACGACAACTAAAGTAGGGACAGAGGGTCTTCGTCACTATTCCATACTATCCAGCGGAACCGCGGTTGTTCCGTCGGCATCGGGATCGGATTCATTTGACAGTTGACAGCCGACTTTCGAACGGCGAAAATTTCAAATCTACGCGTCGATTACTCATATCGATGCCGAAGCCAAATTGAATGGATGCAACACAGACAGAATTGAATTGAATTGAAGATTTTGACAGAAAATCTTCAAATCGACGGCTGACGGCCATGGATGCGCGGTTTTAAAATTGAAAACTCCGCTGTCAGAGATGTCAAACTACCGCGTCGGCATCGATTGCTGTCAACGATACAACCGCGGTAGCCTCCCTGGTCTGGCTAGTGGATTAAACGGGGCGTGGGACCCTAGCCTAACGAGTTTGTTTATTAGGTACTCCTTTGAATTCACAATATTAGACGAGTTTTCTACACAACAGTACCAGCTGTAGAAATGGATTGATACGTGTGCGCACCGTCGATCTCGACTGTACTATACGACGGTATTGTATGGAAATTCTGAACGATCGGGGGCTTTTTCTCAACAACTTCTTGTGTAGGTCATATTTTCGTTAGGAAAGAATTTGGAGAAAAGTAAGTGCTATGGAGGTTAAGCTAGTCCAGCTCAGGCCTTCTAGCTGAAGGCGAAAGTTACGTTTCTCGTTTTTTACTAGGGTTCCGTACCCAAAGGGTAAACACCCTAAAACGGGACCCCATTTACTTAGACTTCGTTATCTGTCCGTCTGTCACCAGGCTGTATCTCATAAACCGTGATAGCTAGACAGTTGATTTTTTTACGGAAGATGTATTTTTGTAGCCGCTATAACAATAAATACTAAAAACATTAAAATTAAACAAATATTTAAGGGGGGCTGCCATACAACAAATGTGATTTTTCGCGGTAAAACGCAACGTAAGCGCGATTATTTTTTACTACTAGCGCCATCTAGTAATAAACTGGCGTCAGTGGTAAAGAAAGATAAATACAAACGTGCGTCGTCGTTGCGTACACGCATAAAAATACTATTATCATTGTTAGGTCCATCTCTCCTCCGTTTGACTTTTTTATGATGATTTTTATTCTGATTTTTTGTAATGGTAATGTAAATAAATATAACTACTTGCCTATGAAAGCAAATGTTTTGTTTTATTTACTTTCTATCTAAAGTTATGGATTCGCAACAAAACATGGTCCATCTCTCCTGGAATTACTATATTAATTATAGCTGCGTCCCGCGGTTTCAACCGCGTAAGTCCCGATCCCGTGGGAATATCGGGATCAAAAGTAGTCTATATTACTCAGGGTGAATGTAGCTTTCTAATGAAGAAAGAATTTTTGAAATCGGTCCAGTAGTTTTTGAGTTTATTCATAACAAACATACACACAAATACAAATCTTTCCTCTTTATAATATTAGTATAGAAGTATAGACTAACATTCAAATTGCTAGCAAATGTTTCAAGAGCATGCTTATTTAAGGAATAGACCCTTATTTCCTAAATGTATTACAGTAGGTACCTCCGTTTACACTAAGCTACATTCACTTGAGTTCAAACGAAAAATTCACAATAAATTTCCTTGTAAAATTCTGTTGTTATACCTACAATATTCGGGGACCTATTTCTGCGGCTTTTTGTTAACCTTTTGCTTGATAAATGTTGGTATTTTTGTGGTAAATAATTCGACTTATAAAGGGCAAAGGAATTTTAACCTGCGCCCTCTGCTTAGCGTAGCGGTTAGGGTCTGAGGGCTTGAGGCTTGCAGGATTGATCTTTTCTTATTATTATAATAAAAATATAATAATATATTATGTAGGTACCTAATCTGATGATAAACATTCGTATTCACATAGGATTGAGGGGGCTACTTTGTTTTAACGAACGAAAGAACAAGTGAAATTTAAAACGAAGTTTCTACTTTGACCCTAACTATTTTTCAGATCAGACCAATAACTACGAATCTATAGACTATTATCGTGAAATCATTTTGATGAACTTTTTTTAGTTTAATAACCAAAAAACATAGTGAAACATACAAGTTACGTACGTGGTTAACAGCGCGCCAAGATAATCACAAAACACTAAAAACTCTTAACACCGATGATTGTCGGTTTTACTGTTCACACTAGATCTCACTCAAACTCGTGCTAATTATTTATAAAAACTTGGAAAAAAATTCGATCACGGACAATAAAACTAATGCATGATATCCACACAAAGAAGTGTTCATTATAATATGACTGGCCCCGAAACTAGAGGAAAAATGAAAAATAAATCAATTTCTTTTTAATTTTGTGGCAATTTTTCTTATTTTATTCAGCCAGTGAGTTTAACTGAAGTTTTACACACTCCTTCTAACTTGACATTATGAAGAAGTTTGCATTTCAAAATGACTGGCCACGATCCTTGAAGAAAAATTAAAAAAAAATCAATTTATTTTTAATTTTGCAGCAAGATTTTTCTCACTTCATTCAGCCAGTGAGTTTTACTGAAATTTTACAAACTCCTTTCCATCTGATATTAGGAAGAAGTTTGCATTACAAAATGACTGGCCACGATGCGAGAAGAAAAATTAAAAACAAATCAATTTCTTTTTAATTTTGTAGCAAGATTTTTGTCACTTCATTCAGCCAGTGAGTTTTACTTAAGTTTTACAAACTCCATTCAGTCTGACATTATGAAGAAGTTTGCATTACAAAATGACTGACCCCAAAGGTAGAAAAAAAAAAAAAAAAAAAAAAAAATGTGGTAAATTTTCTCACTTCATTCAGCCAGTGAGTTTTACTGAAGTTTTACAAACTCCTTTCAGTCTGACATCATCGAAAGGAGATTTACCTAAAGAAGAAAATTTGTTTACAGAAATAAACGATCCTATTTTCTATCATCATCTAACTAACCAATATTATAAACGTAAAAGTATGTGTGACTGTGAATGAGGAGGAACACTAACTTTTTATCCCGGCAGAGGGCGTTGGTCGACTAATCTTACGTTTGAATTAATGATTTTGGTGATTTTTACAACTCTCGGCGCGAAATTGGCCATATCGGTCTCAGACCGAAAGAAAAAAAAACTCGGCGTTTTCATTGGTGGTGGACCATCATCAAAAAAAAAAAGATCATCCGACCCCAGCGCCATCTGCTCACAGCTTTGCGTGTGCCACCCCATTGTGTGAATATGTTTGTAACTTCTTCACGCAAAAACTACTGAACCGATTTCTATTATAAAAAAACCGGCCAAGTGCGAGTGGGACTCGCGCACGAAGGGTTCCGAACCTTTTTGAATTGAATGAAAGGAAAATTGCGATTTACGGTTTATGACGTATTAAAAAAAACTACTAGCTAGATCTCGTTCAAACCAATTTTCGTTGGAAGTTCATATATATTTTTTAGTTCTATCATTCTCTTATTTTAGAAGTTACAGGGGGGGGGGGGGGGGACACACATTTTACCTCTTTGGAAGTGTCTCTCGGGCAAACTATTCAGATTAGAAAAAAATGATATTAGGAACCTCAACACCATTTTTAAAGACCTATTCATAAATACCCCACACGTATAGGTTTGATGAAAAAAAATATTTTGAGTTTCAGTTCTATGTATGGGGAACCCCAAAAATTTATTGTTTTTTTCTATTTTTGTGTGAAAATCTTAATGCGGTTCACTGAATACATCTACTTACCAAGTTTCAACAGTATAGCTCCTATAGTTTCGGAAAAAAGTGGCTGTGACATACGGACGGACAAACGGACAGACGGACAGACAGACAGACAGACATGACGAATCTATAAGGGTTCCGTTTTTTGCCATTTGGCTACGGAACCCTAAAAAGGGGATGTCGTAGGTTCATGTCCCAGATGGAGCATTAAATTTTGGATCAAAAACTTTTGTCTTTCTGAAATACAATTAAGTACTTTATAAGAAAAGATTGAAATTAAACTCATTTTTTTATTCGGTTTTAATCGCGTGGTGTTTATTACTTTTAACATTGTTTCTATGCTTAACTTTCAAGACCTTTACATGTCTTCAAGGGTGACTGAGACGTGATTTGTAATTCTATTGTATTAAAAAGTCTCTTCTTCAGAAGTTGAAGAAGAGACGGTTAAGGTCTCGAAACGTTGAGTGTTGAAACAATGCTAAAAGTAATAAACATCACGCGATTAATTTCAATCCAACATCGCGAAAACAGAAGGAAATCTAAAGAAAAGATTACTTAACTTAGGACAAAGGATTAAGATATAGGTAGGTCTATTCACTATATTGGAATGCATCAAAGTGGATCTGAAAACGTCGCAAAATGTAGTAAAATGCATGCAATTTCCGAATTTAAACCCTATTCTACGTACTAGTGGTACTTAGTAACTAACTACAAAGGAATTTCGTATTTACTGCTCTCGTAAAACGAAGGGGTTTTACAAAGATATCAAAATCTAGTACTGCTATGGCTGGGACCCAGGGTTTTTCTCATTCTTCTCATCTGAGCGATGTTCCCGGTTGCATCCTTCTCGGGAGCCCGGGGTCCCAAAATTATTCGAGCTACTTCTTGCTTCGGCGCGGCAGTTGGTCTCGGTTGTTATCTCTGATAGCCGTCGCGTCGTTAGGTCAAGTTAGAGGCCTTAGGGCGACCTGAAAACTCTAACATTAGGTGAGTCACATCATACGAAAAGAAGAAGATTTTTAACAAAGTCATCATCATCCGAGCGTTGTTCCCGGTTGCATCTCTCTCGAGAGCCCGGGGTCCGCTTTCCTACTTTTATGTCTCCACTTCGCACGATCTTCGGCATCCCGTGTAGTGAAGCCATTTGCACGCATATCCGATCTTACAACGTCAAGCCAGCACTTCTTGGGTTTTCCCAATCTGCCGCGGCCGGGCGGGGGCGCCATAGCAAGACATTTGTTTCCCACGTTACTAGTCGGTTTTCGTAGAACGTGGCCGTAAAGATTTTCTACAAACTGACCCGGCGTAAAAGAAGCATGGATATGTTTGAGACATCAAATATTTTTTTTATTTTGTTTTTAGTATTTGTTGTTATAGCAGCTACAGAAATATATCACCTATGAAAATTTCAACCGTCTAATTAAATATCACAGTTCATGAGATACGGCCTGGTGACAGACGGACAGACAGAGGAGTCTCAGTAATACGGTCCCGTTTTTACCCTTCGGGTACGGAACCCTAAAAATGGTAAATGCTCGAAGATCTGCTTATGATTCTGCTCAAGTCTATTTATTCACTTTAGTATTCGACATATCCAGAACGTATAACCCCTTGTTATTCTCTCAGGGCAATCCTTCCTGTTCCACCTTTTTCCTCGGATCTCGAACTGGGAATGATCTTGTACAACTTATTGTCTTTGAAGTCACTCTGAAGAGGGACCGATGCAGGATATTAAACTTTCTACTCCAGAGAGATGACAGAGATATTATTATTTTGTTGTGAAGAGTTTATTCCTTATACCTAGCTAGTTCACAAAAGACGGTTGTTTTGTATGTAACATCTTAGTAAAAAAATTAAAGTTTAATTGTATCTTTTAATTGTATTTTTTTAAATTATTATTATTACTATTAATTAATCTTTTATGTACTTAATTGTATTTTGTTATAAATAAATCTATTATTATTTTTTAACTGTAGTTCAATTAATGTATTATAATAATAATAAATAAATTCTGTGAACAACACACAGCACCATCTAGCCCCGTGGTAAGCGACTAAGCTTGTGTTACGGTGACTAGACAACGGATATATTAGTTATATTTATTTTTCTTTTGTAAATACATACTTATTATACTTAGAGGGACACCCAGACCAGACACAAACATTTATTTTTAAGCATAAATACTTGCACCCGGCGGGAATTGATTGTTTTATATATGATTTTACTTGAGTAAAATATACATTAAGGTTGATTAAAACAATTTAATTATTTTCGTACCTACGATTTAAACCACAGTTTTAAACGCAGTTTTAGACGCGTTTTAGAGATTAGTTGTGGCGGCGAGCGGAGCGGAGACGAGGCGCGGGCGGCGCGAAATCTCTCGACAGTAATGAGTCTGTGCCCGTGCCGTAAGTTTTTCAAGAGAGAGGCTTGTTGAAAATGGGATGCGATGGGGCCACTCGGGGTGTTAGGTGCTAGTAAAACTGTTGGTATTAGATTTATGTGACACCTTTGTAGCCATATTTTGAACAAAAAAAATAAAAGGGGACAGTCTGTCTACCTACTCTTTTCTCCATACAAACTTTACAAACGTACCTAGTCGTCTGTTTCCTCCCTGGATAAAGATATTAGAAAAAAATGTTTATGCCATAAGTCCTATATCACCCATGTCCATACGTATAGATTTTTTTCCAATTCTAATTTTTCTGAATTTTATTTCAATTCTAATAAAAATATGAAAAAAAAACAAAACGTAGGGGCATACCCATGACACATATAGGTTTATGGCATAAACATATTTGCTCTAATATAGGGAGGAAACAGTCGACTATGTTTGTATGGAGAAAGAGTAGGTAGACTGTCCTCTGAGGAAACAGTCGACTATGTTTGTATGGAGAAAGAGTAGGTAGACTGTCCTCTGTCGACTATGTTTGTATGGAGAAAGAGTAGGTAGACTGTCCTCTGTCGACTATGTTTGTATGGAGAAGGAGTAGGTAGACTGTCCTCTGTCGACTATGTTTGTATGGAGAAAGAGTAGGTAGACTGTCCTCTGAGGAAACAGTCGATTATGTTTGTATGGAGAAAGAGTAGTTAGACTGTCCTCTGAGGAAACAGTCGACTATGTTTGTATGGAGAAAGAGTAGGTAGACTGTCCTCTGTTGTTTTCTTGTCCTCTTGTTCTGTACCAAACAGTCGACTGTGTTTCTATGGAGAAAGAGTAGGTAGACTGTCCTCTGAGGAAACAGTCGACTATGTTTGTATGGAGAAAGAGTAGGTAGACTGTCCTCTGTTGTTTTCTTGTCCTCTTGTTCTGTACCAAACAGTCGACTGTGTTTCTATGGAGAAAGAGTAGGTAGACTGTCCTCTGAGGAAACAGTCGACTATGTTTGTATGGAGAAAGAGTAGGTAGACTGTCCTCTGTTGTATTCTTGTCCTCTTGTTCTGTACCATATTTTAAGCAAATAAATCTTTGAATGTTTACCCTCTCTAGAGCTAGGAAGTATAATCTCTTTGGGCAGATATACACTGTAGGTAAACATTCAAAGAACGATATAGCTTAGCCCGAGCAGCTTTATCTGGCTGAACTAAAAGGTCGGCGGTCAAATAGCTCGGGGTCATCTTGTCAAGTACAGAGGACCAAGTTGCTTGCCCGTGTAGCCCCGGCATAGAATAGGGCTAACTCATTTTTTCACGTGGGTGTCGTAAAAGGCGGCTTTGTGTTCCAAGGAAGCCGAAAGGGGGTAGTTCTAGAGGTCTAGGCGAACAACTTGAGTTTTACAACTTTTAGTAATTGTCAAAGCTCATAGGCTAGCCTAATTTTAATAAAGGCCGGTGCAGCCAGCCAGCACAGCCACCTAGCACAGCAGGTAGTAGGTAATTTTTTATTGTAAATTTTAATTGAGAAATAATAACAAATTTTAATCAAGAAATTATAAAATAATAATTTACATAACTTTGAAATGATTGGAACAAAACACACTATAACTTTGGTTAAACTAAATGATCCCCTTTTTTTCCAAAAAAAATGATTTCTTTTTATCTCGATATTCCCAAGAGATCAGGACGGGACTGACGCGCGTGAAAAGAGCGCAAATACACTCTATTTCAGAAACTTAGATCAAAAATGTAAACAAATACCTAACTCATACATAACTCATACTCATCATACAAAGCGACAGCTCTTTATTTACTTTTTCCTTTGATATTGACGGTTCCTGGTTTACATTTTTGATCTAAGATACTGAAAAAGAGTAGGTGAGTACCTATAGTTTTTAATATTCATTAGAAATTTGTGAACAAATATGTTCAAACTTCTGTTTCTTACTTTTAGTACTTAATATAGGACTGTTTATTTTATTATTTTGTGTTTTTGTTGGAGAATCAACTTTCTTTTTTTCTTTGTTATCATTTTCATCATCATCGTCATCTTCATCTTCTTCAAGGTTGTTAAGTTTGACTCTCTTTCTAGATATAATATCATTGCCGAATTGGAAAACATCTGGAATAAAAATATTTCATTTAATTCTTAGTAGATTTCGGTTCCGTCGATCGTCTTTTGTTTCCATTTCTATCGTATCTTGTTTCTATGAGTATTTTGATCGTGGTCCATTTAGTCCCTACCTCAACCAACGTGGGCCCAGTTGACCACTGTCAAATGAGAGGAGGGGGGCATTGGTCCCAGTTTCGAAGGGGACCATTTATTTTGCTCTCAAACCCAATTTAACAAATCTAAAACCCATCCTACTAGTATTCTATTGGGTATTTTTGTATGAAGGTAGGTTTGATGCTCCTTCACGCAAAAACTACTAAACCAGTTGCAATGAAACCAGGTATGAAGATAGTTGGAGACATGGACAAAATCACACATAAATCTATTTTTTATCCAGATATACTGCTGAATCGGGACTTACGCGTCCTAATTAAACTGTCTTAACGTGTGTGTTACAGTCAGATTACCAATTAAGTATACAGCACGCATGATAATTTTGCGTGCTCTATACTTAATTGGTAATCTGACTGTACATAAACGTCTTATTGTTCGTGCCAGCTTTAGTTGTCCGACCTGTAGGTGAGATAGCGGCGACTATTTATTAAAATATCACGTATACTCTCCCCTCAAATGGGTAATGTAATAAAACTTTAACCCCTTACTTAAATTAAACGATGATTCATAGATTTCTGTAATTCCGTAAAGGGCATTGGGATATTAAATAAATAAATAATTTCTCCGAACAACACACAGCGCCATCTAGCCCCGTGGTAAGCGACTAAGCTTGTGTTACGGTGACTAGACAACGGATATAATACTTATATTTTTTTTTTTGTAAATACATACATATTATACATAGAGGGACACCCAGACCAGACACAAATATTTATTCTATAAGCATAAATACTTGCACCCAGCGGGAATCGAACCCGCAACCTCCTGCATTGCAGTCGCGCTTTCGCACGACGCGCCACAGAGGTCGTCAAATGTAATAAAACTTTAACCCCTTACTTAAATTAAACGATGATTCATAGATTACTGTAATTCCGTAAAGGGCATTGGGATATTATAGTACAAGTAGCGCCATTATAGTAAGTCACGATCCCTCAGAAATATCGGGATATAAAGTAGCCTATGTGCCTATTTACTGAACCGATTGTGATGAAACTTGGTATGCAGGTAGCTGGAGAACTGGAATAACACATAGGCTACTCTTTATCCGGATATTCCATATAGCGTAAGCGCTAGTGGAACCGCGAGGCGCTACTATAGTCTATTCTTCGTCCCTATTTCTTCTATATAGAAATATTCGTAATTGATGGTGAACTAGTTTTATTTACTCCAATGTACTACTTTTATTTAATTTATATATTTTATCCAATTATTACCTATACTTAGACATACCAATAGTATTTAGTAAGTTTCAATTTGTTTCTAATTATAAGTGATAATTTTAGTTTCTATAGTCTGCCATTCTCGCCTGAGATACAGGATTTTCCTAGTTCAGGCATTTGTGTAATTTAGATTTAAATCAAAATTTGACTTAAGTTAATTTGTACACATTAATTTGGAAATAAATTTATTATATTATTATTGTTCTCATATTATAAAGAGGTAACGTTGGTAACAATTATGTATGTATTTTCCGGGTAATTTCTAAAACTACTGAACCGATTTCGAAAATTCTTACACCAGTAGAAAGCTACATTATCGAGGAGTAACATAGGCTACTACTGACCCCGATATTCCCACGGGATTGAGTTAAATAAAGTTACCCTCAGATAGCCGCCCCATTTGGTCCCGGTAAAGTTTGGTGAGTCCATGTATCAGGACCGCGGAGGTTCGTAAAGATATCCTCTTTTTGGGGTTCTGGTCTTCACTGCCGAACCACGAGTCTAGACTTTTGCTGAAACAAAATCAATTCGTATATTAGGTACCAATTTATTACGCCAAATTATTATTAACTAGCAGATTCCCGCGCCGTGGGAATATCGGGATCAAAAGGTAGCCTATGTTACTTCTCGATATTCTAGTTTTCTGTTGAAAGAATTTTTAGAATCGGTTCAGTCATTCATCAGTGGTTTCAGAGATTATTTAGAAAATATATACATACATGTTACCTCATTATAACATTAATAAAGAAGTATAGATAGAATATCTAGCCCTTTCTTTGTAGGTAACATGGTGCGCCATAAAACAATTCCCACTAATTACCCCCTTACTTATAAACGATGACTAAGTTTATTTACTTACATAAACTTAGTCATCAAGTTTCAAAGTTAACAGACAGAGACAAACGATACATACAGTTATAGGTAAGTAATAAAATTAGTCTGCAATTTAGAGTCTGCGTACACAGGAACGTTTTGATACCTTTTTAATATATTTTTTTTAATAAGACGGTAGTTCACTGTAACTTTTTAATACATTAAAATTACAAATCACATCTTCGTCAATCCTGAAGAAGGGACCTGTAAAGGTCTCAAAACGTTGAGCGTTGAAACAATGCTAAAAGTAATAAACACCACGCAATTGTAACCGAATCAATTGAATACAATCAAGAAAAATCTAAGTACCTACCTACCTAGTTAGTAAGTTAACGAATCCCTACCTATATTTGTTAGGTACTCTTTTACTCAAAACGACTACACCGATTACGATGAAACTCGGTATGCAGATAGCTGGAGATAGCCGATATTCCCATCCAATCCGGACTTACACGGGTGAAACGGCGCACGCAGCTTGTATCTGATATCTCTTACCATACTTCGTTTATTGGAATATCTGCTCCCACATCTTGATTATTTCCCGCTTTCCAAACACGTTCAAACGATTTTATCAATAACTCTTCATCAAAAAACATATTTTTTCCTCGTTTTATTTTTATCAACGCCCAACGCAGTGTATTTTGCAAGTACCCCCAATGATTTATGATGATTCCTTTTTTTTCCTCTAATATAATTATGGCAAGGGTATGCAGTATCATCCAAACGGTTTGCGTTCATTCATACCTAATTTAGAAAGTCGCATTTCTTTTTATTTTTCAAAAGCATTAAATTTATTTATTTACCCGACTGCAAGGGAAAGGTATGTTTTTAACCAACTTCAAAAACGAAGATGGTTTTAAATTCGTGTGTTTTTTAGGGATCTTCTCCGATTACTTGATTACTGGGAACTCCGAGTTGGTTCCATAAAATATGTTGAAAATCTGAACCTTCGGAGCAGAATAGCATTCCAGAATGCAGTAAATTACTAATTTTTGCCAGTGCCAAACATAAATTTTCGCGTTGTTTCCAAACATTGTGTAAAAAGTCATTGTAAATAGCCGCCATTTAGAACATGCAACAAGTTACCTACCGCTGCGCTGTGCAAAATCCATAATAAAACAGACTCTGCCATGATTCTCTTCCGCTCAGCAACTGACTTTCCTGGTCGTCCGTTTAAGTGTAGACTTTTGCACAGCGATAGGTAGACGGGCACAGCTAGTTTACTATAATTACGACTCCGTTGACTTGACTTATACACACGATAAATTGATTGTTATGAGTCTGCAAATTACTTGCAAATGTTATAAAATACTTGATACTGGCTTCTTTCCAAACCAAAATAGGTTCAACATGATACCTTCATAACCGACAAATTAAATAATAAAGTGTATACCTACTAATGTATGTATTTACAAAAGAAAAATAAATATAAAAAGTATTATATCCGTTGTCTAGTCACACACACGTAACACAAGCTTAGTCGCTTACCACGGAGCTAGATGGCGCTGTGTGTTGTTCACAGAATTTATTTATTTTATATTTATTTTATATGTACAGGCTCAATATCAAATATCATAGTATTAGGTATTATTATATCATAGGTATTGTAACTCAATGTACCTAGTCAACACGGTAGAATATTGCTACCGTGTGGATGCTAACGACACTAGTCCCGACATTTGTGTCAAGTGTCAGTGTCGTCGTGTATCCGATTTATTTGCAAGCAAGCGCCGAGGAAATTCTATCTACTTACGTATACCAGAGACAGTAAATTTTAATGAATTATTTTCCTTTTGTCTAATGGACCGATGAGCAATTCCACGCAAAACAAATTAAATTTTAAACATTTATTTTCCCTTTGTTTGTCCAGTTTATTGAAATTGGAAAACATGGCGGAAATTAAATCCAATGTCTTTTTATTCTTTCATTATTTTAACGTCGGCTATTTTGTGCATTATAGCCAGTGTCAAGTTGGTAATTTGCTAAAAGTAGGTAGGTAAGTTAATGAAGTTGTGGATTTTTTTGAAAGCATATCTTCAACAGCAGTTTTTCTTAAGTGTGGTAAATACTTTAAGAATAATGTTTAGTTTAGATCAGTGGTTCCCTAAGTGGGGGGCGCGCCCCCCAGGGGGGGCGCAGAGACCTTTCCAGGGGGGCGCGGGCCACACGGGATCGCTGAGAGAATGCTTACTTACTTACCAAATACCTTTTGTATGACTTTGTAAAACTTCAACAAGCAATAAGAATACTTATTTTGTTATTAATTTTTTTTTATTCAGACCTGATAATCTGGACGGGGGGGGGGGGGGGGGCGCGGATTTTTTTTTATGGTCGAAAGGGGGCGTGGCTCAAATAAGTTAGGGAACCCCTGGTTTAGATGTTTGGGATGTGTTATCTTATGGAGTAAATCGTAATAATTTATATGTGTTAAGTGGTAATATACTTAGAAAATGGGCCGAGTTTGAACTACAAAAAGGTCGCCGGTCACTACGAGGCCTTACTCGCAAGAACACGAGAAGCTGCTTTCTAAATTCTGTTTTGGCGGGAGGCTTACTTGTAGCGTAGCGGCTATCGCGCTGGTTCGCATTACCAGTATTCGCGGGTTCGAGTCCCGCCGCGTATTAACATTTTTGAAAGTATTTCTTCAAAAGCAGAAGTTACGCAGCCTAAGAATGTAACGTGCTAAGGGTTTGGGCCTACCGCGGACGAATCCGCCGAGCTCTGTTAGTTTACAATAATTAATTACCTACCAAAACAGGGTAAATCAGTTCAGTTCAGTTCAGTGTACCCGTTCTTCCGGTCATATCGGTCTTATCGTTCATTCACCTCAGAGGTCATGTTATGCCTAACGTTTTATCACTTTTTTTTTACTACGACCCGCGATTTAATTCTTCTATAAAATTAGAATTACTAAGTAAAAATTAATATATTATCACTTGTCTAAAACTTTGTGATTGACGATTGTCTTTTGTTCTATTTTAAAAGGAGTTCGTTTAATTAACAGGTCATTTCAAGGAGTAGCCATTTGTAGAAGTGACCATTTGTAGAAGTGACCATTTGCAGAAGTGACCATTTGTAGAAGTGGTCATTTGCAGAAGTGGCCATTTGTAGAAGTGGCCATTTGTACAGAGTAATGGCTATTTTTAAAGTGACCACTTGGCCACTTCTACAAATGGCCATTTCTACAAATGTAGAAATGGCCATTTGTAGAAGTGGCCATTTGTAGAAATAGGGTAGCAATACTAGCATAGAAATAGATGCCTATAGGTGCTTATATGTATCTAAGTATTATAGGTAATATAGTTCAATAGCTAATTACCGTGAACAATTCATTAATAACCATTGTTTATTCCCCAATTAAACCCTAATTACGTCATCCATCATCAGAATGCATGTCCGTCTGTCCGACCGATGGAGATGTCAGATGGAAATATAATATAATATATGTATGTATGCATACAGGCACGTACAGTGGGGTCAAAAGTCAACGGTTGGTAACCACTTTTGAAGCCTATTATACGTATTATCTAGGTAAGTTTTTAATTGGATTGTTGGATAGGCTTGTATTCTGGTGACCAATTGAAATATACGGAGACTCAGAACGAGAAATCAAACTATCAACGTGTATGTCATTAATATAATACATACATTTATTACTTAGATATTTTTTCCGACGGGAATCAAACTCGCAACTTTCTGCGCCACAGTTTGGTACGTATAAGCAGGTGCAGCCATTAAGAAAGAAGTCCAACAAGAAACATAATATATTTTTTCCACGATGAAATCGAACTTTATTACTTACTACCTTCGACGTCATATTTCCCACTGCGCTATCGACGTCTCAGAATTGTATTGTATTTACCGTCCTTACCCAAAACTTTGAGCAAACACAATCTTATAACTTTTAACTACGGGAAAAAGTAAATAGGTATTAGGGCAAACATAGATTAAAAACTTTTGATTGAGCGATAGTTGGTAGGCCGACCGTTCGGCAGGTCTTCTTTCCGTATAGTGGTGTGGCTCACCTAAGGCGTCTAACTTGACCTAACGACTGCTATCAGATGTAACAACTGGGACCAACTGCTTAACGTGCCTTCCGAGGCACGGAGTAGTGAGAGAAAACGATTTTTGGCACACACATTTATTATCCAAGTAATGATTTGTTTTCATTTACAACCCCCATACAGGGATGGGCGTTTTAGGTCAAAAAGTTAAGCCAATCAAAATCGAAAAAGAGGTTCAGTTTCGAACAAAGAATCAAATTTTGACGACCTCTGTGGCGCGTCGTGCGAAAGCGCGACTGCAATGCAGAAGGTTGCGGGTTCAATTCCCGCCGGGTGCAAATATTTATGCTTAAAAAAATAAATATTTGTGTCTGGTCTGGGTGTTCCTCTATGTATAATATGTATGTATTTACAAAAGAAAAATAAATAAATATAAGTATTATATCCGTTGTCTAGTCACCGTAACACAAGCTTAGTCGCTTACCACGGGGCTAGATGGCGCTGTGTGTTGATCAGATTTTTTATTTTTATTAATATGAGTCCAAAACTAGACAAGGTACCTAGGTTCAAAGCACAAAATACACAGGTGACACTGACACTGCAACTTTACCTTTAGAGCCGACACCTACAGCACACATGCACAAATTTCTTTATAATGGTGTGCTGTATATGTGGGCTCTATAGGTAAAGTTGCAGTGTCAGCTTAATGAACGTTAGTTTTAAGCTCTTGCATAGCTTTTATCGTGGGCTTTGAGCGCGGCTATCGAATCAAGAAATTCCGTAACGAAAATAAAACCTAACACTCCACCACCATGTTGCCTTGGTAACCATGGCAACATGGTACAAAATAAATACAAAATAATTATAATTGCATAAGTTGTTAAAAAATGCTATGCAATAGCTTTACCGCGGCAGTCCCCGAGTGCCGACGTTTTTTGTTTGGTAAAAAGGGATCGGCCGATCAAAAAGTATGCCGCCTGCAGTGTCCCTAACTCAAATAAATTGTTCAGTGAATGTTGAATCGTAACAATTTCTATTGGCTTTTAAAAGTTCGATTCTTTCTAAAGTAATTTCTTTCGAGTTAAAGATACAAATATACTTACCTAAGGTTACTAGTACGCCTTGTGGTTTTACCTGCGTAAGTCTCGCTCCCATGGAAATATTAGTATAGAAAGCAGCCTTGTGTTTATTTATATTTCCAAAAGTTATTGCGTGATTTAAATACAAACATCCAATCAAACTAACTTTTATATTCCATTTATTGAAACCAAACACTTAAAAAACATAATTAATATTAAAAACTAAATTAAAACTAAAACTGATTAAAATAAAACTAAGTATAAAAACTAAACTAACTTTTTAATTTTAAGAGAGATTATTGTATATAGAAATGTAGGCCTATACTTTTTTTAATTAAATAAAATGCACTTTTACAACCTTTAGTGCTACAATATTGAACTTCCTAAAATTTTGAATCCCCAAAATGTTGAATTCCCAAAATGATGAATTTCCCAAAATGTTTAATTAGATAAGTCCATTAACTTAATGAACTAGGTACCTACCTACACAAAATAGAAAGTTTAGGCCCAATTTTCTAAGAGATAAATAATACTCCCACGAGTAAAACAATAAAACATAACTAGGTTTAATGATAAAAGCAATTAATCTACCACAAAAACTAGAATGCCATTTAATCTCACTAACAGCTTATCAATTAATGATAAAAAGCTCTAGTAGGTAAAGCTAATATTGGGACAATGTATACACCTACAAATGCGTATAAAC
Organism: Idaea biselata; assembly: GCA_958496205.1. Classification (NCBI taxonomy): domain Eukaryota; kingdom Metazoa; phylum Arthropoda; class Insecta; order Lepidoptera; family Geometridae; genus Idaea; species Idaea biselata. Next base: position 20,412,270 of record OY292405.1, on the reverse strand, counting down.
AAACAGGCTTGAACGACGCGCCTGGTTTGAATGTAAACGAACTTTTGGGACAGCTTCGTTCCTGTTTCGTATACAATTCATACCTCTCCCTGGTTTCGGAGGGAGAGCACGCGTTTCCCGCGGTTCGGTTTGAAATTCGAATACGAAATTGAATTTCGAATTTAGTGACAGTTCCGTGTTTGAAAAAGGAACGCTGTGAGTAAATATTTTATTTTTTTATTAATCCAGTATTTCTTTTTTTTTGTTTTTTAGTTTTGCTTTGGCGCGATGTTTGGTTTTGTATTTATTATGAAATTAGAAGTAAATTTAATTTAATTTTTAACTTTAATTTAAGTTTTTGTTTTTACTACAATCAGTGAATGTCTTTGTGATGGATTTTTATTGGTTTTCGAAGTGAACGTAAAAATGATACACTAAATTTTCTTGAATATTTTTTTAAAATTGGATAGTGTAGGTAACTTTTACTTAAACAAAAGTTCCTACTTAGTTTTAGGGGACTTTTTAAAAGTCGTTCTTTCATTAAAAAAATATTTAAGAAGCGCTTATTAGTTGAAAACTTTTTAATTTAGTGTTCCCTGTAATTATGATAAAATAGCTGTCCCGCGGATTTGCTCGCGTTCCTATTTTCGTGGGAATACCGGGATAAAAAGTGTCCCATGTTTGATCCAGGTTATAAACTACCTGTGAGCAAAATTTAATCAAAATCCGATTAAGCCATTTTGCGTGATAAACACACAAATAAACTTCATTTAATTACATTAGTGGGAATCAAATCAAAATACGATTATTCATTTGGATATTCACAGTTAAAATTTGATAGTTGGCGGTTTCGGAAATGACCCCTGACAATTTGTAGAATTACCTGGTGATACCCGCCAAAGTCATGTCCGATTTAACGCCAAACATATTATAGTCCCATCGCGACCTAGACCATTGTAACACCGTTGAAACGTCCGAGGTAAGAAAATTAAAAAGTAAAAATCACGCGATTAAGACCCAGGAAATTAAAATAAAAGATCATGAACTTATACTTTTTTTTTTCACATCTGATGGTAAGTGTAGATGCAGTCTAAAATGAAACACGCTGACTTAGAAGGCACCTATTCAAACGCGACCCCAAAATTGCACTCTCCAGGGTATTTTTTTTTCATTTTGATCGTCTTTTTTTCCATTTCGATCGTCTTTTTTTTTCATTTTGATCGTCTTTTGTTTTCGCAACGATCGTCTTTTGTTTTCGTTTCGATCGTCTTTTGTTTCTACTCCGATCGTCTATTGTTGTATTAAAAAAAAGGACTTGACCAAATGACACTTTCATCTGCGGTAACTATAGGCTTGACCAAATGACACTTTTTTTTGGCTTGACCAAATGTCCACTACATCTTTTATTTTAGTATACCCACGGGAATGAAAACCACGCAGGTAATCCCGGCGCACAGCTGTACTGTACGTATGTCAGGCTTTGCAGAACTGCAGCCAACTGCAGTTGAGCCATAAAGCAACTGTCGCTCGTTGCAGTCGGTGTGCCGAGCCCTTCTCGTCATGAGCTGACAAGGGCGCATCGATTCCAAAACGTTTTTATTTATATCGTGTAAGGGGAGTTTATTTTCGTTAGAGAGGGTTGAATTAGTCTTGTCAAAGATGGCGGTCGAAATAACTTACAGCCAAATAGAGAAACGCCACTTCAGATTTGAGGCGTGCTTAAATAATTGAGCAGCTTCTAAATTTATAAATATAGTATGGGAATTTTTGAATTTGAGAGGTGCTTAGTTGTTTGAGTAGAACTCAAAGGAAATTGGTCATTCTCCCAGGGGCTCCAGACCCACATAAAAATAGACATGTCAGAACGGTTTAGCACTATTCGATAGGCACATAATTGTAGTTTTATCCTGTGAAAACTTTTAGTTTTTATTCATCCTATTATGAGAAATTTAACTATTTATATTGCCGAAATTGAGGTCACGCAAGACTTACCTTTTTTTTTCATTTATGACCCCGTACTCTCCAGGTGCCAATGACACACGTTTTTTTTTTTTGGCCCCGGACTCTCGAGATGCCATTTGTCAAGTTTTTTCTGAGTTTACAACACTCTTCTTATTATAGTTTTGGCGTCGTACATCTTGTACATCTTGCCAGTATCAAGTATTTTGCATAAAATTAGCCCGATCGGGCTCAGGAGCTATGGTAAAGCTGTGGTAACTTTACCATAACCTTCAAGGGGCTTAGGTAGGAGGGAACGACGAAAAGTTCATGTTTAACACTCAATTTTGTTTCCACTACACTTGTGCAAATTCACGGAACTAAATTGAATAAGGTTCCACTAAAATTACACAATGGGGTGCCACGCGCAAAGCTGTTTGCAGAGGCGCTGGCATCGGATGATCTTTTTTTTTTCCATGATGGTCCTCCACCAATGGAAACGCCGAGTTTTTTTTTATTCTTTCGGTCTCAGACCGATATGGCCAATTTGGCGCCGAGAGTTGTAAAAAACACATGTTTGACAGTTCTTAATTCAAACCTAAGATTAATTTAACCGGGTTTACAACATAGTTTAACGAAAATAAAATTGGAGCACGACATGTTGTCTCCGCTTTCCCGCTAAAACCCCATGACACACGTTACAAATATCAAGTTTCGTACCAAAGAGGTCGGACCAAATTCTCGAACCAAAGAGGTCGGGTACGCACGCGAACTTTCGGGTTTATCGTAATGGAAACTCCTTTATAGATTAAGATTTTGTCGTTTTGGTGCAATATGGAAGACGCAATGGCGGTGGCGGTAGTTCAGTTAAACGTTTAATTAGTACCACTTAGGATTCTAGGGTGAAAAAATGCTGAAATCGCAAAAATTAACCTCAAAACTAAAAATATATTTTTACAACTACATAACGTTCCGACACGGTGCCAAAACTGGGTCGATTAATGGGCATCCTCCTTTTGAGTTGCGTTTCTGTATTCGGCCGGTAGTGTTTTTAAGGTTTGACGATTTGTACTTTTATTAATAAAAATTTGGTTTTAAACTGGTTGTTTTAGGGTTCCAAACCCAAAGGGTAAAAACGGGACACTATTACTGAGCCGTCGCTATCTGTCTGTCTGTCCGTCTGTCACCAGGCTGGATCTCGTGAACCGTAATAGCTAGACGGTTGAATATTGTCACAGATGATGTATTTCAGTAGCCACTACAACAACAAATTAATGTAAACTAAACGTACCCAATTGTGATAGTGGTACGGAACCTCTACGTGCGTGAGTCCGAATCACACTTGGCTGGTTTTTTTTAACGCAACAGATTGGCGCTTGATCACTATCTCACCAAATGGCAAGTGAAGATAATTAATAAATTATTATGGTCTAAGATGTAGCATATCTTCATATTTAATTGATGCGAATTGGTGTCGTGTAGTGTTACTAATTCTTACCCTATACCAATTTACATCTTATAGTACTTACTGCTGAAGAAAAGAACGGTGGTATTTTGAAGAAAATGGAAAAAAAATGGTGGTGAAAACTTGCCGGAGGATGGCCAGTTTGCCATCTTATTGGTTCTTTGTTTCCTAACGTCCTTTTTGGTAGCTGCACCGGCCTACAAATCGCAACATGGTCCTCTCATCCGAGCGATGTTCCCGGATGCATCCCTCTCGGGAGTTCGGGATCCGCTTATAACTCGAAATTATTTGGGGTCGGCACAGTAGGTAAATTAAGTTATCATCATTGACCCCGTACCCATAGTTAGTCTTCCCCAGATCCCTTACTCGCCTTTTACGACACCCTCGGGAAGAGAGGGGGTAACCCTACTCTATGCCGGGGCTACACGCCCACTATGCTGGGGCTACACGACCACTATGGCGGGGCTACACGGCCAACATAGTCTTGGCGTCTTTTTTGAAAATATCTAGGTAGGTACTTAGCTAAGCGAAACCAAAATAAATTATTACAAAATTAAAATGGTCATATTTCAACTGTCAACTTTGTAGACCGAAATTTAGGAACCAATTACTAAAATTTTAAGTAAAATCAACCTTATTCATAGGTCCTAGAGTAAATTTCCCTTTGACCTTATATTCATAGACTCAATTAGAAGCGTACAAACTAAATTCGACCTTATTACAGGGAGTTAGAGTTCAATTTCTGTTTGAAATATTCAGTTAGGTTACACGTTTCAGGAAATTTAAAAGCAAGGGTTGTCAGCAAAGGGTTCTCTTTAACAAGCATTTTTGAATTTTCTATGATATAGCCTTCCTACTCTTATGTAATGCTGTCTTCGTCCCGCGGTTTCACCCGAGTATGTCCCGATCCCGTAGGAAATTTCAAAAACATTTGTTATTGGAAGCATTTTACGTAGTTTAGGCGGAAACGCGTTGATGGAAAGTGCTGCTGAATTTTTATTTTCTTGAAACTTAGAATGCACGGAAATTGTTAATTTTTTTAAAAATATTCTGCAATAAATTTCGGAGGACGTGGAAAGTGATCTTATAAGGGTTCCTTATTGAGGTACGGAACCCTACTTTTTAATGTGTGTTTCCTTTTTTAACCCCCAACGGAAAAAGAGGGGTGTTATAAGTTTGACGTGTCTGTGTGTCTGTCTGTCTGTGGCATCGTAGCTCACGAACGGATGAACCGATTTGAATGTAGTTTTTTTTGTTTAATAGGTGTCTTTTGCGCGAGTGTTCTTAGCTATGTTTGATCAAAATCGGTTCAGCCGTTCATAATATATGGTGGTTGAAGCTCGGAAATAAAAACCGAATGTTTTCAAATATACCCGAGTGGGGTATCAAATAAAAGGACGTGACTTTTGTGACAACAATAAGTATGTTTCATCAAAATCGCTTTTTACAAAAAGGGTGAAATAAAAAAATTAAATTAAAAATTTAAAAAACCCCCGACTTAAAAAATCTTCAAAGTTAAAACAAAACTTAACTTTAAAAAGGCAAAAATAATAACCCGAAAACAAATTTCATGTCTCTGAGTAGGTATGTGGTACCTTACGTTCCCGCGTCGGGGGACGCGGGAATGTGTCACAGAAGTTGATGGTAACCGACCCGTGCTTATAGTACCGCGTCCCCCGACGCGGGAACGTAAGGTACCACATACCTACTCAGAGACATGAAATTTGTTTTCGGGTTATTATTTTTGCCTTTTTAAAGTTTAGTTTTGTTTTAACTTTGAAGATTTTTTAAGTCGGGGGTTTTTTAAATTTTTAATTTAATTTTGCGTGACTTTAAGCCGTGGGTTTCCTCACGATGTTTTCCTTCACCGTAAGAGCGATGTTAATCTAGCGCACTTAAATTTTTCATTGGTGCGCGGTCGGTCAGGATTCGAAACCACGACCTTCGGAATGAAAGTCGCTGTATCTACCACTATACCAACACAGTTCTTACGTACGGAACCTTAAAAAACAACCGAATAGACTTTTAAAAAATCGATTAAAAACAGATAAATCCCATTATATTCAAACAACCTATACCTAAGTAAACATGAATAATTTCTTTTAAATAATGATGAGCTTTAGACGTCTCCACACAATGGGTCGAAGCAACCATTTCTTTAGGCTCAGGTGCTATTGTGTTAAGCCTAAAGGATTTTATGTTAATTTCCTACCTACAATAGTGTGAGGGAACAAAATGAATATTTAAATAACTGGGGACTAAGTATAAAGTGATATTTGTTTAGCTTTTCTGGCCTACTCTTTTCTTCCGTAACTTTACTAACTATTTATCTATCAGCTATCTAACGATACCCTGCACTTTGGGGTAGGAAAAAAAACCCGGCTAAGTGCGAGTCGGACTCGCGCACGAAGGGTTCCATACCACTATCACAACGGAACGGAACCCTAAAATGAACACAAGACTTCATCACTAGATGGCGCTAGTGATAAAAAAATACATCGCGGTATCGTTGCGTTTTATTTCAAAAATCAACTTTGTTGTATGGGAGTATATGTGTATGTACTTGTACATATATGTACATGAATGTAAAGCAAAGACTAAGTATATCCGTGATAGTTTTTACCAATTCTGCAGGCGCTATTTAAGAGGATAGTCTCCATTCTCTTTCTCCATACAAACGTAGTTTACATTTTCCTCCCTGGATAAAGACATTAGAGCAAATATGTTTATGCCATAAAATCTATATCTGTCATGAGCATGACAATGCATCTACTTTTTTTTATTTATTTATTTTCTATTTAAAATAATAATAAAAAATAATAAAATGAAAAAAATAAAAAGGTAGATGCATAGTCATGACATGACAGATATAAGTTTTATGGCATAAACATATTTAGATTCTTCTTCTGTTTTCGCGATGTTGTATTGAAATTAAAGACATTTTTCGGTTTGAATCGCGTGGTTTTAATTACTTTTAGCATTGTTACATTGCATTGTCCAGGTCTCTTCTTCAGGATAGACCCGGAAAGGTCTCGAAACGTTGAGCGTTGTAACAATGCTAAAAGTAATAAAAACCACGCGATTCAAACCGAAAAATGTCTTTAATTTCATAAACATATTTGCTCTAATGTCTTTATCCAGGGAGGAATATTTAAACTACGTTTGAATAGAGAAAGAGAATGGAGACTATCCTCGTAATAAATATGTTTTGTGGATGGCGAGAAATTGAAGCTGGGCCGGCCAAACTGACGTCAGAACGGCCAGCCACTTTGAAGCGTTAATAATTTCGAGACCACGTAGGTAGTTGCTAAATATATGAACAAAGGTATCAAATAGGTACTAAATAATGAGAAAGAAAGAAAGAAACATTTATTCACAACAAGAAAGCGTACTTATGGACTAAATAAAAATAAAAAACAAACACTTCCTTGTTGCAAATAGGTCGTCAACTCAGCATGTAGCTGCTAGCAAAAGCTAGCGTGTAAATCTATTCCATGGTCCGGCCAAGCTGACGGACACAGACTAGGAGGGGGAAGTTGGTTATTACTGGCCCAGGCTGACTCGAGGCTGACCGAGTTTTTTTAGCATAACTTTTACTACTCTTTCCACCATATAAGTCTCCACTTGGTACTAATGAGGTAAGATGATCAATTCCCCCTCCTAGTCTAACAGCCTTTTAGCTGTCTCTAAGCTAAGCCGCGGACAGACAGACAGACATGACGAAACTAAGGGGGTTTCTCGTTGACTACGAAACCCTAAAAACCCTCAGAAACGGCGATCCGCAGATTACGGGTTCAAATTCCTCCATGAAGATTAAATTTTCAAAAAGCTTATTTTCAAAATAAAACGCCTGGAGTTTATTCCGACTTAACCGTATATTAATCAAACAAAAAGATTTACCTTAATAGGGTGCGCATAAATTATGTGTAGCTGAGGATATTAGCGGAGCTTGTTGTTACTAGCTACGCCTCGTGGTTTTACCCCCGTATATCCCGATCCTGCTGGAATATCGGGATGAAAGTAGCCTATGCGATAATTTGGATTTCCAGCTATCTGCTCACTAAGTTTCATCGTAATCGGTTCAGTAGTTTTTGCATAAAGGAGTAACAAACATACCGCATAAATAACCCCGCGGTTTCACCCACGTAAGTGCCTATCCCGCGGGGATATTGAGATCAACAATACTCTATGTCTATGTCTTATGGCTATAAAAACTCAAAAGATAATTTTACTCTTAATTACCTCGAGTTTGAAGTGTCATTATGTCATTTTAAGTAAGAGCGACAAAGATATCTGTTGAATTTATGTCAAACTGTTACTGATTTCTTAGAACAAGCGCTTCTATGTTACATTTATCTAACGTTTAACCACTACTCACTTTAGTTAAATTTCACCTGATGGTAAATGATGATAAGGTCTAAGGTGTAGCACGCTCATCTAGAAGATAGGAAGATGGCAGTAGAACAAGATCTCAACCGTTTTCCTCAGTGGCTGCACCGGTCCACGTATCTGTTTTCATTTAGCTGGAATTAGTACTATTATTTGCCTTTATTTTCAAACTAGCTGTTTTTTTCTTCATTAGGGATAAACTATATGTATAAGTTACTCTATGGGTATAAAGCACAGTCCTAGAATAAAAGTTATTTAGCTAAAAGCCACGGGATTTATTCCTCTAATAGAATTGTCCAAAATTTCATTTCAACATCAAAACAATTGCAAACAAAACGCTCAAAATGAAACTATAACTGCAACTGGACTGCAATCAAAACTTTATTGACTCAAAAACGTATCGAAAACTATGCTGCAAAGAAAACTTAATTGAAAAATGTCGAATAGTATTAGACAAACGTCAAATTTGAAATTAAAGATTAACTGCGTGACATTCTGCGAAAGTGACATTATGCGAAAGTGCTCGGTGACATTTGTTAAAGTGACTTTCTGCGTCAAGACCTTCTGCACTTTGACTTACCCTCTCCGATACTTCTTCTCATCCTATCAATGTTCCCGGTTGCATCCCCCTCGGGAGCCCGGAAAGGAGCAAACCCCCTTTTTTATTTGGGGTCGGCACAGTAGGTAAGTCATTACACCATTGACCATACCTTCTGACACCAGGGTTCGTGTCAGGCAGGCGGCCGGCTGTAAAGTGGACCAAGCAGTTTATCCGCCACCACGCGGGGTGAATTTAAGGTTTGCTAGTCTCCCTCAGATCCCTTAGTCGCCTTTTACGACACCCACGGGGAGAGATAGGGTAGGTAACCCTACTCTATGCCGGGGCTACACGGGAAAGATAGGTAGGGTAACGCTACTATATGCTACACGGAGCTACACGGTAAAGCCGGGTAACCCTACTAGATAGGGTAACCCTATCTCTCCGATACACATTGCATTACTACGATCCCGGAAACAGAAAGCTTTTTAGACACATTAATACTAATTTCTGTACAATCATATTTCAACCCTTAAAAATCTCCGAGATTATCCCCAATAATCCTGACAAATGGTGACCCTAATCTTTCATAATTTAATATTGCCAGAAACATAATAAGTTTGTAAGGGTGCCCACTAGGGCATGAATCCCGGGATCCCGGGATATCGTTATCCCGGGATCTCGGACGCAAAAGTTCGATATTATAATCCCGGGATTGAGTAATCCGATATCGAGATTTGAGCAATTTACTATTTGGGTATAAATTAAGGTTTTTAGCTATATTTTTCCTCATGGAATGATTGAATGGAACTATTAAAATTAAACCCAAATTAGTCTACCCCTGAGGAAGAGATCTGTAAAGGTTTAGAAGCGTAGGGAATCGGTAAAATGTTTAAAACAATAAAAGTAACGTGATTCATTGCAATTTTTAAGACAAGTATTTTTTATACAAGCTTGCATGCAAAATTTTTCTGCTAACATCATTTTAGTGGTGCGCCTAGAATTTGGCGCGAAAGTTTAGACACTTTCGGGTTTAGGCTATTTGTCCGCCATATTTCCAAAATGATGGGGTGGACGGCCCTCGGGGTAACTTATTTACGTAATGAAACCACTAGTCTTAAATATATTAAATATTTTAAATTTAACACATTTTTATTGTATTAAATTCGCTTTTTTAACGATATCTAAAATCCCAGTATCAATCCCGGGATCCCGGGATTGAGCTCTTAATATCGATATCGCCCCGGGATTGAAAACCTTCCGATATTGCATGCCCTAGTGCCCACACGTTGTGGATTTTTAAAAACATTTGTGTTAGGTTTGCTTGTAGGTATGGCTCGAGGCATTAAGTTGGCTTAAATAACTTTGTACTTACCTACTTACTTACTTGATATTAAAAGCTGTGACAACTTTGTGAAGTTATTTTTTGGTGGTAGTAGAATACCGGATGTGCGTAAAATTTCTAAATTATAGTGGCTGGTAGTTGGCTTAAAAAGCTTTATACTTAGGTACCATCTTGGTATTAAGAGAATGGAGACTCCATTCTCTTTCTCCATACAAACGTAGTTTACATTTTCCTCCCTGTATAGAGACATTAGAGCAAATATGTTTATGGCATAAAACCTATATCTGTCATGGCAATGCATCTACTTTTTATTTATTTTTATTTTCTAATTAAAATAATAATAAAAAAAAATAAAATGAAAAAAAATAAAAAGGTAGATGCATAGTCATGATATGACAGAAATAAGTTTTATGGCATAAACATATTGGCTCTAATGTCTTTATTCAGGGAGGAAAATTTAAACTACGTTTGTATGGAGAAAGAGAATGGAGACTATCCTCTTAAAAGATGTGACAACTGTGTGAAGTTAATTTTTGGTGATAAGATACCGGATGTGCGTGAAATTGCTAAAGTCTAGTAGCGGTTATGTGCCACCCATTTTGAAACTAGCAGCGCTATTGTTTCATACAATAATACCTTTTTATGTTATTTTTCAAAACTAGCGGGTTCAATTCCTGACGAGATTAAGTGTTTTTTTTTAATATCTATAGATGCTCTTTTAGTTATCATTAATATCACCCTCTATAACGGCTTTTGGAAAATTAGAAACAAACAAAAATACAAACAAACTTTCACCATTAGTAGGAATTAGGATAATTTATTAGTGAGTTAAAAGAAAGGATAGCCAAGCGAAGCCAAACTGCGTCGCTAGCAAATTTAATATTACAGAATGCCCAAGTCATGAATTTCCAGTATTATAGGCAAACATCCCTATTTCCAACCATTCTATTATGCGACAACATGGACTATCCCAAAAATAAACTACGGGACCTTCATTTCGTCCTGTATTTGCTAACTTGCCCCTAGTGTCAGCAAAACGTTTGCTGTACCATTTCCAACCTTATTTCTATTGGTTTAGGGTCACATTTGGCTTGGCGTGAACACAGTATTAGTACAAGTAAGGAAATATTTTTTCTATGACCAAATAGAAGCTGGTTTTGATTAGAAAATTAATTGAAATGTTTGTTTGTATGTGTGTGTGTGTTTAAGTACTTTCTGTGCCGCGTGGTTTTATTCGCATATCTAAGTCCAAATAACTAAAAAAAATCTTTGTTTTAACCACAGGTTTTAACTTAAAAAGAAATACATCGCGAGAACCCTACAAGTACCTACTTTGTTAGTATTTGGAAGGAGGGGATTGTTCGTATACGTTATCGCACGAATTAAATTTGGACTGGACCAAAGTGCGGCCGGCTTTTTTTCTTTCAAGGGTTTCTTGTTGACTACGAAACCCAAAAAAAGATCTTGTTCCAAAAAAAAAAAAAATTTTTCCTTTGAACTGTAGGTCTCGAAACGTTGAGCGTTGAAACAATGCTAAAAGTAATAAACACATGAATGAAAAATGAGTTTTTATTTTCTATCCAATATCGCGAAAACAGAAGAAAAATCTAAAGCTCTTGTTGCTCGAAATATTTTATTGTAATCAAATAGAAAAGAGATTGACATAAATATTCTTCCGGTGAATCAACTCCTAAGGCACTCTCTTTAGAAATAATTTCAATAACAAACTTTTTAAAAAAAAGTAAGAAATCTTAAGAAATTAAAGCATTACTAGGTGAGTTATTTCAACTATTTTTAGGTTATGTAGGTTGGCGCGACATATAAACAGTTTTTATGAGATTTTTTATTAAAAACTGATGTGCGGACCATAAAGTTATCCCCTGCGTTACTTATTTTATTGTATTGTATTTTGAAATAAAACAAAGAATTTAGACAAAACAATTAAATAGTCATTTATTTATGCTTAATTACAGACTTTTTGAATAATCAAATACAATTTTTAATAACAATAACATGAAATAAAGGCCATAATAAGTCCACTGCGTTACTTTGCTCATATTTAAATGTCTAACTTTGAGATAAATCTCGATATAGAATAATTAGTCACCTAATACTTATTTCCACGTCTTACTTCAGTCTTTAAGTATTCAATTAGTAGGTTTCTCATAATTAAATAATATTTTTAGAATAGGTATTGTAAAAAAAAGTAACACAAATTTAGGGACAAATAAGTAACGCCAGAGAAATATCAGTAACGCCTGAGAACCATTAGGTTTAGTTTTAACAACATTATAGACTTATGTAGATAAAATATGACCTAAACTAACATTAAATGAGATCAATATATCAAAATAAAATGAGACCAATAAATCAACAACAGGATTAGTACACAACTCTACTAATAATACTTGTACTCAAAAATATAATGGCTTATTTTTTCTCGAAAACATCGATCGAATTTTTAAACTTAAAAAAGAACCTGTATTCTTTCTTGATAACTTCTGGTACCGGTAACTTAAGTATAATATCATCATAATCTACGTAAGAAATATCCTTATCATCCAATCGAAAAAGTTTGGCGTTTTCATCCATTACTCTTAAATACATAACTTTTATTTCTCCGTCTTCCTCAATATCAGTCCAGCGCAGCATCTTCATCTCCGTGACATGCAGCTCCTGCTTATGTCGCTCAAGCACTAACCACGCCTCACTACCATACAAAAGGACAGGTCTAATGATGGTTTTATAGACCTGTCCCTTCAGGTTAACTGGCATTTTGGGGTCACAGATGACACCAGAGATGCCCACGCCACGAGAGCCCAAAGCCTCCATACTTCGAGGGGGACTCCATCGGCGCCGACAGCTTTCCGATTTTTCGTGCAGCAAAGAGCCTTGCGTACCTCCTCAGGAGTAATCAGTGGCACAAGTCCTTGATTTAGAGGGAGTTCCGGTGGCTGCACCTCTTCATACTGCATATTTAGCAGCTCGTGGAAATAAGAGCGCCAACACTCCTTCATCGCGAGGTTCTCGCATAGCAGGTTACCATTAGGGTCTTTTACATAGCGGCACTTGGATATATCCTGTGCCGCTTTGATCCTAAACGTCCCAACTTATAAATTCATTCTCTACAACATTTTGGACTCTCACATCGTAAACTTTTGGATTAAGACACATACAGATTCCTCGTATTCCATTCCTATTATCATCACAGAAACAGCTTAAATCTCTTAATTGTAGTTTTCCATAGCAGTCTGAAAATATTTGATGAACCTTAAGGGTTCCTGTATATCGTGGAGGTGTTGGTGGCGGAGATACATTAATTTCTTGGTGGTGTTTAAATCTAGAGTCAGATATTGGCAAGGCGGGAGGAGTTTCTTTCTTCTTTCTTGTCCTTTTTTTCTTTCCTTCAACTGTCGTTTGCGTAATTTCCAAATAACATTTGCATTATATTTTTCTTTAGGCGTTTACTAATCTTTTGGTCTTGTGATATCGTTCACGGTGTTTTTTCATAGCTTCTTCATATTTTTCTGTATTATTTTTTAATCTTTCTCTGTAGCGTTTCTGCTTTTCTGCAGCGCTTAGCGGCAATTTCGGTTGTGTTACTCAGACCTGAGACAAATTGAACGATTTGGATCACACAGAAATTGCAGGGTTACGTTTTCTTATACATTCTCTGGTGTTACCGGTAACGCAAGAGATTTTTTATCTGGTGTTACCGGTAACGCATGAGAAAATTTAACTTAAAATGATGATAAATAACTACCAAATAGAAACTGACACAATTTACGATCATGACCTTGAAATCAGATGGCTTGGTAAACATTCTAAAGTACTTTAAGTCAAAATTTCAAAAAACTTACCACGATTCCCGCCGTAACGCTGTAGAGCATTAATAAACCCACGCGCACTGGTCGAGAGCTCACGACGGCCTGGGGGGCGGGTGGCACGCGATCGGCTGCTTCGAGCCACACCGATGAAATATTAGACAAATATCGCTCTTATCGATGTTGCTATGTGTCGCCTTGTTATTTTTCATCGTATTTGAATTTGACGGTAACGCAGTATACGTGCTGTTGTCGTCAATGTTTGGGACAAATATTTAAGAACATATAAATAGTACTAATTATTTTAAATTTAAGAAATATCGCATTGTAAAATTAAGCTAATTTCAATCTAAATGTAAAACCTATATGAAGAGACAGAATGTTCTTCAGAAATTTTGAAGAATTTTCATAATTTGTTTTGTCAACTAGGCTTGGGGACACGTATTTTTAGTAGGAAAGCTGCTTTTCATCCACTGCGTTACCACAAAATTTCGTAAATCTAGATTAAATTTTGAAGATTATTTAAACTGGCATATGTTAATAAAACATCTGATTATTTGTGTGTATAAAAAAAATAAGAAATTATAGTTAAATACAGATTTTATAGGTACCTTAATGTCGAGGACACGAAAGGAGTACTTTAAAAGTTGATTCACCCCCTTACCAACCAGTCAGTCATATATAAGTGAATAAAATTTACTTCTAAAAAATAGGCCAGTACCTAACAAATTCAAATCCAATTACAATTTGCTAGAATTAAGAAAAAAATTGTCATTCCAGCCAGTCGTAATAAAAAAAGAAATTATCCAATCTTCTCAGTCAGTATTAAAATGAATTAAAAACTCTTTCGTTAAATAAAATAAGAAAGTGCGAATGGCACTCGCTCACAAAGGGTTCCGTACCGTACCGTCCGGTTATCTATTACCTACTTACAAAAAATCCTTGAAAATGTTACGTTATAATTATGGGACTTAAGCATTTATTTTTACGATTGGCGCTACTAGATGGCGCCTGTGTTCAAAATAAATCGCGATATCGTTGTGTATGAATAAATTAAAATTTTCCATACACGTATTATATGGGTCCTATGGAAATTTTTTCAATATTTGTTATGAGTAAGTATTTGTTATAGCAGCTATAGAAATACATCATAATAATCATAAGTCTAGCTATCACAGCCTGGTGACAGACGGACAAACAGTCAGACAGCGGAGTCACTCAACACTCAGGGTCCCGTTTTTACCCTTTAAGTACGGAACCCTAAAAATAATCTAGAGAGAAACCGAAATCCAATTAGAATTTGGTTCGTATTCGAATTTCTAATCGGCGATAATCGTTGAATCAATTCGGATCCTTCCCGATCACTATAACTCAATTAACCAATGGGTAAGAGAATCGAGTACAATATCGATAATTAACTCGATTCTCGAATCGAATAGCCGTCACTCTCAGTTTGGCTTAAGACTTAATGGTCTTGGTAGACTAGGAAACTCTGAATCGAACAAGGGAAGATAGATAGATGAATGCTTAAGGCTTGCAATGCATTGTCATAATCCCTACTACGCTGTCCCCACCAGTGGGGATTATGACAATTTTCAGTTATAAATTGACTTTTTTAATTGACTATAATTCTTAATCTTGGATTTTGCCAATACAAATAAATAAGGTAATCGTCTTTATCCCCAGTAGCTGCCCCACCAGTAGGGATTATGGCATCGCAACAGCAATAATTTTATTATACAAAAGGCCGGGATTTGAACCCATTATCCCCAAAATGGAAGTTATAGGTCTGATCAGCTAGGCAGTAGTTTAAAGAAAACCCCTTATTAGGTCACCATAATCCAAGCCTAGTTGCTTAATTTGCTAAGGTGGCGCTGTTACCTGAAATACATTTTTTACATTTACATTTTCATTTTTTAGACTACATAGACTACATTTTTTTACAATATACCTACTGGATATGTAAAGATGTACCTACCTATGGCGCTGTGTCCTGCAATACATTAGACTAAGTACATTTTTTTACCATTTACTGGATACCTCTGTAAAAATGTACGGTGTAAAAATGTACTAGTGTGCCGAGGCCTTTACTGTTATTTATAAAATATCAATGTATTTATGAACAAGTATCACTCGAATGATCGATACTTATTATCGATATTGCAATTTGGTTAATGAAGTGGGGACGTTCGGAACATTGTGCGGTTTTAATGAGATTTTAAACAGATTGCTTTTTCACTTTATTTGTTTTTTACTTGACTGCGGGAGAGCGTTATCTTCTACTATATAAAAATAAGTCGGGTTTTCCTTCCTGACGCTATAACTCGAGAACGCACGAACCGATTTCCACGGTTTAGCATTCGTTGGAAAGGTCTCGGGCTCCGTGAGGTTTATAGCAAAGAAAATTCAGGAAAAATTTAATTATCTATAATTTATAAGGCAAAACAACGTTTGCCGGGTCAGCTAGTTATTATTAATTTTTAATCCGATATTCCTGTGGGATCGAGACTTACGCGGGTGAACGCGTGACACAGCTAGTCTAACTATAACTGGCCATAGAATCCATTAAACTCAAGATGGCTATGTAACCGAAGTTGAGTGGGCTTAGCTTCGCTTATCTCTGTAAGTTTTACGAGGGTAGATCACGCATTAAAGGCTGTTTGATTTACTACCGCCATGTTCCTTGTTATAGAATGTTTATTGTGTACTAGCAGCGCCCTGCGGTTTCACACGCGTAGGTCCCGGTTCCGTATGCATTTATGAATATCCCGTATGAGTACGATGGGATTAAAACTAGCCCATGTGTTAATCTAGATCTCCAGCTACCTACCTCTATTACCAAGTTTTATCGCAATAGGTTTATTAGTTTCTGCGTAACAGAAACTAATGAGCTGCGGAGTAACAAACATGTTCGTACACCGAGTTTCACGTTGATGATATTAGTAGGATAGGATAGGAAGTAGATTAATTACTAGGAGGGAAGTAGGATTTTACTTACTTACTAGCTGACCCGACAGACGTTGTCCTGTCGTTTAGTTTAAAAAAATGGCTACTATCTATCTTCATACCAAAATTCATCAAAATCGGTTCAGCATTTTTTCTTTCATAAGAACCTTCTCCTGACAATAACAAACACAACAAAAAAAGAATTATCGAAATCGGTTCGTGCGTTCTCGAGTTATAGCGTCAGGAAGGAAAACCCGACTTATTTTTATATAGTAGACTAGCTGACCCGGCAAACGTTGTTTTGCC
Source organism: Idaea biselata (assembly GCA_958496205.1). Taxonomy (NCBI): domain Eukaryota; kingdom Metazoa; phylum Arthropoda; class Insecta; order Lepidoptera; family Geometridae; genus Idaea; species Idaea biselata. The sequence goes on along the minus strand of OY292405.1, from coordinate 20,395,540 downwards.
TTATAAATTATAGATAATTAAATTTTTCCTAAATTTTCTTTGCTATAAACCTCACGGAGCCCGAGACCTTTCCAACGAATGCAAAACCGTGGAAATCGGTTCGTGCGTTCTGGAGTTATAGCGTCAGGAAGGAAAACCCGACTTATTTTTATATAGTAGACTAGCTGACCCGGCAAACGTTGTTTTGCCTTATAAATTATAGATAATTAAATTTTTCCTGAATTTTCTTTGCTATAAACCTCACGGAGCCCGAGACCTTTCCAACGAATGCAAAACCGTGGAAATCGGTTCGTGCGTTCTGGAGTTATAGCGTCAGGAAGGAAAACCTTACTTATTTTTATATAGTAGACTAGCTGACCCGGCAAACGTTGTTTTGCCTTATAAATTATAGATAATTAAATTTTTCCTGAATTTTCTTTGCTATAAACCTCACGGAGCCCGAGACCTTTCCAACGAATGCAAAACCGTGGAAATCGGTTCGTGCGTTGTGGAGTTATAGCGTCAGGAAGGAAAACCCGACTTTATATAGTAGACTAGCTGACCCGGCAAACGTTGTTTTGCCTTATAAATTATAGATAATTAAATTTTTCCTGAATTTTCTTTGCTATAAACCTCACGGAGCCCGAGACCTTTCCAACGAATGCAAAACCGTGGAAATCGGTTCGTGCGTTCTGGAGTTATAGCGTCAGGAAGGAAAACCCGACTTATTTTTATATAGTAGACTAGCTGACCCGGCAAACGTTGTTTTGCCTTATAAATTATAGATAAATAAATTTTTCCTAAATTTTCTTTGCTATAAACCTCACGGAGCCCGAGACCTTTCCAACGAATGCAAAACCGTGGAAATCGGTTCGTGCGTTCTGGAGTTATAGCGTCAGGAAGGAAAACCCGACTTATTTTTATATAGTAGATTATCTTACTTCTTCTTCTTCTCATCTGAGCGATGTTCCCGGTTGCATCCCTCTCGGGAGCCCGGGGTCCGCTAAACCCCAAATTGTTTTTTTTTATTTGTGGCCGGCGCAGTCGGTAAGTAATCATTGACCATACCTGCTGCAATTAGATTTGGCAATGTTTTTACGGCCGGCCGCCTGCCTGACACCAACCCTCTTAGGGATCAAGCAGTTTATCCGCCACCGCGCGGGGAGTATTTAAGGTTTGCTAATCTCCCTCAGATCCCTTAGTCGCCTTTACGACACCCACGGGATGAGATGGGGTAACCCTATTCTATGCCGGGGCTACAAGGGAAAGATAGGTAGGGTAACGCTACTATATGCTACATGGAGCTTATCTTACTTCTATCCTACTAATTATTCTACTTTCTTTCTTTTTATGTAAGTAGCAAGAATAGGATAATATTAGTAGGATAGGATAGAAACTAGAATAATTAGAAGAAATGAAGTAGGATAGTAAGCAGGAAGGAAGTATAAAAGTAAGTAGGAAGAATAATATTAGTAGGATAGGATACTAAAGTAGGATAGGATAGAAACTAGAATAATTAGAAGAAATGAAGTAGGATAGTAAGCAGGAAGGAAGTATAAAAGTAAGTAAGAAGAATAATATTAGTAGGATAGGATACTAAAGTAGGATAGGATAGAAACTAGAATAATTAGAAGAAATGAAGTAGGATAGTAAGCAGGAAGGAAGTATAAAAGTAAGTAGGAAGAATAATATTAGTAGGATAGGATACTAAAGTAGGATAGGATAGAAACTAGAATAATTAGAAGAAATGAAGTAGGATAGTAAGCAGGAAGGAAGTATAAAAGTAAGTAGGAAGAATAATATTAGTAGGATAGGATACTAAAGTAGGATAGGATAGGAATTAGAATAATTAGTGAGAAGGAAGTAGAATAGTAAGTTAAGTAGGAAATATAGGATAATAAAGTAGGATAGCATTAAAAGGATAGGCATTAAAATTAAAAGTTTCGTACCGAAACCTTTGTACCATTAAACAAGAGGTACCTACCTACTTGGTTCTTACAATTCATCAAGTCGACAAGAATTAAACGGTACAATACCTAATCAAAGAGAACATACTTGAGTAATCTCGGGGCTAACAACATTAGCTTAATGGCCGACGGTATGTATGGGTGGGTAGGGTTGTGTGTCGGCTTTACGATGAATACTGGCGATGTTTCTTTGTCTGGCCGAAAAGAAACTCTATCTATACTAATATTATGAAGAGGAAAGATTTTTATTTTTGTGTGTATGTGTGTCTGTATGTTTGTTATGAATAAACTCAAAAACTTCCGGACCGATTTCAAAAATTCTTTCACCATTAGAAAGCTACATTCACCCTGAGTAACATAGGCTACTTTTGATCCCGATATTCCCACGGGATCGGGACTTACGCGGGTCCAACCGCAGGACGCAGCTAGTTGTAAATATTTTAAAGGAAAAATACATTTTCCAAAAATCACTCGCGGCGAGGTTTGAACTCGTGTCATTGGGTTAGTCTTTGCCAACTAGACCACATACGCGGCGAATTGTATAATATGTATTTTTCCCATGACTGTTTTCGATTTAGGCTCCTTTGAACGCAATCTATTTATACTACAGGAAATCACTTTCCAGTGATTCGACCTGTGCGAATGATTATGCTCATTTTGAACGCCATCTTTATTTTTTTTTTAATTCCTTACCTAACCCGCATTCGGGTTAAGATTTAGGGTTAGGTTAGGAATATACCATATTCCCACGGTATCTGGATTTACCCGGATGATACCGCGGGGAACATAAACAAAATATTTTTAAAGCTGGGTGAGTTTTTTTGGCAACCTTACAAATAGGGGTAGAAGGTAGGTACGTAAGTTTTACCCTCACCAAAACAACCCCTAATTAGGCTTTGAAACATATCTATTGATTACATTCGACATCCCAAACAACCTGCTAACAAGCCACAATATACATACAACGACTTTAGTATACCTACCAAGCTATACGTAGGTACAGGGTGTTGGAGTGTATGAAGCAGCTGCTTATATACGTTGTTCTACACGTCTAGGCGAACACCTTTACCTATTTTTATCTTATCTTATCTTATACTATATTATTCTACACCTGCAGTCTGTGGACCGATTACACCAAGGCTTCGTTAAATAAAATACGAGTGCAACATAATAATGCATTTAGGGTGCTGATGGGGCTTCCGCGCTCATGCAGTGCTTCAGGTATGCTGGCGGAAGCCACAGTAAACGGTTTCCATGCTATCGTGCGCTTGAGGATTGCCTCACTTATGAGGCGGGTGCGTGGCAGCTCTAGCGGCATCCTAAATGTATTAGTGGATAGACCTGACTGCCGCATATGGAAGCATTGGATCGGTGTGCATATGGGACAGGCAGGTAATGCATAATTTTGTGGACCTATTTTATTTATTTATTTATTTTTTACTTATATTTACTAACATTAGTTTCATAAGTGTGATCTAACAAAAAATGGATTTTAAATTATCTGAATAAATGAATTTTATTATTTTATTATTATAAAACTGAAAGTTTTAAGTATGTATGTGTGTGTGTTTGTTACTCAATCGCGTAAAAACCGCTGAACCGATTACCATGAAACTCGGTATGAAGATAGCGGGAGACCTGGAATAACACATAGGCTACTTTTTACCGATATTCCCATGGGATCGGGACTTACGCGGGTAAAACCGCAGGGCGTAGCTAGTTTTTATATGATTTGGAATATTTTTCGAACATATATTTAGCCTTAAATAAACGTGGAATAAAGTCGGAGTAATTTTACCACTTTTAATTTCTGTCTGTCTACTTTAAAAGTTCTTGTCACGGAAAAAGACAAAGTATGTTCCGTCTACTCCAATCTTACTTCACGTTTAATAACGCTATTTGTGTTTAAAGTTACTCCAGCTCATTATCCAGGGCAAAATCGCTGGAAAAAGAAGCGTCGGCCGGAGGCGCCATTCTTGGCTAAAGAACCTAAGAGATTGGTTTGGCTGCAGTACCATCACTTTTTAGAGCTGCGGTCTCTAAAATAAAAATTGTCATGATGTTGTCTAACCTCCGATAGGAGTGAAACAAGAAGAAGAAACTTTACTTGTAAATCAGGTGCTTCTAAGAGTTGGAGGTCAATGACCTCAAATTGTCCTTTTATTGTGTTTAGACTAAACAATTAATCTAAACATAAATTGCCTTTATTTTCAAAAAATAGCTGTGTTTTTAGTAAAAGATAAACTCGTCAATTTTGAAAAAAAAGTTTGAATTTAAAATAAAAAGTAAAAAGTGGTTCACCTGGTATAGAAAGTATAACAACGTATTTAAAAAGCAGCTGGTCATACACTCCAACACCCAGTATAGTTAACTTTAACTACCTATAAGCCACATCTACTAATTAAAACAAAACTATACCCTACAAGTAAACTCACAAGTGGGAAAAGTTCCAAGTTCGAAACTAAACCGGAAGTCGGAACAAAACCTTAGCGAACCGGATGTCAGCTTGCATTTCTAATTCACGGCTTGGCAAAGTTCGAAAATGACCTTACTTGGAGCGGTGTCGGTCTGGTGGTAGATACCCCGACTTTCATTCTGAAGGTCGTTGTTTTGTTTTGCTTTCGAGAAGGATGCAACTGGGAACATTGCTCGGATGATGAGTGAGATAACTTTCACAACACAAAAAAAATCGACAGATGCCGATTATTTGACGACCTCTGTGGCGCGTCGTGCGAAAGCGCGACTGCAATGCAGGAGGTTGCGGGTTTGATTCCCGCTGGGTGCAAGTATTTATGCTTGTAGAATAAATATTTGTGTCTGGTCTGGGTGTCCCTCTATGTATAATATGTATGTATTTACAAAAGAAAAATAAGTATTATATCCGTTGTCTAGTCACCGTACGTAACACAAGCTTAGTCGCTTATCACGGGGATAGATGGCGCTGTGTGTTGTTCACAGAATTTATTTATAAAAGTTATCTCACTTACGCGGGTTAAACCGCTGAGACGCTGTTAGCTGCCTAATAAATCAGAGTAAAACCTTAAAAAAAACTATTTATCAAATTACTCATTCACAAAATGTTTAAGAAAAACTCGGAAAACTCCCTCGAAAAAACAATGCTTGACAATGACAAGTATTTTTTATTTTGGTACCGCCATTTTGTCTCTGAAAATGCCAAGTCCTAAACAAACACTACCACAATAACTATTATAGCCCAGCCTTTTGGGTACCATACCTAGGGACTCATTTTTGGATTATTAATTTTAATTACCTACCTACCTATTTTAATTTATTAGTGAATTAAGATGGTACACTGTTGGTATAGTTATTTTTTTACTATTAGTCAGGGTGTTTCGACGAGGGGGTATTAATCCGAAAGGGGGTTGTTCTAGAGGTCTAGGCGAACAACTTTTATTCTACGACTTTTGGAAAATCGAACTTTTTTTTTCGAAAATTTTAAAGTTGTGTCACTAATAAAACAGCTGTTTTTGTTAAAAAAAAAAGGCAATTAATGTTTAGATTGTAGTGGTCCAAACTAAATAAAAGGGCACCTTAAGGCCAATGACCTCAAACTCTAAAAAACAGCTGATTTTCATGCAAACTTTAAACGCAAAATTTTCGAAAACTACTTTTGAATTTCCAAAACTTGTAGATCAAAAGTTGTTCGCCTAGACCTCTAGAACAACCCCCTTTCGGCTTAATACCCCCTCCTCGGAGCACCGTGTATACCTACTGACATGCGTGATACAGTCGTATAGTCTCACATAACTGTTATCTCCAGGGTTGGTCTGGTACATGGCCATTCGAGGGTCGACGCCCTCGCGGTCATTGACCCCGTCACCTCACTAATTTGGTTGGTGGCAGACAATAATTCAGGCAGGGCATTTGACAACTAGCTTTTACTGCGTTTGAAGAAATGCTTTTAAAAAAGTTAAAAAACCCGGCGGGACTCGAACCCGCGACTACTGGTCTGACTTGACCTAACGACTGCTGTCAGAGATAACAACCGGGACCAACTGCTTAATGTGCCTTCCAAAGCACGGAGGAACTCGAGAAAGTGATTTTTATCCACAGAAATTATCGGTCACCCATCCAAGTAATGACCGCGCCAAGCGTTGCTTAACCTACACGACCATCCAAGATCGGTAGGTGCAGCCAGGCCAATGAGCTCCTCGTTTAGTGTTAGTCTTACCCACGCTTCAGAAATCTTCGATTTTGGAATCTCCCCCCCCTCCTCCTTTTTTGACGTCGGTTAAATTAAGTATAGCTTTAAGTTGCCTATGTAGTGTAGGTACCTTTAACACTACAAAAATAACGCAGCGTCCTACGTGGGCGATCGGATGCGAACGCGATGCGGTGCGGTGCAGCGCGGAAACAAGAAACAGTCGAGAATCGCGCCGCATCGCACTTTACGTGCATTTGTTCAGGTAGGACACTTCAAACGCTATCGACTGTTCCTTGTTTCCGCACCGCACCGGATCGAATCGCTTCGCAATCGCGTTCGCATCCAATCGTCCACGTAGTACGCTGCGTAAGCAATTTAAAATACTTTCTAACATCTACCTTAGTACAGGTACTAAGGTAGATTTTAGGTAGGTCTACCTCTCTTTTGGCTTTTTTCTTTGTAAAAAGAAAACTGATTTTTGTTAAGGAAAAATAAGGTTTAAGAATTGTAGGTTAATTTTGACCTCAGCCTGGCAGCCTCTTTAGCTCAGTGGTAGAGCACTGGTCTCGTAAACCAGGGGTCGTGAGTTCAAACCTCACAGGAGGCAGGCGTTTTTGCTGACCTAAATTATTTATTTTAAAAAGTCATCAAAGAATAATCGCTGAATTTACTTAATTTTGATGTTTTTTAAATAATTTCATACATAATTAGTTTTTGTGTTCTAAATTCTTTTTAGTTTAGTGTGTTGTCTTGTATAAAAAGTGTACCTTCTTGAAAAAAAAAGGGAAATTATTATTTTCTACAGGTAAATTAGATTCTAAATTTAAAACAATTTTCTATTGTTTCAGAAACGGATTGCAACTGTCAGCGCTGGAACAGCATTCGAAAAACAAAAACCAAAATCATTTCAAAATTCGAACGCAATTTAAAAACTACAAATTATCAAAAACAAGAGTGCTTAAAAACAAAACAGTGACATCTCCTCAAAATAATAAGAAAAATTTAAACGTTCGAAATTTAAATTATTTAAAAAAAAAAACTTTTTTTTTCTTCAATATGCTTCGGTATTGGCTATGTTTTGCCAGTGTGGTTTGCTTGGCGGGCTTTTGTGGGGCCAATTATTGTAGGGAGACCAACCTTTGCTGTCCGGGGCGGGACAGTTCGTGTGTCGTTCAAAAAGTCCATAGTAACTCGATAATGGACGACCTGCCTGACAAGCCGTGCTACTGTGACCACGCGTGCCTCAAACTTGGAGACTGCTGTCCTGATTTCAAGGAGACTTGTGGAGGTAAGTGAAATTTAAGAGTAATGATACTTATAAGAAATAAATTAATGTATGATAAATATAAAATTATGTATAAAATGACAAATATCAATAAATTAATAATACTTTAAAAAAATACTGAATCGCTGACTCTTCGCACTTTGTATCGCTGTCATATCGAAAATAAAATAAAATAAGTACGTGACTCTGGCAGTTTGCCATCGACGGACCAAGCCTTCGGATATGGGTTAAAAAAATAAGAAATCTTGTTGCGAGCGAACCGATCCGTTTGAAAATGGAACCCCTAAAGGGATTTTTTTAATGTAAAAAAATCCCTTATAATAGTAATAATGTTGAAATTCCCAATATGTTGAATTTGTCAAAATGTTGAAAACACTTAGATATATATATCGATATAAATAAAATATCGAGTTAAAAAATCGTACCTATTGCAAAAATACATTAATAAAAGAAAAAGGAAAGAGTAGTAAAAGTTATGCTAAAAAAAATTCGGTCAGCCTCGAGTCAGCCTGGGCCCGTCTGAACTCAGCCCGTTTTTAGGGGATCAATCAGGGAAGGGAGGGGCCCAGGCTGACTCGAGGCTGACCGAGTTTTTTAAGCATAACTTTTAGTCTACTTTCTACCCTATTAGTCCCAACTTGGTTGGTACTCGATGAAGTAAGTTAATCTTGATCCCAGCTATCTGCATACCAAGTTTCATCGCAATCGGTTCAGTAGTTTTTGCGTGAATGAGTAACAAACATACTCATTTACTTACTTATACACCCAAACCTTTACCATTAAAATGTTAGAAAGTCTATAGGACTTATTAACTAAATAAAAAAAACTTCATACGATTTTTTGAAGCTTCTCATCTCAAACAAAACAAGGGTATCGCTAGTCTATACCTATACAGGGTGATCCAGGGGTATTAGGCCGAAAAGGGAATTGTTCTAGATTGTTCTAAACTCAATATTATAATGAGGAAAGATTTGTATTTTATTGTGTGTGTATGTGTTTGTATGAATAAACTCAAAAACTACAGGACCGATTTCAAAAATGCTTTCACCAAAAGAAAGTTACATTATCGAGGAGTAACATAGGCTTTGATCCCGATATTCCAGCAGAATCAGAACTTACGCAGGTAACGCCGCGGGTCTCGGCTGGTATTTCAATAATATACGATTTTAAACTTAGATAGTTGTTTTCAACCATCGATCACCACCATTGGTTGTTTTTTATGGTTGTCATGGTTGTTGTGAGTGTCATAATTGAGAACATAGTGAGCTTAGTGACAATAGTAAGAGGACCAGGAACTAGACGCAGCGAGCGCATTAGGAAGAGGGTAGTTCGATATGGACGCCCCTAACTGTCAACACCTACCCCCAATATCCAGTCTCGTGAACAAGCCAGTTGAAATTACTGGCGAAATATCAAACTCAATAAAAAAACCAAGTTTAAACATGGTAAATACCCCGTGGTAAAACAATATTTCAATAATATAATTTAAAACCCCAATCCAGTCCGCCATCAAAGTTGTAATCCGGAGATTTGTTTTCAATTACGCAAAGTGACCGTACATCCGATCTGATATAATCTCCATTTTAAATCCGCTGACATGTTGAATAACAATGTGCTTTTTAGGGTTCCGTAGCCAAATGCCAAAAAACGGAACCCTTATAGATTCGTCATGTCTGTCTGTCAGTCCGTCCGTATGTCACAGCCACTTTTTTATTTATTCGGTTTTTTTATACCGCGTGTTTCGAGGATAGTGATTTTAGTTAGTGTAGACGAATAAGTTTTGTTCTACAACTTTTGAAATTTCTAGTTACTTTTTAGAATTTTCGTGTCTGAAGATATTTAGAACTACCTCCTTTTGGATTAAATTAGCGAAACACACTGTATAGGCTAAAGGGAAATCAAACATAAAAGCATTTTGTTCGGATTTAGTCGCGTTTTTTTATTATTTTTGCATACTTATTTATTATATTAGTTTTTGTCAACGCCCTACGTTTACAGAACTTTATAGATTTCTTCTTTTTTTAAAATGTAAAAAAAAATGAAATTAGTTTCCTTTTCATTTTTTAACTAATTTCATTTTTTGATGCATTTGACGTTTTAATCGTCATTTGAATGACGATTAAAACGTCAAAAGTATCATTGAATTTGTGGTAACGTTACCGCAGTGGGTGTTTACAACTGTCTTCCTTCTGATGTCATATCTACTGCTAAGGTTGATCAATCCAAATTTGATCAGCTCATTAGCCTAGCTGCACCTGTCGAGCTTGAATGATCGTACCGGTTAAGCAACGCTTGCCACGGTAATTACTTTGATGAGTGATCGATAATGTTGCAAAAATCACTCTCTCGAGCTCCCCCGTGCTTTGGCGCGGCAGTTGGTCCCGGTGGTTATCTCTAATAACAGTCGTTAGGTCAAGTAAGAGATCTTAGGGCGACCTGACAACTCCTAACACTAGGTGACTACACACCACTACACGAAAAGAAGAATAATCCAAAATTTCAATTACAGGTGTCATTACAAAATGCTTTAGTGCTTATCGAGTGATATTAAAATGATTATAAAGGTAATATCGTGGTAGGCAGACATTTTCTATGGTACAGTTATCTACAGAATTGATTATTAAATATTCATTCAGAAATAACGGTCTTGTTCTTAGTGACGTATTGTCATTGAATTTAGGAAAAAATGTTTTTTTCGTCACATAGGCTTGGGCTAAACGTTTTAGGGATGATTTTTCATCCCTAAAACTTCAGCTTTAATATATTTGTCAAATCAAATCGGAACCAACAGTTTATTCCACTTTGATCACCTGGGTGTTTGCCTCTTAAGTCTCATAAAGTGTAGTGAGTAAAAACAGAGTTTTTTCATTCTTCACGCAAAAACAACTGAACCGATTGTGATGAAACTAGATAACAAATAGCCATAGGTAAATAGGCCATGGAGAAATGAGACCATCAATGATTATAACTTAGGTACCTACTTAATCTTCTTTTTCTTTTCGTGTAGCGGTGTATCTCACCTAGTGTTAAAGTTTTCAGGTCGCCCTAAGACCTCTAACCTGACCTAACGACTGCTATATATCTTTTGGACGGAGCGAAAATAAAAAGTCAAGTCAAAAAGTTGGACGTAAAAATTACAAACCAAAGGCAGTCTACAATATTTTCTTTTTCCCTCTATTTATGTACAGTCAGATAATTGTGCGTGCTGTATACTTAACGGGTAATCTGACTGTACAATTCGACTTCCTCTCCTCAAAAGTTCTCTTACCACTTCTGTCAGCGATTAATACTCATGGAAATATGAAAAAAACCGACATAGCATGGATAATATTAGATATGCAAACGACTCCGAAATACTCCGGCTTACACGATATTAGTGGGGATTATCACTGCTAATACCTACATCGACGAGACGAAATCAAATCAAAATATGCCTCACAAAATCCTTCAAATACATACCTATAGGTAAACGCCGAAAGTTTGGATGTTTTAATTATACATTCTCGCGACCAAGACTATTGTAACATAGTCGAAACGTTGAGGTAAGATAATCCTACTAATGTTATAGAGGTAGGTAAGGTAAGGTACGCACCTACCTAAAAGTTTTTGAGTACCTACCTATGTTTGTCAAAAACTACTAATTAAATTGCAATAATACTTGGTATATAAATAGCTGGAGACCCGAAATATATAAATTATTTTTTTATCCCTGTAAATTAAAGGGTATCCGCAGACATACCTACATAGTTTGCACCAATTAGCTAGTCCTCTGAGTTGCAAGGACGCCAATACAATTTAGAGGACTACACTTGTTTTTTAATTTCAGACTACGATCTGACGTTTTGGTTCTTTGTATTTGACGTTTTTTCGAAGATGTGTGAAATCATAGTCTACAATAAAAAAATGAAGATTAGATATAGATTATCGTGTAGGTACTATCAACAACAAAAGTGGCTACCCACCGTAAGGTCTGATTTCGTTTGTAACGTAAATTTAGATTCACTTAGTAAATATACCCATGACTTTATTGTTAATTGTTACCTACCTACTAAATATTGTCTGCTTGCATGCGAATTTAGATACACAATAATTGGCACACATTTCATATTTATCGATAAGTATACCTATATCAATGTGTGCATAATATGCTTATTCCACGCTCGACGCTTGGTTCAAACGAATCTTTCGGTTAACTGGGTAGCCACTTTTGTTGCTGATAGTACTTACCCACCTAATTTTTTATACCGGAATTTCTGCCGAATCGGTTTTACGTATGCGAGACTACGAAAGGTAGGTATTATATTAAATCTGCAATTGATTACGTATCAAAAACATTATTATTTACGGATTTAATTTCCGAGATACGTGTTTATAAAACGTAACGTATTATACCCGTATACCGTTGACGTATTTATTTACGTGAAGTACGCTATTATGAAATTATAATGGAAACATGAGCTTAATTAGGTTTACGGGTAATGAATACGTATGAAGAAATTATTTTATAGGTAGAAATAATACCTACGCTACTTTTTTTATAGCGTATTATTTCTAAGTGTTTTAAAACCACACTTAGACTATATTGCGCAGCTACTATTAACTAACTCTGTGGCGCGTCGTGCGAGAGCGCGACTGCAATGCAGGAGGTTGCGGGTTCGATTCCCGCCGGGTGCAAGTAGGTATTTATGCTTAAAAATAAATATTTGTGTCTGGTCTGGGTGTCCCTCTATGTATAATATGTATGTATTTACAAAAGAATAATAAATATAAGTATTATATCCGTTGTCTAGTCACCGTAACACAAACTTAGTCGCTTACCACGGGGCTAGATGGCGCTGTGTGTTGTTCACAGAATTTATTTATTATTATTTATTTATTTATTTATTTATTAACTAAACTCTATTTCAGGATCTTAGATAAAAAATGTAAATAAAAAACTTGAGAGGTATCAAGGGACACCTGGATGGAACGAAGTTCCTTTCTATGAGAGAGAGAGACAGACAGAGAAACACACGCACGCCACACGGCTTACAACTATAGCAAAAACCGGGCAAGTGCGACACTCGCGCACGAAGGGTTCCGTACCACTATGACATTTGGGTACGGAACCCTAAAATGATTTAGATCCAATTTTTAAATTTGATAGGAAAATGTGAAATATTTAGCTTCGATCCTTACTCCCTTCATACGACCACACTACTCAAAAAAAAAAAGAAAAAAAAACTTTGGCACAAAGAAAATCTGAAACTTATAAGAAACTCTTTGGTAAGTGAAGGCAGACTGGTATATTTGACAGACAGGGCGGCCATGTTGAATTCCACGACCTACTCGAGGGAGCCCCTCTTAAATATTTGTTTTATTTTGTTTTTAGTATTTGTTGTTGTAGCGGCAACCGAAATACATCTTCTGTGAAAATTTCAACCGTCTAGCTATTACGGTTCATGAGATACAGCCTGGTGACAGACGGACGGACGGACGGACAGACAGACAGACAGACAGACAGACAGACAGCGAAGTCTCAGTAATAGGGTCCCGTTTTTACCCTTTGGGTACGGAACCCTAAAAAGTGTCATTACAACTTTTGGTCTTAATTTTTTCTGTCTAGCCCCCTTTCGCAACGCGCAATAAGGAACTTCGTTTCAAAAACTCATCCGTTTATTTAAAAGTTACAGCTTTGTTTACTTTTTCGTTTAATATTGACAGTTCTTTGTTTATATTTTAGATCTAAGTTTTTGAATCTTCGCTATCTGTCTGTCTGTTTTACTTTTTAAAGTATGCGGTACCTTAAAAAGAGGCTAAACGCTCTAACCTACATATGTGGGTAAAACCGCCGAGCGATGCTAGTTAATAAATAATAAATTAGATTAAGTTTAATTATTATTCAACTCCGTAACAACTAACACCATTTCCCGCCTTATCATTCCCTTTATTTTCTTCCTTAAACGGGGAACACCGAAAACCTTTTGTCACGCAGCCTACCTACCTACTTAATTAGCACAATGTCGAACGTTGCCTTCGAGACGACAGGCTTGTAAAAAGTTGCGGTGAAGTTGGCAACATACCGGTGTGACAGACTGAGTTATCGCAAGCAAAGTTAGGAATTTAGATTTTAGTTTTTAGTTTTTATGTGAATTAGTAATACACTAGCTGGGACGGCGCAATTTTGTATCTTCATCAAATAAAAAACAACGCCCGCGCTGGTAGCACTACAAGGATCTTATACCTACTGGAGAAAAAAAAACTTCTAGTTGCCCGGTCATCATAATATTATGTTAAAAATGGAAACTATACTTCGTTTTCTTAATTTCAGACTACGATCTGACGTTTTGGTTCTTTGTTTTTGACATTTTTTCTTCAGGAATATGTGTCAAATCATAGTCTACAAATTAAAACACTAAGATAGGTATAGCATAGTAAAAGATAGAAAACCTTTTAACGACGCAGTCTACCTTTATTAGCAGAATGGCGAACGTTGCCTACGAGACGACAGGCTTGTAAAAAGTTGCGGTGAAGTTGGCAACATACCGGTTTGACAGACTGAGTTATTGCAAGGGAAGTTAGCTTCGGAACTTAGATTTTAGTTTTTATGTGAATTAGTGATGCACTAGCTAGCCCGGCGCCATTTTGTATTCGTAGAAAAAAATCTGAACACTACATTGCCCATGTTAATAATGGCGAAAAAGAACGTCTGTGTGCCCGCCATTTGTTTATTTTATTTTCTTACTATTGTTAACCGATTATGGCCAAAAAAGCAGAGGTTCTTAATTCGGTTTAAGCTATGTTTTATTATACATACCTATTTGCTATGTTTTATTATACCTACTTGATTTATAATAACTTGATTTTAAGCTGCTATTATTTTCGATGATAAATGACTGTTTCCTTTTATAAGGACTCAATGGTTCACCAATGAATGAAAAGGATTCATGAAGAAATATTGCTTTTGATTGTGATTAGGTATACTACAGACAAAATAAATTGTGACCAGTAGGTAACAAAAAGTCGTTCTTCTATTCTCTAAGAATCAAGAATATTTATTGTTTCATTCTATTCCAGTCCACTACGGAAAAAGTTAATAAAGAGATTTCGCTTTCAAATAAATGTATGGGATACATTTATTTAAAAGTAACAGCTCTTTATTTACGTTTTCCTTTAAAATTGACCGTTCATTGTTTTCATTTTTGATCTAAGTTTCTGAAATATGGCATAGGTGTATAGGTGTATAGTGTATGGGTAATTAATTATAGCGTATCACTAAACGTTTTACCTTTCTTTCTGTTTTTCATTTTCCTTGATTTTATCTTTTTCTCTCTATTAATTATTATATTCATCAGATTTACTCCGAAACTTAGGAAACAAACTAAATATAGTACCTACTAACCTACCTACCTACAGTAAATAAATCTGATAATGTATTTTCCATCATTGCTCATTAGTTAAGGGTAGGCTAGTGTTGTGTTTGATTTTTACCGGTTATATCCGGATATCCGGAAAATATTGTAGATGATGAAGAAATAGACGGGTGGGTCTGGGTGTTTTCTATAATATACCGAACATACATAATATATACAGAACCAGAGCAAACATTTATGGCCAGCATAAAAATACTTGTCCCTGCGGAAATCGAACTCGTGACCTTCTACGTTGAATTCGGGGCTTGGCTTGATGCCTACCTACGTTTTGAAATATTATGGATTTAAAATGAAGTTCTTGCTTTCAGTTGTTGTTTGTTGGAGTTGAAAATCAACAACTTTGTAAAATGTTACGTAAATATCTTTGAATTATATTAATTTAATGAATACACTTGAAATAATAGACTCGCAGGAATAAATTTATCTAATTGTTTGTGAAATAATATTAGGCACCCCTAATGCTGGAATTATTTTATCAAATTCTTACGTAGACAGGTACTTTACATAAATATATATTTGCAAATTTGTCGCTATAAATAGATTTAGGTTTTACGCCACGTCCTAGAAAGTAGTAGGTACAAAATTCTGCGTGAAAAGCAACCAAGATTTAAATCAAACCAAAATCATTTATTCAATGAGAGCAATGTATACAAATACATGACCGGTTTGACATGTCGACTTATGACTAATTTTAGTGTTTATAAAACTACATCTAATAATATTATATACCTAATACAAATATTATCTAAAGAACGCGACAAATATTACAAGACAAAATAATGTTATCATTGGCTTATTAAGATTTTTGTCGTAGGATTTTGTCCTATAGTCCTTTTGTCCTTTTGAGTGTGCTATATTCAGTTACAGCTGCAGTCGGGTTCACTTTTTATTAATATTTTTTTATTCACTTAAAATTTATTACTTACTTGCGGTACTTGTGAAAACATTCATCTTTTTAAATCGTGAAAACAAGTTTTTCGCTTTTCCGGAAAAATTAATATTGCAGAAAGTTACACACACTATAAAAAACGATTAATAGGATGAAAAAAGAAACATCGCTTGATCGGATCTCGAACAGCGGAACTATCCGGTAACATACACATAAAAATGATAAAAATAAATCCGAATAGATTCCTCCTTGGGTTTACGTAGTCCGTTAAAACACGGATATAAATCCCATCACTATTCCACTATTCGTAGCCTGAGGGGATGATTGTACATATTCTATGTATTTCCTGACCAGCTAATTGCGTACGGTTGTTATATTTCGGTAACGGCTAATTAAAGGCCTAATTAACGCTTATTCATGTCTTTACTTATAGTATTATTGGAGAAGTTTCTTGTGTACCTACCTACCATACACGTACATATTAGTTAGTATATACTAGGTACATTATACACAGGCAGAAGTTAACATGTAAACATGTTTGCCTCAAAACATAGGCCTCCCTCCAACTCTTCCATTAGGGTATATTTTGGGCTATGGTTCGCCACTCAGGCTTAAATTTGTCAAAAGGCAAAAGAAAAATAAAATATCCGTTGTATTATATCCGTTGTCTAGTCACCGTAACACAAGCTTTTAGAAGCTTCCCACGGGACTAGATGGCGCTGTGTGAAGTTCACATGAAGTTCACATCAAGAATGATTTTGTAGTTTTTTTTAGGGCCGAAAAGGGTTTTTTAACAATTTGTGTGATTCCCCCAGATCCCTTAGTCGCCTTTTACGACAACGAAGAAAAGAGATCGAGTAGCTCTATTCTATGTCGGGGCTACACGGCTAAGCTTCAAAGTTATTAATAACATTATGTTGCAAAAACTCAAGCTTTTTCAGACAAAAAAGTTCGACCTTTTTTAATAAGTGAGAACGTAAACTTCACAAAGGCTTTTGGCTCCGTTTAAGAATGTCGTCGTTTAATTTTAAGAAAACGCAGAAAGGGGATGACAAAGCATTCCATAACGGAGGTTTGGAAGCATTTTGCAAAGAATCCACGTACACACGGCCATCTTAGAAGGGATGGGGGGAGATAAGCATAAAATTTAACTAAATTTTCGGATGTTACAGTACCTTCTACTGGAAGAGTACAGGAGGGTTACTTCGGTTCGTTTCGATACGACAACGATACTGTCATAACGATGGTTCTACTGTCACCCTACTATCAGAATGTGACAGTAGAATTATCGTTATGACAGTATCGATGTCGTATCGAAACGAACCGCAGTAACTCTCCTGACCTATCTACTGTAAGTCTTCGAAACGTAAAAACCGAAAAATAATAACCGTTTAATTTCATTATCATTAGTACTAGAGTAAGATCCCAGAACCGGCAAACATCACGTATTTTCTGACGAACGAAATGTGGTCGATTGAGTAGTGTTAGTATGTACTAAGAACGTATGCCTACTTGCTAGCCTGCTGCGACGGAATGCGAATTCTCAGATATCATCAAGGTACTAAAATCTATAGGTAGGTAGATATTTATAAAATTCAAAGTCCTGACTTACCTATTATATCAACGCAGAGCAATGAAATTTGGCTCGCTTGATAGTACATGAAATTTGGAGAGTGAGTTCTTTGTGGTGTGAAGGTATCCACTAAGAAAGTGTTGAAATTGCAAAAATAATCTATCATATTTTACTTATTATTGCAATACCAACAATACAAGTAGTTGAGTACTGTTAAGTTGGTAACTGAATACCAACCAAGTTGCTATAAAAGCAATGGCCGCCATCTTTATCTCTCTTACTTCTGCTTCAACCGTCAATGTGGATAGGACCCAGGATATATTATCTTCCACGTGCCGTTTTAGTGAATATACCTACATCCTAACGTATAATGTACCTAAACTAAATCTCTGCATTTCATTTCTGCGTCCATAAACCCTTAATTTCAACAGAAAGGATTTTTGGAAAATCCCTCGGGGTCAGGACTTACGCGGGCGATACCACGGGACTCTACTAGTATAATGTCAGTTGACCTTTCAAAACCTAGGGTTTTACCCTGGTTTTACCTAGGTTAGAAGCTATGGCATATGTTTTTGTTCATAGCTCGGACAATTCGGTACTGAAAAAAACCTTTCCGATAAAATTAAATGGAGTTTTTTATACGGTTAAAGTGAAAATAAAACGGTTCACGGGACAGTCGTCGATTCCAAGCCATTGAACTGAATAAGAGCACCAGACGGTAGCGTGTCAATCATGTTTAATAGTGTAAAAAAAGTTATATCCGTTATAACCGACTTCAAAAGAGGAGGAAGTTCTCAATTCGACGCTTGTAGGTACTGTTTGTAGGTATGAATTTATTTTTTTGGAAGAGTTTGTACAGAAATGGCTGAAATGTGACAAACTATTAGTAGTACATTGAAAAGTTACATTTTAGTGTGCATTTGTCAGAGGACGCAATTTTATTTTTTAGATATCAAGGGGGGATTAGTTTAAAGTTAAATAATAGTTTGTGGGGTTGTGGCTCTTGTCCCACGGCCGCCATGTTCGAAAAATGGGTTCAAATAGTTTTTAAAAACGAGAGTGCTCAATAGAACTAAACGTTGCGCTGTGCACAAGGTCAAACTGTTACTGTTACAGTGCACGTATAACGTATTAACTCATGGTAGAGGTACTGGTAGCGTCTGGATAGTAATTTGTCGCCGACTGTGTAGCAGACATCTGATATTTCGATATTATCTCCTCGACAGGACAAAAACAAAAAGACTAGGACAAAACAGCCAGTAATGCCCATTGTCCACCCCACACGAGCCATATTTCCATCAATAAAACGAGAGTGGTCAATAAAATTGAAATGTGATATCGTGTTGCGTACGGGCCTCGTGTTTATGACAAATGGACTACGAAGACGCAGCGATCGACGACACAGTGCTGCGCTGCGACAGACAAGAACATAATATATAAATCAAATTTGCCTTGTCGAAATTATTAGTTTTTTAATAGTGTAAAAAGAAGATGAAACACTTTTATCTGAAGTGGCATATGTGAATATAATGATTGTATATTCCACAATGGAAATTAAATGAGATCATTGAATCGTAATATCAAGTAGGTTATTTAATTAAAACACGAATTTAGCTGCAGTACCTAATACTTTATAGAAAAAAACAAAGCAAAAATATAACACAGTTTTACCAACATGCCCTTGAACGCACCACGGTTATCATACTCCTTTTTCGAAGTAGGTTTAAACTATTTGTCTTGTTATTTTTCTACTTTTTACAGGCTAAAACTTATAGGAACACAATGTCGCAAAATATTTTTTGTCGCTGAACCCATTATGTGGTGCTAGGTCTCGACTTTTATAGTCCATTAACTTGGAATACATGTAGAACCATTTATTATTATTAATTTACCCTCAACTATTTCAAAAGTATATGTGTAGTATGTCACAAAAGCAGTCTATTCATGAATCTTCGAGGCTTGTCACACACCGGTGTAAGGCGCGGGACATATATTCACGGGTCTACGTAATTCCTACAATTTATTAGCGTCAAGATAGCGGGGCCAACTCTCCAATATTTAAAACTTTATATTGACAGATTAAATTTACCAACAATTTATCAATTTAGATTGACAGGTAAAAAAAATAGTATCTCTTTAGTTTAAAAGATATTCAAGAAAAACCCTGGAGATGGCGGGGCCAAGGTACCAAATAGTACCAATCTGGCACTAAATCTGTCAATATAATGTTTTAATATTGGAGAGTTGGGGCCGCCATCTTGACGCTAATTACAATTTGTATTGAAAAGGCGCAACCGCGCATCGCCCGCACCTTGCCCACACCTCGACACCGTTTGTATCTGTCCACCGGACCCCTCCAGGAAGCCTAAATGTTAAGGTCTCTGCATACGTAACGTTTCGCGGACGGGACGTGTCAATTTCTACACACAAAATCCCGTGCCATCCCCTCCGTCTCGTCGCCCCGACACGGGATTTTTGTATGTAGAAATTGACACGTCCCGTCCGGGAAACGTTACGTATGCAGAGACCTTAAATGTTAGCCATTAGTGGGGAAAAGAGTCCACTTTCTGGCGTAAAGCTCATGTTACGCTTTAAACTTTACAAACATAGACTGTTCCCTCCCTGAATAATGGGATATTAGAAAAATATGTTTATGCCATGCTATGCCTATATCGGTCATGACCATGATTGATACTTTTTGATTTTGTTCATTTTCTAATTTTTCTGAATTTTATTTCTATACTAATTAGATAATGAAAAAAAACTAATAGTCATGGCAGAAATAGGTTTCATGGCATAAACATATTTGCTCTGATGTTTTTATCCAGGGAGGAAACAGTCGGCTAACTACGTTTATATGGATGGAGTAGGTAGAAGCTTAGTTCAAGACCGTGGTCTTAGTCGTAGCGCCAAACGCGGTAGTCTTGTAATAAATAATCTTCGTAAATAAGTTTGTTTCTACGTTTACCCTTAATCCCTGACCCGAGTTAGACCAAGCTAAATAAAGCAAACCGATGATAGTCGGCCATAGACTTTTAAATATTGTTACATAAATAGAAAGGACAGCGAAAACTTTATGGTCTACTGTTAGCCAACGAAGAATAGATAGGTACTCTTTTCAAAGTGATGCACTATTAAAACAATTGAGTAACATAGTGGATTTTTGATGTAAAACATCTATAGGCGAGAGTAAACCTAAAAATTGTCATGGCGACACAGGCCGTGGCGACGCCTCGCCACGCTATATGTAGGTACTATACATAAAGTCGATATTTCACATCTGCTAGACGTCCCGTGACGGCTTACATTTTTTTAAATGAATGTATTATTTTATTTTTCTGTAATTATTAAAACATTTTTTTTCCAATTCCCACTAATATTGTTCATGCGACAGTTTAGATTTTTCTATGGATCTTTGTGTTTCAATCACGCAAAATCTTATGATCTCGAAGCCGATTCCGAACGATTACGATGAAACATGCATAGATAAAACTGGAGATCTTTATAAACACCTATACCTACTTTTTATCCTACTATTCCCGCGGGATCGGGACTTACGCGGGTGCAACCGCAGGGGGCTGTAGTACAAAAATAAAAACACAAACAATATTCGATTAAATAACACTAAACAGTACAAACAGCAAAAACAGGTTTTCAGTTAAAAAAATATTGATTGAAGTACTAACTTATAAATTGTCTTAATGTCACCTCTCTAGAGTTAGAAACTTAAACCTTGTCTCGCTAACAAATTAAGGGGTGGGAAAAATTGCTGAGAAAATTGCTCTCCAAGTTTTCTATTACATCGAGTTACACTGCAAAATGGTTCTAAACTGCGAGAAATTGTGTGGCAAACACCACACAGCCACAGCATTTTGTTGTGGGAAGTAAAACTACGATATTGTGCTGAAAATGAAAAGGGAAATATCAAGTTTTCTGGACAAATTGTTTCACCTTATCGTGTTAACGCGTTGTTAGGAATCCGCAGTCGAAATTCCGCGAAATTGCGGGAATAAAACTGGAAGTTTCTGAAGGGAGTTTTTGTAGAGTCTTTAACCGACGTCGAAAAAAGAAGGACGTTCTTAATTCGATTGTGTACCTACATTTTTATATTCTTCATCATCATCATCTCAGCGTTTATCCGTCCACTGCTGGCTGAACATAGGCCTTTCCCATTCGACGCCACAAATAGCGATCGCGAGCTACCTCCATCCAACGACTCCCCGCGACCGCTACAATGTCGTCGGTCAACCGAATAGGTAGTGTGCCAACACTGGGTGGTTTTTATCTTTTAAAATCTTATAATACAATGTTACTAATTTAATAGCTCTACTAAGTCCATCGTCCACCGCCAACTAAACAAGCGAGCATAGCTGGCATAGTTTGCGGTGGCCGCATATTATATGAAACACTTATTTTCATATCGAGGAGAAATGCGACTTTTTGCACTGTCCCACCGCTCCGGGGGGACAGGGCGTGGCCAACAGGGAGATTGGCCTAGGATGGTAGGCGGCCACAGGTTTACCCACTAAAACTCCTCGGTGTCCATCTCTTCACCTTATTCCAGGGGAAGGTAGGCACTGTTTGCACATACAACTACAATGACATTTATAAAAAACTAGCTCAAATAAGCTCAACTAACTTAGTGTAATTCGCAGTGGTGAGCGGTTTTGGTCAAGTGGTACCCCGACTAAACTTACCATTTTCATTCGTAGTTTCGAATCCAGGCCGACAAATCACCAATGTCTTTTTCCTTAAGAAAAACTTATGTGCGCTAATAACATCGCTTTTACAGTGAAGGAAACCGACATGTCCTAGGACTCACCACGGACCAAAGGCATGGGACATTCGCCAATCCGGAGTAGGCTTCCGTGGCTTCTTATTGCTTAACCCCTCTAAGAAATCACGTACAATGGCCCAACTGTGAGGCTAAGTGCGGAAAAAGGCCCAGCTAAACTAACTAACTTAGTTCGCAGAGGACGAGCCATTTTTAAGTCCGCTCCTGGACCGCATTCCGGTGTGTGTAATCTAATAAATAACTAATAACTAATCAGCATACCTACTCTTCCGTAATCTAATTTCCGATGATTCATTTGCAAGCTATAGTTTATAGTATTCATGACAGGGCAATTATAGGCAAGAATCTGATTCAAGCACATAGAGAGATAACGTCTCCATTGAGTTGTGTACACAGACTTGAACACACACACAAAGCACCCTCGATCATGCGAGTTAACAATACCACAGTTTACCTGGCAGTTCTTAACAATACGTACCTAGGTGGTGAGCTGTTAAAAGTTTCTATTAGCGTCGATGTTCATATCTTAGCACTACCTACGTAATAAGTGGTGAGCTTTTAAGTTTCTTTCAGCGTCGATGTTCACATTACAAAATCTTCGAGTTACGGGCAAAGTAAACATAATAGTACAGTCAGATTACCAATTAAGTACGCGCAATTATTTTGCATGCTGCATATTTAATTGGTAATATGACCTACTACGTATATACGAGAAACAACTCATCGATGAAGTGTACCTACCTACCGTTGAGGATAGATAGATAGATAGATTTTTTGTTTTTATATACTTGTTTTTAAGCGTTCTTCTTATATCTATCTAAAAACCATAGCCAAGTTAAAAACTCTTCTTTCAAGGTATTGTGATTCGAATTAAGAGTCTGTACACGTCAGATTGGTGGTCCCGTGGTCCGATCATCATCATCATTAACCTAGCAATGTTCCCGGTTGCATGCCGCTTGAGAGCCCGAGGTCAATTGCGCGTATATGTGCATCCCTATGTGGTTGATCTTACAACGGTTTTCTGCTAAGTGCGAGTTTTATTCTTGAGTACGTTCTTAGCTAAGTTTTATCAAGACCGATCGCTATGGGTACTTTAGACATGCCATTTAACCATATAAATCCATCACTATACATTCATTTGCCTTGCAATTTCGATACAGCGAAATATAGTCAGTAAAGTAACAAGGTACCTTCTCATAATATTCTTGGTAAACTGCATCGCAACCACCTCAGTTCGCTTACCAATCAAATACACATATGTATGCTCTATGTTATCAATGCATCGCAAACATACCTAGACAATGACAATGATATTATACTAGTTCCTGATTATTTGCATATCTAGATGATATTGTTGTTATTGGAGAGGGTAGAACTATGCTTACCATTGAACTGGACTGGTCGTGGTCTATATTAGAGAATACAAAGATAAAAGTCACCTGATAGTGATCCATTTTAAACTCGTCTCTGACGGACGAGCTTCACCAGTTCCAAAGTCAATCTGCTCAGAAATTACTGGTACACCTTTACAAAAGAAGGACCAAATTTGAATGACGTTGTTAGAATACCTACTAACTAGGTAATCTAAGTACCTATCTATGCTTTCTTTGAACGGCACAACTGTAAATATAAATTATCATACTAATGTTATAAAGGTGAAAGTTTGTGTATGCGTGTGCGTAACGCTGAACCGATTGCGATGAAACCCGGTATGTAGATAGCTTTTTGTCTTGATATTTCGACGGGATCAGGGCGCTGCAAGTTGAACAATAATATTGAATGGTGTCAAGCAATGTAATCACATGATCATTGCATGAAAACCCCGTGAGTTTCTTGTGCCTCTTTCATTAGAGGTCACATTTCTGAAGACACACTAAATTTTTAATAGTGAGACGATTCAAAATGATCATGTGAAATCAAAATGAAACCTGTTTTGACTTTGACTTTCAGTTGCTTCATCTAAATTGAACGGCAAAAGTGAACCTCGTATTATTGCCTCTATTTCATACTAATAAATAAGAATATTCTAAATCAAATCAAGCTGAGTGTACAAGATAAATAAAAATGAATGAAAAACTCTTATTTCTGAGTCAGTTCGTGCAATAAGCCAGTCAATAGGAACAATTTTCCCCGATAAAGTTCCCTGATAGAGAATTCATTCCTGTTCAGTACACAACTTCACAACTTCGCGTTTCAATATTGCACTGTATTGAACTTTATTATCTGGCGGACTATTCTTGAAGCGTTCGATAAGTTTGTTGGAGAAAAAAAGTAGTTTTTTTGTGAATTGAAAGTTTCGGTTTTTGAACTATTTCTTCGAATATGCATTCTGACAATAGATTGTCTTATTTTATTATCATTTCTGAAGCTATGGCTATCATGGCGTAGCTCTACTGGCACTGAAAAATTCAAGGTTCTGAGTCAGCACTATAAACAGATATCGGCCAATTAGATTTACCTTTTTTTTTTCAGTTTCAACTTTTTTTTAAATAAGAATAGTACTTATTTTAAGAAAATTTGAAACTTATTATACCTTATAATAAATCCGGCAAACTAAAAGCCTTCGTGACATAGTTGACAGTGCGTTCGACTAGCGATCGAGACGTAGCGGGTTCAAGTCCAAACTGGGAAAATTGAATTTTGGAACATTACAATTTATTGTATGTTTTTTCCCATAATTACCTATAGGTAAAACATGAATAAAATAATTTTCAACTTGTAAAGGCAAATGTAGATTCCAGAAAGATTTTGGAAAATAACTTTTTTTTTAAACTTGCGCATTATTTATCGAGTGGCTACAAACTAGACTCCCACTAAAGGTTGGTAGGTACTATTACTAAAACTCAATATTTAGTTTAAAAGAACCGGTATTTGTCAGGTTTCAACATTCTCCGGTAACTTTAGATAAATAACAAAAGTTTGAAAAACAATATAATACTTTTATAATAATAATGGAGTAAGGTCGGAGTAGTGAGAGCATGCTTTGTCTTTTCCCGTGACATGAACTTTCAAAGTCAGACAGAAACAAAAAGTGGTAAAATTACTTCGACCACGACCTTCCACCGTGTTTATTAATAAGGCTTATTCTTATGTCAAACTTGGATACTGTCGATTGTGCGTGCACCCTCTGCCGGGATAAAAAGTTAGTGTTCCTCCCCATTATGACAGTTATGCGAGTTATTTCTTCCATGTAGACCGTGTAGCCCCGGCATAGAATAGGTTTACCCCATCTCTTCCCGTGGATGTCGTAAAAGGCGACTAAGGGATTTGAGGGTGCAAACCTTGAGTTTCCCCGCACCGTGGCGGATAAACTGCTTGGGGTTGGGGTGAGTTGGTTTCAGGCAGGCGGCCGGCCGTAAAAATATTGCCACATCTATTTGCAGAAGTTATGGTCAATATTGACTTACCCCCTGCGCTGACCCCAAATAAAACAAAAACAATTTGGGGCTTAGCGGACCCGGGGCACCCGAGAGGGATACAACCGGGAACATCGCTAGGATGAGATGAGATGATGCGAGTTATTTCTTCCTTAGTGGCTGCTCAAGTCTCAGTATCAAAAAACAATCAGACAAGAGTTTGAATGTTTCTTACAATTGTTTTTCACACTGACTAAACAAACAGAAGGGGAAGTCTCATGGTGCCTGCATATGCTCGTCATGAGGCGTCCCTCTCTGTTTGTTAGTCCGTCACTCGCTCTAAATAGATTGTTCTGAGGTTCCCATCATGGCGTCCGTCGTCGTCAAAACCTATCAGGATACGTAATAGAGAATCATCGAACATTGTCGGTTCTCATCGGCTAAATAGAGATTAATTAGCCCACGTGGTTCGTTGGAGTTAAGTCAGTTAAGGCGCGGTTGTAGCAACGCGTAGGTATTAAAATATTACCATAGAACTTAGATGAAAACAACAATAGTAGATACGGTATATCTATATTCTAACATTGCGTATTCGAAAAATGAGCTAGAAACACCTACATGCATTTTCATAAAATTATTGTATTTACAAACATTTGGCTTTAAGAATGATTGAAGCTTATTTGTAAATAGCAGATTCCCGCGGTTTCACCCGCGTATGTCCCGATCCCGTGGGAATATCGGGATCAAAAGTAGCCTATGTTACTCAGGGTGAATGTAGCTTTCTAATGGTGAAATTTTTGAAATCGGTCCAGTAGTTTCGGAGATTACCTCCAATATACATACATACATACATGTTACCAACGTTACCTCTTAATAATATTAATATAGATAAGCAAAAAGGCATTTTTATGGATGTCAAAAAGAGTGACAGCACGTGCTCACGCGGCAACGGTTCGACATACGACTAAGGCTAGTGCGTCAGCTAGACGCGGTTTTATCGTCTCAGTTTCCGAGACTGGGTACCGTATCTTTAGTTTTTTGTTTTAATCTAAGCCATAGAATAGAATTACGCGCTGCGATGAGTAATTTATTAAATAAATGTTAAAATATTTACGTTCAAATTCATAAATTAGTTTTGAACGGCAATAGGAAGTTATCGTTCGTTCATTTGTAAAAAGCTAATAAGGCTCCAGTAGAACCTATGATTGTTCTATATAGTCTCTGGGCTAATATTTTTTGTTGGATTATTTATTATGCTTAAACTTAACGTAGGTATATCTGTTGATTTTTTTTATTACAAATAATTTAAATTAATCAATAAGAAAACATAAAGGTTTTTTGAGGCAAAGTGTTAAAATGTGTTATCGTATCTATATCTGAAAAACACTTTTATGTTTTATTTCGTGCTTCCACGAGGATCAGGAATTACGCTGAAACCGCGGGACGTTGCTAGTTAACATAGAAAAGAGCAATATCAAATTATTACAAAGATAAATCACTATTTGATACTAACATAAAACTAAAACGTCGCCTTAACGTGTGCATGTTCGATCGACATTCGAAATTGGTTGTATTCGTTCAAACGTGAAATTTGAATAGAGCGACCTCAATATTGGACCCTTTGTTACTAAATACACAGATCACATAATACTAACTAAATAGAACTAATTAGTAAATAAACTAGCTGCGCCCCACGGTTTTACCCACGTAAGACTCGACATTCCATGGGCATACCGGAATAAAAGTAGTCCACGTGTTAATCCAGATGGAGATCGAACGAACAATCTAACGAACGAGCTATCTGCATACCAAGCTTTATCGCAATCGGTTTAGTAGATACAATTTACAAAACGGGAAGTTACAAAATTATACCTACTCATTTACTTACTTACCTACATACACACAAACTTTCACTTCTATAAAATACTAGCTGACCCGGCAAACGTTGTTTTGCCTTATAAATTATAGATAGTAGCCGATTCTCAGACCCGAATACGCATATAAAATTTGATAAAAATCGGTCGCGCCGTTTCGGAGGAGTACGGTAACTAACATTGTGACATGGAAATTATATATTAGAAGAAGATAGATATCGCGTCTCGTGAAAAAGCTGATTGATATTACAGGAAAAAACGAGCTTGTTAAAAGAAAAAAACATAGTAAAACCCGTTTAAAATTAAATAATTATTTATAAAAGAAAGTCGTGTTATTTGCACTATTTATAATTCAAGAACAGCCGCTTTAGCTGTATCCTATGTCCTTCTTCTGGTTTTAGCTACCTCTCCACCAATTTTCGGCCGAATTGGTTTATAGTTCTCGAGTTATAAATAATGTAACTAACGCGAGTTTCTTTTATTTAAATACTAGCTGACCCGGCAAACGTTGTTTTGCCTTATAAATTATAGATAGTAGCCGATTCTCAGACCTACTGAATGCGCATGTGGAGTTTGGTGGAGATCGGTGAAGCCGTTTCGGAGGAGTACGGTAACTAACATTGTGACATGGAAATCTCTAATATATAAAATTTCCATGTCACAGTGTTAGTTACCGTACTCCTCCGAAACGGCCTAACCAGTTTTTATGAAATTTTATATTCGTATTCAGTAGGTCTGAGAATCGGCTACTATCTATAATTTATAAGGCAAAACAACGTTTGCCGGGTCAGCTAGTTTTATATATTAGAAGAAGTAGATTTGCTAATACAGCATACCTAGGTACATATTATAAAGTTTCGTCGAACTCGAATAAGCATCAATCGTCTTTGATTCGAGATAGGACGATTCATGCAGTTCATCCAATATAAACATTGTAACCCCCCCCTCGCTGTCACTCGGTAATTTGTACCGGAAGTGAATTAACCCTTAGAGCGGAAACGGCTTCCGTTTCTATTCTCAACCCTTTGAACCCTGCAATAACTCTTACACTTCCTAAAATAAGCAGTTAACAGTTAAACCAAACAATAATAGCCGGTTGGGTTTTGTAAACTGGAGATTTTTTCATCGTACGATTAATCTTGACAATCTCTGTGGCACGTCGTGTTCGTGCGGATGCCCGACTGCAATGCAGTTTGTTGGTTGCGGGTTCGACTCCCGCCGAGTGCAAGTATTTTATGCTTAAAAAATAAATATTGTTTTTTTGGTCTGGGTGTCTTCTCTATGTAGATATAATATGTATGTGCTAACAAAAGAAAAATAAATATAAGTATTATACTTATCCGTTGTCTATACGTTAACATAGTACTATGTCTATACTATGTCGTTGTCACCATAACACAAGCTTAGTATCTTACCACGGGGCTAGATGGTGCTGTGAGTTGTTCACAGAACTTATTTAGTTACCTTTTTAAACACCGCAAACAAATATTTCAGGTAGGTACAGTCGGCATAAAAAGTCGATGTCCACATTCAGATTATCAAAGTTGTATCATAATAGTGGGCAAACAAAACAGAACGATCACGTTTCAGATTTAAAAACATTTATCTGCATATACAACACGGTTCATGAGATATAGCATGGTGACAGATAGACAGACAGACAGTAGAGTCTTAGTAAAAGGACCCCGTATTTACCTTTTGGCTACGGAACCCTAAAAAAGATCGAACTTTCAAGTCATTAAACAAAAGTTGAGAAAAGAAAGTATATTATTTATTCTAGTTACTACAAATATTTTAGTGGAAAAATTCATCTTCAAAAATTACCTCGCGGCGAGTATTGAACTTGCATCGTAGATCCAAAGACGCGAGTGAATTATTGGAGATGATTTTTTTCTTAAAAGTATTTGTAGTAAAAATGACGAGAGCAATTTAAAACAAAATACGGTGTGTATAGTTTTCAGTCTGCAACCACACCATAACTTAGCACCTAAACAAGTACCTATATATATTCTATACGTAACTTACTACGCTCACTAAGTACAGACATAACTTAAATAACCATCCAAGTAAATGTATACCATTGTATAAACGACGTGGATTCAGGCTGAATGAAGTAAACTCCGGTTGCCGTGCCTTGATGGCGGGTTTAAAAATAATAACTTGACAGACGATTTCATTATTCTTTTTGGACGCCATTTTGTTTGCGGCGTTTAGATTAAACGATTAATATTTTTTTCCGTGGGTTGCTGGTCATTTATAAAAACAAGATTTTCACTCGCTGCATATAAAACGTGGGAGCGGTGCAGAAAGTATTTCGCTTGCGGTATCGATATTGCAACATGGTCACCGCTCTAAATTTACTATGACTTTTGACCGGTCTTCAGCGACTGTTTTTTAGGGTTCCGTACCTAAAGGTAAAAACGGGACCCTATTACTGAGACTTCGCTGTCTGTCTGTCTGTCTGTTTTTTACTTAATTGACAACTATTAATTTACAGTTGAAGAATTAAGAATTATTGGGGTGGAAATTGTCAATTTATCTCCTATGCCAAAATCTCTGCGCATGACATCATCAGATTTCATACTTAGGTACAGTCAGAATAAAAGTATAATAATATTACCACACATACAGATTTTTAAAATCGGTAGGTACCTATAGCTATGACATCCTATGGTGGGGTGTCAAAGCAGAACAGACATTTGGAAAATAAAAGAGAAGATACAGAGTTATTTTCAGAACAAGATGGGAACCCGAAACCCGTCGGGCTTCGGATAGTACCCCCGAAAACAGTAACATAATCTCTTTGAATCAATTCACATAGAAACTTTCATACTCAATTAAACACTCTTAGGGGTTGAACTTTGGGAAAAAAACTTTTAGAGATTCACTTACTACCCCATCAATCTCTATGTCAAATTTCAAGTTTCTAGGTCAAGCCGTTACGAAGTTGCATACAAACGTTTTTCCCCATTTTTACCCCCTTAGGGGTTGAATTTTAAAAAATCCGTTCTTAGTGCTCACTTTCAACCCCTAAAGAAGCTATGTTCCAAATTTCAAGTTTCTACACTCAGCCGTTTAGCCTGTACGTTGTCCATCAGTCAGTGAGTTACACTTGCGTTTTATTAAGTACAAGATGTCTGTCCTGTTTTGAGACCCCACAATTTAAGGAGCTACCTATTGTTTTAGATGCACCTTACTTGGATGGGTGATCGATTATTAAATGTCAAAGCAAGGAGGATTTCTCGAGCTCCTCCTTGCTTCGGCGAGACACGATTAGTCGTTGGTACCGGTTGTTATCTCTGATAGCAGTCGTTAGGTCAAGTTAGAAACCTTAGGGCGACTAGAAAACTCTTAACACTCGGTAAGGCACACCACTAATAAGTACGAAAAGAAGAAGAACAATTATTATGATGTATTAGCGATTTTGAAAATCTGAATGTGGTCATCGACTTTTGCTGCTGGCTGTACCGTCAGAGTAACTATTTTATGCTATTTTGTGCGTCAAAGTGCTTTGTTTGAAAATTGTCATTATATTTTTCTTTGTTGTGAAGAAAATTGCCCCTTTAAAATTACGGAGAAACAACTTCATACACATTTCCTGCGTCAAACTCTGCACGGGAAATTCAATTTTATAATGATATTTTTTTAACGCCGTTAGGGGTTGATTTTATAGAAATCGTAAGGTAACTCTCCCTATTGCGTGTCATATAAAATACGTAGTTTTAATTAAAACCCGCCTTCTTTGATTTTCAAAATGATTTAAGTGCGAAATGCACTTAAGTCATTTTAAGTGAGACCAATTTTATTGCTGCTGACCAAATTATGATCAAATACTGCTGTCATAATTTGGTCTTAATTTTTTTACCATTTTGTTAGAACAAGGCACTTCTATGGCTATATTTGAATCTGGCACTTAGGCAGAAAGTTTTGGACATGCACTGAAACCGAAGGATGCAGCTAGTAAGTAGTATTATATACAGTGGAGTAAATCAGTTTTGTATTCAGAACTACGCCCCATGTGGCCCAAACGGGCCACAGTTTGAGTACCCACGAATGGTCTATCATTTCGATCGTCTTTTGTTTCAACTTTGATCTTCTTTCGTTTCTTCTTTGATCTTCTTTTGTTTCTACTTTGATCTTCTTTTGTTTCTGTTTCGATCGTGTTTTGTTTCTACTTCGATCTTATTTTGTTTCTACTTCGATCCTCTTTTGTTTCCACTTCGATCATCTTTTGTTTCTACTTCGATCATATTTTGTTTCTAGTTCGATTGTCTTTTGTTTCTACTTCGATATTCTTTTATTTCTACTAAGATCGTCTTTTGTTTCTGTTTCGATCGTGTTTTGTTTCTACTTCGATATTCTTTTGTTTTGATCGTAACCTATTCAATCTGTGTTTGTGTTCAATATTTTACCTCCTTAATACCTCACCGGGACTGATGAACCTATCGGCTTATCTTAAAGGTGTCAACCGTCCCGGTCGCCAAAGTCTTGCTCTCACCCGGTATGGGAAAAGATGATTTCCTTCTCATCTGTCCCGGTGAGACCAACTTTATCAACCAGACAGGGTGACCTAGAAACCTTTCAGCTTGTATCTTGATCTAGTGAAAGAGTTGAGATTCTTTTGAATTTGGGTTTAATTCAAATATAAAGCGAGACCCCATTGAGGTTCTAACCTAATTACTGACGGGTTCATCTTTCTTTGGGGTGAAGTCAGACGGGGTACTAATCGATCGGCCGTGAGCTGTGAGATGTCATGTTTCGTAATAATTGTCTAAACAGTAAAACACTATGAGACTGTAGTACAGTGGCTGATTCTATTTTGATGATATGAAATGATTTATTATCTGTGGATCTAGGTTTACTTATATAGATAATAAAAGCACCTCTAGTCCTACCACTTGGGCATATAAACTGTCTTTGTTTATCAAATCAAATCAAATCAAATCAAATCATTTATTCTCGAAACAGTACAATTTCATTTGTTAGTTGGTTTATCTTAGGTCTAGTTGTAGTATGAAGTTTTATAGGATAGGTAATGTCATTAAATAATAGAATGTCAGTCATACACCATATTATGTTTCGTGATGAGCACATCACGAAAGTGCCTCCGAGTCGGTGAATCAAGCCTGTCAGCCACAGTTCTCAGAATACTATTCGGACTGTCCCGCAATCTGCTACACAAGGATGCTGTTTATGTGTGCGCACTTATGCGATGGGCAATTGATAGTTACCTACCTAAAAATTAAAATTGCTTCATAAGTTCGAGAACTACAATCGCCACTTTTTCTGTCCGGTATTAAAAATTAATGCATTTGAAATCTTTACCTTCTTACGTCGTCTTACCTTAGGTAGTTTTAGATTAGGAGGGGGAAGTTGGTTATCTTACCTAATTAGTACCAAGTGGAGACTTATATGGTGGAAAGAGTAGTAAAAGTTATGCATAAAAAACTCGGTCAGCCGCGATTCAGCCTGGGCCCGTCTGAACTCAGCCCGTTTTTAGGGGATCAATTTGGCCTGGGAATAGGGTATTCTTAAATATCTATCTTATATCTTATATCTATCTTCTTATATCTACCTTATATCTAATATCTTGGACTAAGGCTTTGTCCTGACTGACTGACTGACTGATAGACAGACAGGCAGGCAGACAGCTGAAAATTGGATAGTGTGTTCTTTAGGTATTCGATAAGATAAGGATTTTTGAACATTCCTACGGTATCGGGACTTATGCTTGTAAAACCGCGGGATACAGCTATAATTAGTTATGTACCTAGGTAAAAGAAAACTCCCCAAAAAAGAAAAAATCTCAACTAAAATAGATGTAGTAGTAGTAGTAGGTCATCATCCTCATCATCCGAGCGATGTTCCCGGTTACATCCCTATCGAGAGCCCGGGTTCCGCCGAGATCTTCGTCAAATAGTAGGTAATTATGATATATTCCGCTCTACAATACTTTATAACAAATATATTTACCATATAGGTACACATATAATGTGGGAATATGAAATATATTTTTTGTACTTACATTGTTGAACGTCGGTCAAAAATAAAAAGGAATAAGCGCGTTATACTCGCGCCAAATTCGTCTAAAATGCTTCACTTTATCGGTGAATACTATAGTTTGACTATTCTTTTCAATTTTATATTAGACTGTTAATCTTATTTAAATGAAATCTAATATTTCTTATGTTGTTATTGCTCAAGGCATTTTTACTAGAAAATATAGTTAACCATCTGAGCTAGTCAATAGTTGTAAAACTGGACTGGTAGATGGCGTTCAAACCGAGCCTTAGTCGGTAAACAGTGAGAGATCATAATCAAAAATTCACCATGACAGTAGCGTGACAGGGCGGTAGCGCACTCGCCCGGCAAGCGAGGGGCACAGGTTCGAATCCTGTCATGGGAGGATTTTTGCTGATGTATTTCTCCTTGTAAAAAATATTTTCTAAATGAAATCTTCTCAATTTATCTATTGAAAATGTGAAGAAATTTTTAATTTATCAAATTAAGTAGCGATAAAAGGTGTGAAAAGTGGGTAGTAGCTGTTTCGAAGTAGGTACTGCTAACTATATAATGACCTTAGAAATATGACTCTATCTGGGATTGAGTTTGACTCATTTTAAAGCGCAAAAAACATCCCTATACGTCTATACGTTTTGTACTGAAAAAAAAAATAATCAATGTCCTGCCAACTCGGATACGACTAGTCGACTACTTCCAAATATAAATTTCGAACAGTTTCCCTTTTGTATTTTACGTAAAGTACTAATATACTGAAGGTATAAATATTTTTTAAGAAAGAATTAATCTTTAAAAATTCACTCGAGCAAAGGCCTTGTTGTTGTTGACCTTTGTTGTATGGGAGCCCCACTTAAAGATGAATTTCATTTTATTTTGAATTATATTTTGCAACAGAAATACATCTTGTGTGAAAATTTCAACTGTTTAGCTATCATGGTTCATGATGCACAGCCTGGTAACAGACAGACAGACGGACGGACAGTGGAGTCTTAGTAAAAAAGCCCTGTTTCTTTTTACCCTTTGTTTACGAAACCTTAAAAGCATTGCAAGCGAAATCATGCTCATCCTCAATATTTCGGCAAAGTAAGCAACTGTGGTTACTTACGAGAGACGGCCGATGACAAAAGGCCGTCTATTGAAGTCCGACTATGTAAAAATAGGTTTTGGAAAGGTTATCAAAATGAAAAACAAAACTCTTGACATAGAAATTAAAACTCTTTATTTTTTTTTTCAACGCCCAAATGAAAAATACAACAGTTTTTATTAATTTAAGTACTTCTTCGTTTTGACGACCTCGGTGGCGCGTCGTGCGAAAGCGCGACTGCAATGCAGGAGGTTGCGGGTTCGATTCCCGCCGGGTGCAAGTATTTATGCTTAAAAAATAAATATTTGTGTCTGGTCTGGGTGTCCCTCTATGTATAATATGTATGTATTTACAAAAGAAAAATAAATATAAGTATTATATCCGTTGTCTAGTCACCGTAACACAAGCTTAGTCGCTTACCACGGGGCTAGATGGCGCTGTGTGTTGTTTGGAGAATTTATTTATTTATTTATTTTATTTATTTACTTCTGATCATCACAGTCAGTAAACATCCTGGAGTGACTTCCACGATGCAATGCGAAACGGAGTCTTGGAAAACCATCTCCTTAGTGGACCGACGACTTTGTAGCGGTCGCGGGGAGATGGATGGAGGCGGCTCGGAATCGCTGTTGTTGTCAGTAGGCACTGTATAAGACCTTTCGTATAGGGAAGGCAGCAGAGGATGGATAAGAGCTGAGATCATGATGACCACAGATGATAATCTACTGATATTATAATAACTAAAGTCCCATTTCTTCAAATTTTTTAAACTCACTTCATTTGCGGTAGTCGGATAGTTAACAGTGTCTAAAATGAAAATAAAACGGGATTCTCCTAAGCCAAAGTTGGTACTGTACGAGAGCTTCTGAACGTGACAATCTCTGGAGTAACGCCTGGCTCTTTTTCAGTGTAAGATCCCCAATACATGACCTCCATATCATAAGGTCTGTTGTTATGTGGTATGGTCAATATCGTAGCGTGGTCCGATCCAACCCCGCCACTTGTTATAAATGACTGAGCTCCAGAACTCCAGTAATCTATAATTCGGATTTTGGCAATTCGCAGGTTGACATTTGGCATGGAGAAGTGGGATTTTGATGAAATTAGCTCGAAGCCTGGAGGCGCGTAGTAGGTTTCACGTGTTCTGCACAAGAAACATCGAAGTTAAAGTACTTACAAATACCTCAGTGATAGTAATATGTAGAGAGATAATGGGAAGACTCATTTTAATTGGAAGACACATCACATGTTTCAAAATATCGTCAAATAGTTTGTGGGAAAAAGCGACCAATAAATATTCTATTGGGAGAGAATACTTACAAATTATACGGCAAATTATACTTACGATCCCAGGTTTTTGTCTTCAGGACCAATGCTGCCCGTCACGAAAAAGAATCTAGGTGTAGGCTGATTTATCGGGGAACTGCTGCCGACTGCACTGCTACTGACTAAACTGTTGCTGCCTTCACTGTCTAGAGTCAAAGTAGGCACTGTATTTGACCTTTCGTACGTAACAGCCTCAGGAATCACGCCAGGCTCTTTCACAGTATAAGACCCCCAGAATTCAATTTCGAAATCATAAGGTCTGTTATTATAAGGTATGATTTCTATTCTAGCGTGGTCTAAGCCAACCCCACCACTTCTTATAAATGCTTGAGCACCGGAACTCTTGTGATCAATGATCTTGATTTTGGCAATCCGGAGTGTAGCTGCATTTGGCATGGACCAGTCGATTGTCGATGAGATTAAAGTGCTGGTGCCGTAGTAAGTTGCACGTATTCTGCAAAAATAACGATGATTAAAGATAAATATATAAGCTACAGAAAGAAAAAGTAAACAGACATTGAAGAAGCATTGAATTGTTACGATCGTAGCTTTTATTTCAAATAGAGAGACCCATTTGTGGGTTTCGATAGTCTTTTGTTGTCGTTTCGATCGTCTTTTAGTTTGTAAAATTCTGATTTTGAATTGATAAGTATTTTGATAGGTGACTTACGGCCCCAGGTTTTTGTCATCAGGCACGATGCTGCCCGTCACTAAGATAAATCTAGGTGTGGGGCTGTCTATCACGGCACTGTTGCTGACTGCAACTGCCACTAGCAGCAGAAATACTGCTGCCTTCATCTGAAAGAAGTATATACAGTATTTGTTAGATAGATAGGTAGAAGATCACTCCCAAAAAACTAAAAGCGCAACTGAATTAGTTGTAGACGTAGTAATTATGACATATCGTACAATAGTTTGATACAAATACTGATTTACTAAAATATAAAAAATCCACCTCTTTAAAAATGGAGGAAAAAAAAATATACATATAAAACTATGAAAAATATCCACCTATGTGTATGTGAGTTTGTTGCTCCGCGCGTTAGCCCCACCCAATACCAACGGTTAAAAAATAACCTTACCTGTTATTTAATATATCTCCTGCTAAGTATATACAAAATGAGTTTCATCGCAATCGGTGCAGCGATTTTGCATGAAGGAGCAACAATCGCTCTAATAAACTTTTACTTTTATAATATTAGTGTGCTTTTTGAATAATTATGGATGTAAATATTATTTTTTGTTCTTGTACTTACATTTTTGAAGGTCGTTCACAAGAATGAAAAAAATCTTAAAATCGCTCTAAAATCGTTAAAAATGCTTTGATCGCTCTCGTTCACGATAATACTAAGACTATTTTTATTCAAATTTATATTGATTTTTTAATCTTATAAAATATAAATCTTATCAGTTTATCAATTGAATTTGATGAGATTCTTAATTTATCAATTAATTAGCGATAAAATGTTTAAAGAGTTATTATTAGGCATGATTTATCATCATTTTATCAGTCACATACCTATATATGCTGAACAAACTTAGTGAATATATCTTAAGCTGAAGAAGGAACCTATTGTTAACTATATCAACTATTTGCGACCTTTTTAATATGACAATGTTTTTATTGCTTAAGAGGATAGTCTCCATTCTCTTTCTCCATACAAACGTTAGTTTAAATTTTCCTCCCTGGATAAAGACATTAGAGCAAATATGTTTATGCCATAAAACTTATATCTATGATGACTATGCATCTACCTTTTTTTTTTTTCATTTTTTTTTTTTTATTAGAAAATAAAAAAAAATAAAAAGGTAGATGCATTGTCATGCATGACAGATATAGGATTTATGGCATAAACATATTTGCTCTAATGTCTTTATCTAGGGAGGAAAATTTAAACTACGTTTGTATGGAGAAAGAGAATGGAGACTATCCTCTTAAGGCATTTTACTGGAAATATTTTACAAATCATCAAAAATTCTCCCGCAACTTTTTTTTGATGATGCAATTCTTCATGTTATATTGAATAAATTGAATAAATCTTTTTACACTTAAATGAAATACCTAACTAAAAATTAAAATAAGTTATTGGTAACGCCCACCCCAGACATGGTGCCCAAGATGTTGGCGGCTTCCCGCGCTGGATAGTAAGGCTTATCTCCCGGGACAAAAATCGCCAAGTCTGGTTCGCAAACGCCTCAACAAGACTCATTTCGACTTATTGGGAATCGCAAAAAAACTATCCCCTTACGTTTTGTACTGAAATTAAGAGAAACCAATGACCTGCCACCGCAGATGACTAGTGGACTACTTCCAAATTCAAATTTTGAACAGATGGAAACTCCCAATCTGCATCTTATAAGTGTTAAAGCCGTAAAGTACTAAAAGCCTTTTTTTTTTTTTTTTTTTTTTTTTACGTGGAGAAATGCCCGCGCATACTGCACTACCACGGGGAGGTAGTGCAGTTATGTGGGACTCCAACCCACTAAAACTCCACGGTCCACCTCCTCTACCGCTAATGGCGGGAAACACGGGCACGCTCTCGCATTCATCTGTGTAACCCGCCACGGCCGTCCCCCTCCATCGCAACTGGACGGATTCGCAACTGGACAGATTCTCAGCTGGACAGATTCTCAGCTGGACAGATTATCAACTGGACAGATTCTCAACTGGACAGTTTAGCAACTGGACAGAATGTGTACAGTCCATGACATAATTAAAGTTAATTTTTATTGGTCTGAATTTGATGGAGACCATAACATACAAACAAAATGAATACTGTACATAATACTATACTAGCTGTGTTCCGCGGGTTTAACCGTGTAGTTCCCTAAAACTATATGTTAGTCCACAATATAAACTACCCGCATGCCAAATTTCGGCAAAATCCGTTCAGCCGTTTGAGCGTGAACAAACACACAAACTTTGCATTTATAATATTAGTGTATGTGATTGAAGGAGTATTCGCTTTTTATTAACCATTCAAAAATTGTGTTGTGAAAAGGAAATGTACCTGAATGCAATCTATTTATCTGCGTAATGCAAACTGTTTCATAACAACAAATTATATGATTAATAAATTGATGGCTTTGACATTGAATGTCATCAATAGCATACATACATAGTTGCATCATTTTATTTTGTAACAAAGCGTTTAATTAATAAATTAATTAATTACTTGGTAAAATGGAGATTGCTGGTCCGAGTCGGACAAAACCTGAGCTAGTCTTTGTAGATGGACAAAGAAAAAGAGGGAAAGACCCGCTACATGGAACTGTTTTGTTACATGCTGGGCATCGGTATAATTTCGCAAAGCGGAATAAATCGAACTGTACCAATTGGAGATGCAGCAAGAAACGTGAGTGTAGTACGTCTATTACATTAAATACAGACAATGATATAATAAAAGAAGGCAAACACTCGTGTGCTCCAAACTTTGAGCGGAATAGAAACGAGAAACTTTTAAATGAATGTAAAAAGGAAGTATGTAATAATATGGAGCCAATACAAAGAATATTTGAAAAACATTTTTTAGAAAAAAATGATTCTGATTCACTAAATTTATCAGATCACTCATTACCATCATTTAATACCAAAAAGGATACATTATACAGATGTCGCAATAAATTTCTTTGTGTAGAAAAGTGCAAAAGCGACAAGCTCGAAGATGTTAAAATACCTGAATGTCTAGTCAAAGACTTCTTTTTATACGATGATGGTCAAACAGACAAAATAATTGTGTTTGGCAGCCAAGCAGCAAGAGATTTAATAAAAAATACAGACATATATTATGGGGACGGTACATTTAAAATTGCACCAAAACCCTTTTACCAGCTTTTCTCACTACATGTCGACATAACCAAGGGTGGCGATTGTGTTAACTTTGTGCCAGTACTGTTCATTCTTTTACCAAATAAGTGTCAGGAAACGTATACAAGAATGTTTAGAATTTTGAAAGAGCAATTGTCTGTTAATATTACGCAGTTCAAGTGCGACTATGAACTAGCAATCGCACAAGCTTTACAATGTGTCTATCCAGATGTCACTGTCAAAGGCTGCTTTTATCATTTTCAGAATGCAGTGTGGAAAAAATCTAAAGAATTAAAATTTACATCTACTGCAAATGGTCGGAAATTGACACAATTGTGTACGCAATTAGCACTTTTGCCAATTACTTTAATACCTGAAGGCTTTTTGGCAATAAATGAAATGGGTACAGATGATGGAGAATGTAAAGCGTTTTTCAATTATTTCACAAATTATTGGATGATGAAAATTACGAATGAACAATTATCCTGTTACGGAGAAAGATTTAGGACCACTAACGCAATAGAGGGTTGGCATCGGCGAATTAATGCCAAGATACCGAAAAAACCATCCCTTTTTTTGTTCCTGCAGTTATTAAAAAAGGAATCGAAAATCAGTGATAACAAAATCAATAGAAGTTACTTTCACTGTGAGGAAACAAAACGTCGGCCAAAACAAATTTTGATTGATACGCAGATACAAAATATTATATCGGACTGCATTAATGAAAAAAATCCTGTCAGAACATGCTTGGAACGGCTACGGTCGCTAAAATTATCTAGCTAAATTAGTAGCTTTTGCGTGAAAGAGGAATAAACTTCCATCCATCGGCTTATTCCCAGTCGCCCTCACCGCCAAATGCACTGGAGTCAACTGGGAAATCATTGACTTTGCATTTCGTTTGATTCTAAGTATAGAAATGATAGATCTCATCGAGATCTACATTTCGGATGTCAGCTATCGAACTTAAACTTTATGCATCTTCGAAAATATTGGTCCAAGAGTAAAGTTTCTTCACAGAAGTGATAGAAGCAAAAACTTCGTTTCTGAGATATTTCAAGTTTGACAGCTGTCATCCGAAATGTAGATCTTAATGAAATCTATCACTTCTGTAAAGGAACTGGTACTCTAGGATCAATAATCTCTTAGATATAGTCATTTTAAGTTTGACAGCTGTCATTTGAAATACAGATCAAGTGGGGGAGCTGGAACGTTTCAAAATTTAAAAATTATGCTCCCAGTTGGCCCTTCAAAAGGGGGCAACTGGTATATATTTTATTACGAATTCCCAGTAACTCCCAGTGGGGGCGATGCCAGTGGGGGCGACTGGGAATAACCGCATCCATCCATTCATCTATCCCATCAAACATTGACATTAACAATTAAACTATTTGTAAAATATTCGTCTTATTCTATTGTGGTGCCTTTGTGTTATATTGTTACAGTTTTCTTGAATAAACACTAAAAATTTAATCCCTATGTTTTTAGTTTATATTATTTTTTTCCAGACTGTACTCTGTCCAGTTGCTAAACTGTCCAGTTGAGAATCTGTCCAGTTGATAATCTGTCCAGCTGAGAATCTGTCCAGCTGAGAATCTGTCCAGTTGCGAATCCGTCCAGTTGCGATGGAGGGGGCCGTCCGTCACCGGACCCTCCTCAGGGGGAACGCCCCCATCACCGGCGCACCAGGGGACGTGGCACGCCGTGACCACCTCGGGAACCAAAGCACGTGGGTGCCAGACGACCCCGTGTCTGGACACCCCTGGTAATCCTGCGACGGGTCAGGTCTGTGGTCCCGTCGCCAACCACTTTTCGGCTGCAGAGGATAGGGAGAGCGGCAACGATACACCGTCACTCCTCTTCCCCTGCAGCCCCACCGCGTCCGCCATCAAAACGGTGGCGACCCCGCCAAGGCCGCGGCAGGTAGGGAGAGCGGCAACAGCACACCGACACTCCTCTCCCGCCGCGGCCTCCCAACTCTCAGCTGCAATGGCTCCCATACGGCATTGCAGCCCGCCTCAGTTGCGTGGCGCCCATACACCACGCAGCCTACTGGCCGCTTCATCGTTGGCTTTGCCCTAAAGCCCTGATGAGCGGCCCCTCCTCAGGTTCCTCTTCGCTTCACCCCAAGCCACGGTTACTAAGCCCCCCCGCCACGACAAGGCGGGAACCCTTCGGGGGGGAAGTACTAAAAGCCTAAGGTAATACGAAATTGGAATTTGGAAGTAGT
The DNA here is from genome assembly GCA_958496205.1 of Idaea biselata. Classification (NCBI taxonomy): domain Eukaryota; kingdom Metazoa; phylum Arthropoda; class Insecta; order Lepidoptera; family Geometridae; genus Idaea; species Idaea biselata. Next base: position 20,353,779 of record OY292405.1, on the reverse strand, counting down.
CATTCTTCATTTCAGTATGGGGATCGTTGGTGTCTAGGGATGATTTGATCCTTATTCGAAACCACATCAATCTAAGCCAAAATTCAAAATTTCTTTAATTCAAAATTTTCGACATAAAATATTTTGATTGTCCGAAAGTCGCAGGGGAAATGTTTATAACCCTCTTACCTCGCAGTTCGGCGAAGTTCTCTTCGCCTCAGATAAAGAGGTGGTTTTTCTCAGTCTTAAAAATCGCGGAATGACAGAGACTTTGTTTTGAGACATGTTTTTCCCCTGTGCCCTTCAACTACCTATTTACTATTCACCTTCAACCTTCCTTAGCAGATGGCACCGACGATAACAGTTTTTAACAGGTTAAATAAATGAAAGTGACATAAAGTGGTGTTTTGACAAATTTATTAGATACTAGCTGTGTCCCGCAGTTTTACCCGCGTAAGTCCCGATCCCGTGGGAATATCGGGATTAAAAGTAGCCTATAGCCTTTCTCATTAAATGGACTATCCATCACTGAAAGAATTTTTCAAATCGGACCAGCGGTTGCTGAGATTAGCGCGTTCAAACAAACAAACAAAAAACAAACTCTTCCGCTTTCTAATAGACTAGCAGCTCCCCACGGTTTCACCCGCATAAGTCCCGATCCCGTGGGAATATCGGGATCAAAAGTAGCCTATAGCCTTCATCAATAAATGGACTATCAACCCCGAAAGAATTTTTCAAATCGGACCAGTGGTTTCTGAGATTAGCGCGTTCAAACAAACAAACAAAAAAACAAACAAACTCTTCCGCTTTATAATAGTACTAGCAATGCCCGCGACTTCGTCCGCGTAGAAAAGTGACTTTCAGGATTTGTTTATTTATTTCTTCTCATCTGAGCGATGTTCCCGGTTGCATCCCTTTCGGGAGCCCGGGGTCTGATAAACCCCAAATTGTTTTTATTTATTTGGGGTCGGCGCAGACGGTAAGTCATCATTGACCATACCTGCTGCAATTAGATTTGGCAATGGTTTTACGGCCGGCCGCCTGCCTGACACCAACCCTCTTAGGGATCAAGCAGTTTATTCGCCACCGCGCGGGGAGTACTTAAGGTTAGCTAATCTCCCTCAGATCCCTTAGTCGCCTTTACGACACCCACGGGATGAGATGGGGTAACCCTATCCTATGCCGGGGGCTACACAGCTAATGTCGGGGCTACACAGCTAGATTTGTTTATTTATTATTCTGTACTTATAACATCTGTAAAATCTGAAACATCTGCAAAAATTATATAATACAAAATCCAATTAGATACGGAAATTGACAACAATAACTAAAAAAGACGTTTGTTGTAGGGGAGCCCCTCTTAAATTTTTGTTTTATTTTGTTTTTCGTTTCGTATTTGTTGTTGTAGCGTCTACCGAAATACATCTTCTGTGAAAATGTCAATTTAACCGTCTAGCTATAACGGTTCATAAGATACAGCCTGGTGACAGACGGACAGACGGACAGAGGGACAGACAGACAGACAGCGAAGACTCAGTAATAGGGTTTCGTTTTTACCCTTTGGGTACGGAACCCTAAAAAAGAAGTATTAAAAAGTATCGCTGAGCACAACCGCTTTGCAAGGAGCCGACCGCGCTCATACATGCGCGCGCAATACTTCATACTTATTTGGTTGCAACATACTTACATTTTTAATATCGCGATATCTTTTGAATGAAATGTCCGAATTAAATAATTCAAAAGGTCCTAGAAAGGTATTGAATTCGTCTTGAATATGAAGTAATTTATTTTGATAAGGATTAATACCAAGGTACAAAATAAAAGGTTATTAAAGCGACAGCATTTTAATTATTTACAAAAATTACAAAAACACTTATTGTGAGATAACTACAATAGTTAGACATATGGTGTCGCGATGTATTTTGTAGACAATTACATGTTCTACAAAGTTGTAGTACATAGTTTTGTTCTATATCCAATAGTTTTCGCAGCGCACGCGGCGTAAGGAATTTTTTGGTCATTTTTTTCACACCTTGTGTTACATTATTGATCTTTTATTAAGGATCCCTATTTTTTTTTGAAAATATAATATAGCCTATCGTCAATAAATGGACTATCTAACACCGAATGAATTTTTTAAATCGGACCAGTGGTTCCAGAGATTAGCGCGTTCAAACAAACAAACAAACAAAAAAACAAACAAACTCTTCCGCTTTATAATATTAGTATAGAGTATAGATAGAAGATAGATAGCAGCTCCCCGCGGTTTCACCCGCATAAGTCCTGATCCCGTGGGAATATCGGGATCAAAAGTAACCTATAGCCTTCCTCAATAAATGGACTATCCAACCCCGACAGAATTTTTCAAATCGGACCAGTGGGTCCTGAGATTAGCGCGTTCAAACAAACAAACAAACAAACAAAAAAACAAACAAGCTCTTCCGCTTTATAATAGTAATAGATAATAGATAGATAGAAGATAGATAGATAGATAGATAAGTATAGATTATTTCGTAATCAAATGACTGGTTATTTTACATCATAATTTATATACAGGGTGTTTCGACGAGGGGGTATTAAGCCGAAAGGGGTTATTCTACGATTTTTGGAAATTCGAAAATTTTCGGAACCTTTTTTTTCGAAAATTTTAAAGTTGTATCAGTAAAAAAAAACAGCTGTTTTTTGTAAAAAAAAGGTAATTAATGTTTAGATTGTAGTGGTCCAAACTAAATAAAAGGGCACCATAAGGTCAATGACCTCAAACTCTAAAAAACAGCTGATTTTCATGCAAACTTTAAACTAAAAAATTTCGAAAACTACTTCGAATTTACAAAACTTGTAGAACAAAAGTTGTTCGCCTAGACCTCTAGAACAACCCCCTCTCGGATTAATACCCCCTCGTCGAAACACCCTGTATAACTTTGTTAAGTAACTATATACCTACAGTCAAATGGTCAATACGAACTTGTACAATTTACCAAAAAATGCGGAATCCAAAAATTTAGCGGACCCCGGGCTCTCGAGAGAGATGCAACCGGGAACCACGCTCGGATGATGATGACAATTTACCAAAAAATGCTCTACACGGCGCGTCGGAGGTGCGTCGCCGTAGCGTCATGAATCATTTTATCATAACCGTTATGGTAGCTTGCAGCCTGTTGTCCTACGTGAACGATGACATGGCGACGCGATGTAATGGCGGCCATACTTCCGATTACAAATACAAAATATTCTTATACATTTTATTTATCCAAAAAACAGAAAAATAGCAAATTTTATGGCAACGGTGGGGCTCGCACTAAGACTTGAATGTGTCGCGAGACCAATTACTAAAGTTACAGTAGTTACTTATACGTAAATATACACTTAAACAACCTAGCAGTGCTCCCGACTTCCGTCCGCCTAATTTAATCAACAAACAAACAAACTCTTTAGCTTTACAATAATAGAAGATAGATAGAAGATTAGTATAAATAAGGCCAGATGACAGAAAGATAATTTTGAATTCTCATCATTTTTGACAACAGGTTAATGCCACACTAGATCCTTAAATTACTGGGTTACTCAGAAGCTGATGTATGTCTCTCCTCGTAAGTGATAATCTCAGGAACTGCTCCAGATCTTCCATACTCAGTATATGATCCGTGGACTTCACAGTCGAAGTGGAAAGCTCTCTGTTCATGGGGGGTGAACCTAATCAACAACCGGTCTGAGCCAACACCACCGTCTCTTATTTCAGCCCTCGCACCAGAATTACGTCGTTCTAAGATTTGGATGTATGCGATGTTAAGTAGAACTGTCGGCATGGAGAAGCCAATTTCCACCCAGTGGAGAACTGATCCAGGGTAAGGTTCGTGTTGGCTTGTCATTCTAAAAAAAGTAATAGAGTTTTTAACAACATTTTAAAACACACATTGCATTTATTTTTAGAAACAGCTGTTTTCCAGTCGAAGACAATCATAAAACTTTCGAATTACCAAAAGTCGTAGAATAATGTCTAAAACTACCTCCTTTCGCCTTGTTAGGCGATGCGCAGCTATTTATGTTGATTGTTGTGCAATTGTCAAACACTAAAAAAATATCTCAAATTGCCCCATATTTGCCAATATTTTTTCACCATGTTGACTCAGAACCCCGATTTTCACACATAATATTCCATAAACCCATATATCTGATCAAATTACTAGGTCCCAACCGTTCCTGAGGAAAAAGATGTTGATAAATCAGGGAACTGACGAACAGACAGACAGACAAACGCCCAGGCGTTTTACGTTTTGAACGAAACTTACGTGGTTAACAGTTTATCTTCAGGGCCGATGTTTCCCACGATCATAGCGAATCTGGCAGCCATACTGCTGGTGAGGACAGCAGCGTTGCTAACAGCAACCATCGCCATCGCCAGCGATAACAGAAATAGTGATGTTTTCATCTGAGAACAAAGAAAAATATTACTGTACATTACTGAGAAGACCTCTGTGGTGCGTCATTCGAAAGCACGACTGCAATGCAGAAGGTTGCGGGTTCGATTCCCGCCGGGTGCAAGTATTTATGCTTAAAAATAAATGTTTGTGTCTGGTCTGGGTGTCCCTCTATGTATAATATGTACTTATTGACAATAGAAAAATAAATATAATGTATTATATCCGTTGTCTAGTCACCGTAACACAAGCTTAGTCGCTTACCACGGGGCTAGATGGCGCTGTGCGTTGTTGACAGAATTTATTTATTATTACTAGCACAAACTTTATTGTAAACATTATTTCTTAGTGTTAATCCACACAATTAACAGGATTCGAACCAATACCCGCGCTTGCCGGGCGAGTGCGCTAACCACTACACCAAACGGGAACCCACGTGACACGGTGAATTAACGATTATGCTTCCTTCCTGTTGTCTCCTACTTATAAAATATTGCTAGTAAAAGGTCTTGAGAAATAAAAACAAGAAATAGAAAGGTGTAAGGTATACTTACTTTAATAATATTCTCCGTCCAAAGTGTTTTAGTTTATTAAATCTGCCAAGACGCAAAGAAGCTGTAGGTAACGTTTGGGTTCCGTCTGACAATGCATATCCTGTTTTAACGCTTTTTATTTTATAGGTACTTATTGTTTATCTTGTCTTATCAGAAATACAATTTAGTGGCGCTAATCAATAATTATCTATAAATAGATAAAAGTAAGTAATTAAATTATTATCATTATTTCATATTCAACTGGGTGGGGTTGACTACGTCTTGAGGTTTTTCACCCGCGTATAAAATAGCACCTAATCTATGTGTTATTCCAGTTGTTATACCAGTTATTCCGTTCCATATTTACACCTTCATTTTACGAACGATAAAACAAAACGATAAATTTCAGAACAAATCTGTCATCCATCCGTCCAAAAAAATTATTTTGTATCGGTTTTGAAGTACGGATGACATATTTTCTTTCTTTCGTTCGTTCGTTCGTAGAATTAAAGTGCCCCTCCAGGTCTCCAGCAGCAGCTATTTGTAACCTGTTGTAACCGGGTAAAATCAGCTTTTTTCAGCAACATTTGATCTAGCTGTTCATGTGTTATTGGTGTAACTAACCTCGCCATTGGTCATTAAAAGAAAACTACTATTTGTATTGGCCCGACACGCCCCTATTAAAGCGGAACTAGACATCGCGAGGCGTGCGTTGCGAATGGTTCGTCACGCATGCCTCAACCTGAGGCATGTGTGATTACATTTATGCATTCGTCCTGAACGACCTATGTTCAAGCTGAGCACGCAAACAGCCACGCACAGGGTTCGTCAGTAGAAGAATAGAAAAATACCCGTTAGTTTCACGGTCGTATGACGCGAATGCTTACTGTAAGCACACATGTCCACACAGCCCGAGGCATGCAAAGCAAACCATTCGCAACGCACGCCTCGCGATGTCTGGTTGCGCCTTTACATACTTTATTTATTTTATTTTTATTTACATACATACCTACATATTAGACTTTTACGCTTTCGCGAAACCACGAAATGAAACAATTTACACCAGGGGTTCCCAAACTTATTTCGTCGACCGCCCACTTTGAGAATAGAAGAATTTTTAGCGCCCCCGTTTTTCCACCTACTTAAAAACCACTAAACTTCAATTGAAATGAATTATTGTAAGTTATATTAGCGGAGATTGAACTACTTTCATTTCGGAAGGAGCGACTTATTGACATGATTTTTATTTTTCTGGGTATCTTACCGCCCCCCTTTAGGCCTGCAGCGCCCACAAGGGGGTGGTATCGCCCACCTTGGGAACCCCTGATTTACACGGTTTACTTTTAACTAGGTCTTACGAACATGAAAATTCAGCAAGACATCTTCACAAACCTTTCAAGTATTAATGACAGGTAAAATTAGTCGAGTTTAGGTATACCTTTAGTACTTGTACATAAATAAAGTCAAAGTTATAGATAATAGGTAAAACTAGTCAAACAAATAGACAGACAGACAGACAGACAGATAGACACTACGAAACTTAGCCTTATTTATAAACGTGGAGTGAGGTTGGAGTACTGAGAACATCCTTTGTCTTTTTCCATGACAAGAACTTTCAAATTTGACAGACAGAAACAAAAAGTAAAATTATTTCGATCTTACTCCACATTTATTAATAAGGCTATTAAGGCTTTCTTAATAGCCTTATGATAGGCTTACGTGCGATAGGGAAATTGAATAATAAAATGAACACAAATAAATATGTTACAAAGATTTATTTCATATTATAATAATTGTCTTTTTTAAATCAGAAAAAGAAAGATTTAATTTAAGGCGACTATAAAAATAATTGACAGTCTTTAAATATAAAAAAAAATGTATTAATTTATGGATACCTACTATAAAACATGTATATTATTACAACTCTTCAATAATTAGCTAGGTAGGTAGGTACCTACTACAGAAATGTGGATTAACTGTAGAAGCTGTTAAATTTGTACTCGATTTTCAAGTTACTGGGAAGGTGAGGTATGCTTCTGCTCGAAAGTAACCATTTCAGGAGCTGCTCCAGATCTATCATACCGTTCATAGGATCCGTAGACTTCACAGACGAAGTGGAAAGCTTTGTTCTCGTGTGGGGTGTATCGAATGAACAGCCTGTCTGATCCGACGCCACCGTCAAATATTTCCGCCGTGGCACCAGAGTTAGAAATATCCTCGACTTTAATGTATGCGATGGTTAGTTTGACAGTCGGCATGGAAAATCCAATCTCCATTTTTGTAAGAGTCATTCCGTCTATTGGAGTGTGAATGCTTGTCATTCTGAAATATATAACAAAAAAAGACTTACTATGGGTCTCCCGCGCAAGAACAGACAGATCCCCTGGGGATTTCGAAAAAATCTTTCTTATCTGATGCTTCATATTATAAAGAACTCTCTAAATTTAAGCTCTCTACTATCAGCGGTTTAGGCTTTAAGCATTGATCAGTCAGGACAAAGTATTTCATAGTTATAGATTACTAGCTGACCCGGCAAACGTTGTTTTGCCTTATAAATTATAGATAGTAGCCGATTCTCGGACCTACTGAATACGCATATAAAATTTGGTAAAAAGCGGTCGCGCCGTTTCGGAGGAGTACGGTACTAACATTGTGACATGGAAATTTTATATATTAGATTGTACTAGCTGCACCCCGCGGTTTCACCTGCGTAAGTCCCGATCCCGTGGGAATATCGTTATAAAAATAGCCCTCGGGTCTTTTTATTCGGGTTTGATCTGATCTGCGGCCTTATTCCGCAAAAAAAACCGTTTAGAAGTTAGCCGGCTAGTACCTTCGCGAGTTATTTTATATTCTAGACGCGCTAAGAAGTCACGTGACGTGCCGTGTAGCAACCTGCAGGATTTAATTTTGTGTGACGTCATTGGCTTCTAGAATACCGAGTTAACTTCACAGGTTTCAACGTAGTTTTAGAAAAGTTGACTGGAGTCTACATCGGATCTATGTGTGGCGCTACGCTTAGGTTTATAATTCAAATTTACTTACGTGGTCAATCTCGAATCTCCAGGGCCGATGCTGCCTTCTTCCAACCTAGATCTTGGAGTTTCATTGATGACGGCAGCGTTGCTAATAGCAACCACCGCCAGCGAGAAGAGAACTAGTGCTGATTTCATCTAAAAATAAGGAACAAAATAATAAGAAATTTTAGAACATGTTATGTTCCACTGGCATCTTTATAAAAAAAGTTGTTTTACTTAGAACAGCGGTTCCCTAAGTGGGGGGGGGGGGGCGCCCCCCAGGGGAAGCGCAGAGACTTTTAAAGGGAGGCGCGGGCTACCTGTGAGAGAAGAGAATGACCGCTGAGAGAATGCATTCTAGACTGCTCGATACGACCAATGAAATTGTCTAAAATTGACGCCTGTCAAGAACATAATATTGTTTCCTCAGTGGGCGAATGTTCACCTCACGGACTCTATCAAAGGTGTTTGATACTATTTACCAAATACGCGTTTGTATGACTATAAAAAACATTAATGAGCATAAAAATAGTTGTTTTATTTTTAAATACTTTTTTATTCTGACCTGATAATCTGGACTGAAGAATGGGGGGCGCGGTTTTTTTTGTGGTTGAAAGGGGGCGCGTCTCAAATAAGTTAGGGAACCCCTGACCTAGAAGAACCATCATAGCCACATTATTTTATTACATTTACTAATCTAGGTATAGTCCCTACTGTAGCCATGTTGGTCTACTTTGATTTTTGTTTCTCTCGGTCGTGTATTTCTCACTATAATTGTACTTTTTTCACAATTGGGGACGAACGAAAATTGTATGACGTAATAGTCGTCAAGTGTCATAAAGCAGAAACTTCGTTTTTAATTTCACTCAGGCTAAAATTTTCGTTCGTTCGTATTACCAAGGTAGGCTCTCCGATTTTTGCATGCAGCCAGCCTTTTGGGTACCATACCTAATTTATTTAGTGAATTAAGATGGTATACTGTTGGTATATTTATATTTACCTACAATAAAAAAGTGTGTAAAATAATAATAATTATTATTTACCTTAACAAAGTTGATAATAAATTTGTACTTACGTCGAAAGATTCGTCGAATTATTTTCAATTTATTAAAATGTTCTTCTCGAAACTAATAATGCAAAAATGATGTCTCTACCACATTTTATACTAATTGTTTATCTTGTTACGGTTTTATCAGGAAAAATGATGTTGCGCGTATCAGTAACCAAGCAATTGATAATTAGACAAACACTGTTGATCCATTATTTGATTCACTGAGGTTTTAAAACTTTATCTAGACCAATTGTCCATTTCTGCCGTTTTGGTTAGACCCCCTTATACTTAATCTACATCTACACTAATATTATAAAGAGGAAAGATTTGTATTTTTGTATGTGTGTATGTGTCGTATGTTTGTAATGAATAAACTCAAAAACTCCTAGACCGATTTCAAAAAAATTTTCACCAGAAGAAAGCTACATTATCGAGGAGTAACATTTTGCCTATATTCCCATGGGATCGGGACTTACGCGGGTAAAACCGGGGGCACCACCGAAGCCAAATAAAAATACCATCATGTAGCACCATCTTTATAACGATTACAGTCAAAATTGGAGAAAGAACTGACTCAATCAATGATTGCAAATAAAAACGGCAGACCGCACACCGATGTCTTTTTCTTTGAAAAAAAGTTATGTATGTGCGCTATTAATATCACTCTTACGTGAAAAAAAACATCGTGAGGAAATCGACATGGCCTAGGACTCACCGCGTTTCGAAGGCATGGGACATTCGCCAATCCGGAGTAGTTTCCCAAGGCATCTTATTGCGTAGCCTTCTATAAGAAGAGGCCCTTGCCCTGCAGTGGGACAAATTAACGGGCTACAAAAAAAATATTGCCAAATAGAATCTGTAGTAATATTTCTCTTTCTTCGTCCCCAGTGATCGACTGCGTCGTCTCCAGTTGGGGCTCATGGTCGGACTGCGACACCCACTGCGGGTCAGGCAGTATGGTGCGAAGCAGGAGGGTGGTACAAGCGGCCGCGCACGGAGGCCGGCGCTGCCCGACCCTGGTGCAGAGACGAGCCTGCCAAGAGCACCGTGGTTGTGATGCTGATAGCGATGTGCCTTTACGAGGTAAACAACTAGGCTTGTGCTATGGGCACTAGACAACGGAGGGTCAGGCAGTATGGTGCGAAGCAGGAGGGCGGTGCAAGCAGCCCTGGTGAAGAGACGAGCCTGCCAAGAGCACCGTGGTTGTGATGCTGATAGCGATGTGCCTTTACGAGGTAAACAACTAGGCTTGTGCTATGGGTACTAGACAAAGCAGGAGGGTGGTGCGAGCAGCCGCGATCGTGTGAACTGAGAGATGCAGGCAGGTCTGTATCTGCCATAACCATGCACCTGTGTTTTTTTTTTCATTTTCGACCAACTTCCCTATTCTAATTTAGAATTAAAAAAAAAACAAGGTATAGAAGCATGATCATACCATATATAGGTTTTATGACTTACATATAAGGCTTTGCTTTTATATCTTTATCCAGGAAGTAAATAGTCGATTACGTATTTTGTATGAAGAAGAAGTAGATATCCTCTAATTTGATTTTTTAAAATGTTCTAGTCTTAAACCCAGGGACGCAAGTTCGAGCATCGCCGCGAGTGTATTTTTAAAGATGTAGTTTTTCTATAAAATATTTGTAATTATTTCTGAAGTTTAAAAATGGTTAGCTGTTAGTTAGGTATAATCTCTAGCCCCTTACTTATAAACGATGACTAAGTTTATGTAACGTTTGTCTCTATCTGTTAACTTTGAAACTTAATTTCACAGTAAAAGACAAACGTTACATAAAGTTAGTCATCGTTTATAAGTAAGAGGGTAGAACAATAAAGCCGATCTTGATAGAAAATCGGAAATACGCAAAACACTGTTCTAAGGGGTGTATCGAGTAATAATTTAGTATTACTCATACATACCGAACTTCTTAATGGCGTTATCTATATCCTCGATCAATGAATCAGAAAAACTAAGCCTTTTATCTGTTAGTAGATAAAATGAAGTCATCGCTAGATGTAAATATTGTTGCTAATGTCCGCTCTCAACTTAATTGATAACTAATTTACCTACTAATAAAATCATAGGTTAGGTACTAATTAAAAACAAGAAATATAAATTTTTCTTCTGTTTTCGCAATGTTGTATTGAAATTAAATACATTTTCGGTTTTAATCGCGTGGTGTTTATTACTTTTAGCATTGTTTCAAGGCTCAACGTTTCGAGACCTTTACAGGTCCCTTCTTCAGGATTGACTAAGAGAACTGTAAAGGTCTCGAAACGTTGAGCATTGAAACAATGCTAAAAGTAATAAATTTCACGCGATTAAAAACGAAAAATGTCTTCAATTCCAACAGTGATAAAAATAAACATAGTCCCTACTTATAAACGATGACTAAGTTTATGTAACGTTTGTCTCTAGTAGGTATGTCTGTTAACTTTGAAACCTCGTGTCACAGTAAAAGACAGATGATACATATTTTATACTTACTCATTGTTTATAAGGGGAAGTAAGTAAATGTGTACCAGATCTGATGGCAAATAGGGTAGGTAAATAAAAATTTTATACACCAACCCTTGGGTAATCGGATTATACCATCTTGATACTTTAATTATGGAAAAAAAGTAACATAGATGACCTTGCCGTATAAAATCGAATTATTTTTTTCTCATGCCACATTCTGGTAGATATAATAGTTCTGTGAATAGTAGACCTCATGATCACTTTGTTGGAAGAACCTACAATTTAAAAAAAAAACAATAGATATTCAAGTGTTTTTGAAAAGGAGACCCTTCAATGTAGTATAATCAATGTGTATGTGGTAGTGTCTCTCTCTCTCATGCGAGCGATGTTCCCGATTGCATCCCTCTCGGGAGCCCGGGGTCCGCTAAACCTTTAAATATTTGGGGTCGGCGCAGTAGGTAAGTCATCCCATCATTGACCATTGCATATACCTTCTGCTAATAGATTTGGCATTATTTTTGTCGCCTGCCTGACGCCAACCCTTCTAGGGACCAAGCAGTTTATCCGCCCCCGCGCGGGGAGAACTTAAGTTTTGCTAGCCCCCCCTAAATCCTTTCAATGCAGTAGTGTACCTTGTAAATAAAAAGCGTATTCAATAGGTCAAATTCGAAAATTAAAACTGATATGCGCGTCGAATCGCAGAGTAGGTACTTGTAGGGTATTTGAATCTCGAAAACTAAAATACTTACGTTTAAAATATCTATGTTCAAAACGTCGAAAGTTAAAATAGGTATCGATTGGATATATAAAATCAGCTTAGTAAGTGTGTCTTAGATTGAAATTCCGAGTAATTAATATATCAAATGTATTAAAACAACCCCGAAAGGTTTTCTGTCACACAAACGATATTGGGGTAAGGTGCGAGAAACCAAGAGTTTGCGTCAAGTCAAGCTACCCAGATAGATTATAACTTAGGATTTTCGATGTTATGCTTCGATACCTAAGACTTTTGTTTTTAATTACCTATTCGAAAATATAAACTTTCGATACCTACCTATTTTATTTCGATATTAGTTTTCGATTTTATGGCGTTCGATATTTTAATTTTCTATGTTTTGAACATTGACATTTTAACATTCGATATTATAATATTTTTTTAAATTCAAACAATGTACCTACCCTACTTAATAAAGATTAGATATTAATCTACATTACAGAATTTTCCTCAAAAGCAAAATTCAATCTTCTGCAATCGTACAAGATTGCGACAATCTAATCTCAAGTAAATAAATAAATTAGGTACCTACCTATATACACAGATTTATTTATTTCCTATCAAATGTATTGTTGAGATAGGTAACTAAAGTATAATTTTTAATTGATAAGATTTCGTTCTTGTTTTACCAATTTGTATCCTACAGAATTAGAAATCTGAAAGTTTGTATGTAAGTAAGCATTAACCTTCGGGAAAATAACCATCATAATCCACTAAAATAATTAAGTATGTAAATTAGTAAGTAAACGAGTATGTTTTTTACTTCTTTACGCAAAAACTGCTGAACCGATTGCGATTAAACTCTTTTTTACAGATAGGTGAATATCGGGAATAGAACATAGGCTATTTTTATCCCGATAATCCCTTGGCATCGGGACTTACGCGGGATGCCGCTTGGCGCAACTAGTAAAGAAACCGCTTGGCGCAACTAGTAAAGAAACCGCTTGGCGCAACTAGTAAAGAAACCGCTTGGCGCAACTAGTAAAGAAACCGCTTGGCGCAACTAGTAAAAAATAATTTTATTATTCTAATCGGCTTATGCTGCTATGAAAAACCGAACGGGTTTTTCCGTGAAAAAAAATGAAATAGTAGGTAGGTACCTATAGTTATTCTCTCGTTTTAAGTTTTCAATATTTTCTATGTAAATTAAAAAAACAGCAGGCCGTAGGATTTCTGTAAAATAAATCCCGCTAGATGGCGCCACCACGAGCCTGTCTCTTTAGATCACTTGGCGTAGATGGTTAGCGAGCCCCATTAGAAACAAGACCAACTGCTTTTAACGTGGCTTTCGAAGCACGGAGGAGTTCGAGAAAATGATTTTTTGCCACACAAATTATCGGTCACCCATCTAAGTAATGACCGCGCCAAGCGTTGCTTAACCCGCAGGACCACTCGAGATCGGTAGGTACAGGTAGCCCAATGAGCTCTCCATTGTTATCCTCCATTTGTTATCTCTGAGAGCAGTCGTTAGGACAAGTTTGGGGCCTTAGGGCGACCTGAAAACTCTAACACTAGGTAAGCCTCGCCACGAAAAAGAGACAATTAGAAAAGGGGAGATGGGTTCAAGTCCCGCACGAAACTCTAAGTGTATTTGTGTTAATATATGTGTTTCTCCACAGAAGAGACAGCGATGCTGCTGCCCGGCGGTCTATCTGTGAGTCGACACTCCAACGAGACTGTGGACATTCGCAAGAACTTGCGACTCAGAAATCCTGACGATCCTGAATCGAATTCGCATCGAGAGTAAGTACATCTACCATGGTCATGAGCGAGGCTATATGATATATTTGTCTAGAACCTACACCATAATGTAGAAAACAATGTCATCCGGAACACAAAATTTAAAACTCAACAACATTCTGTAATGTAAATAATCAACAATTTTCGATGAACCTGACAGGGAATTTGAGTTGCGCTTAAGAAGACGAACGTGGCGACTGTTACCATTTCCATACAAACTTAATACCAAAATAAATTATGAAAAATTTAGTTTTCTATTTTTAATATCGATATTATTCGGATTAAGATTTTACTTTTAAAGGGTCCCCACCGCAAGGTTTTCCAAAATATTCATTCGAAATGAAATAAAACGGAGAAACATTTTTTTCATTGAAAAATGTTTTTCCGTTTTATTTGAATGTAAAGTAAAATCTTAATCCGAATAATATCGATATTAAGGTAGAAAACTAAATTAATCATAATTTATTTTGGTATTAAGTTTGTAACAGTCGCCACGTTCTTACGATCTAGTACCATTGGGATCCTGATGAAACCGTTGTCAAAATATGTTTCATGCACCAATGCTTAGGCACTTTATTTATATGTCAGTATTGGTGCAAAAGTATTTTATTCTATTGCAGTTTTGTTTCTTTAAAAACACAGAAATTACCTCTAATGGGTGTTCAAAAATGAAAAGAAATTGTTTTCCATGCAGGTACTGCGCGCAGTATGAAGTTATCAAGGTATCGAAGGCTTGCCACACAGATTCAGACTATAAAGCTTTGAGAGAAGGTACGTTTTTGAAGGGCAAATTCTTTACTAAAATTAGCTCACCTAGTAGCTAGGGTCTTATTTATATGAAATTCAGCGGTGTTAAAAAGGCTACATTTCAGGTCAAAGTGCATGCTATTACTACCAGTGTTTGCTTTGCGATTTTGAACTGAATTCAGTTTTGTTTTGGTACATTTTTGAATGAACTCTTGTGTTTATTTACAAACAGTTTTTTCAGCACTTTTTATTTTTTTCAGCATTTTCCTTGATTGCTTTTAGCATGCTAATTTCAAAATGGATTTAATATTTTGTTTTTAAATAAGTTGTGTTGCTACTTTCTCACTTTCTTACTTAGATGAAAACAAAAAACAGCATATACGTTACCTACCTAGTCTCGGAAAATAAGACGATAAAACTGCGTCTAGCAAGACGCACTAGCCTCAGTCGTATGTCGATCCATTGCCGCGTGAGCACGTGCTGTCACACTGCGATTGTCTTATTGAGATCCATAAGAATGCCTTTTTGCTCATTTTACAAATGCCTGAATCATTCTTAAAGACAATTGTTTTTAAATTACAATAATTTAATGAAAATGCATGTAGGTGTTTCTAGCTTATTTTTAGAATACGCAATGTTAGACCCGTGTCTACTATTTTTGTTTTCATTTAAGCTTTCTTACTAGATGTGGTGACGAAGTGGTCTAAGATGTAGCGTTCTCACCTAGAAGCACAGAAGAGAGAGAGTAAAAGATCACACTAGAATTGAAGATCGACAGTATTACATTTTCGGTTATATTTTCCTAGGGACTGTCCTTGTTTTTACCTACCTATTAGAACTATGGGATATTATGTACTAGGTGATGTCTCAGACATATTCCATATTCCCTTGACCAGAAATAAATATAAAAAGCTGCTGCAGCGCTGACGTTTATCTTTTTAGGGTTCCGTAGCTAAATGGCAAAAAAACGGAACTCTTATCGATTCGTCGTGTCTGTCTGTCTGTCCGTCCGTATGTCACAGCCACTTTTTTCCGAAACTATAATAGCTATATACTGTTGAAACTTGGTAGATATATTCGGTGAATCGTATTAAGATTTTTACACAAAAATGAAAAAAAAACCGTACATTTTTGGGGTTCCCCATACTTGTTTGAGTTAACACGAGAATTTGCGGTAACGTTACCGCAGTGGCTGTTTCCACCTGTCTTCCTTCTGATGTCAAAATATCTACTGTTTATTGAGACCAAAATACTCAAATAAATATTAATCTAGTCGTCTTCTTCCCTCAGCTGCAACAGTATGCGTGAAGTGTGAGACAGCTGCACTCCGTCGGGACCTAAAATGGCGCTGCAGCGGGCACGGCGTGACGGGCCATCCGACCCGGTTCTACGCGCTCGTAGCGCCCCACTGTCACGGGAAGTGGATCAAAATGGACACGAACCCGGACAAGGGAAGCGATTGCTGTACCAAACCGGACTTTATTTTCGTCTAATTAAGGTTTATTATTGAGTGAAACGGTTGGGGCCTAAAATGTAGCAACACAGTGTTACCGTACTCCACAAGCGTATTACAAACCTGATTGAAAAAAGCAATTGTTGAACCAAACCGGACTTTATTGTCGTCTATTTAAGGTTTATTATTGAGTGAAACGATAGCTCTCCGTTGGGGCCTAAAATGTAGTACAATGTCACGGTATTCCACAAGCGTATTACAGCCCGGATTGCAAAAAGCAATTGTTGTACCAAACTGGATTTTATTTTTGTCTACTTATGGTTCAGTTTTAAGTGTCAAAGTTAGGGAAGACGACACACTCACTTTACTTGATCCATACTTGATCCATATTTACCTTCAATCAGATACGTACCTACCTATGTGCTAATTTAAACCAATACTCCTAAACACTTAGTTTATTTTTTCCCTTATGGTTAAATGGCGATTAAAAACTATAATTTGTTATCAATTTTTATCACGATGCAACCCCAAACGAGAAGACGACTTTTGATTGTAAATTATGACAATCGATTTGAGAAATTCATTTTTAACTCAATACCTATTTTTTAATTGTAAATACCTTATAATAACGAAATAAATTTAGTCTAGATAGATTTTCAAAAATGTGTGAAAAGATACTTCTAATGAACGATTTAAAATAAATGCCTTATTTCATTTTTACCTTTGATAATTATTATAAATTTATTTGTTGAACTACTGTCTAATGGACACCTCTGTCCGACAGCCGGTGAGTAAGCGAGGGCGAATTTCTTAAGAGCCCTATAGCTGCTAAACTGAAAATCCATGTCGGGTTCATCGAAAATTGTTGATTATTCCATGACGACGACGGAATGTTGTTGAATTTTTTTTTTGTATGGATTGTAATCGACATTGTTTCCAACATTTTAGTGCAGTTTCCAGACAAATATGTCGAAACGAATTGAAGCCTATCGGCATTTTAGCCAAAACAGACATTTTTTGACTAATATTTGGATAGGCTTTGCACCAATAGGAGGTTTTTGTCTTAAAACTACACCAAAATGTAGGAAACAATGTCACCTACAATCCATACACAAAAAAAAGTTCTACGACATTCCGTCATGAAATAATCAACAATTTTCGATGAGCCCGACAGGGATTTTGAGTTTAGCGGGTATAGGGCTCTTAAGTATAGTAACCATTAAATATAAATAAGTCTATTAATTGAAGGTAGGATCAAACAAAACTTAGTCTAACAAGCACAACTGTAATTTAGAAAGCAATAATTTTGTTTTGTTTTATACAGCAAGCACTAGTTTCCACACTAAAATACTCTGTGCTGCGGGCGACTATAATCTAATAATAAAAATTGACCTTTTCATCCAATTGTAAAACATTAGTTCAGCACAAGCAACTTTTAATCCATGGTATTAAAATTTAAGCCATGGCTAGAGGAAAAACCGAGCTAATTAAGCTGAAGTATACAAAAGCATCAACCGAAATTCACCCAAAACACATATACCATATCCGTGATCGTTGAGGGTAATTATACAGCTCTGTGTCAAAACTATCACTCGCTCTTCGCCGCTCGCCAACTAAGTTCTAGCTCAAATTGATGCTCGCTCCTCGCTGACGGTCGGACACCTACTCTCGTATTCATATACGTATTTATTTATTTGAAAACTGAAACACCTTCCTCGGTTTCTCGAGATTTATTGACACTTTATTACAAAATAGTTTGCACAGTGATGTTCTTTACAATGTTATCGACAGTTAACTTCAACAGTCGTTAAGTTTAACGGTGGGTTAAATCTTCAGAATTTCATTGCAATGTATCAATATTATATAGAAACAAAACACTTTTAATTATTTTATTTTACAATTAAGCCGTGTTCCCGCCTCAAGCGGAACGGAGTCATTAAGGGCCCTATACTGAAAAACTGAAAATCCATGTCGGGCGCATCGAAAATTGTTGATTATTTCATGACGGAATGTCGTAGAACTTTTTTTTATGTACAGATTGTAGGCGACATTGTTTCCGATATTTTAGTGCAGTTTCCATACAAATATGTCGAAACGTATTGAAGCCTATCGACATTTTAGCCAAATCAGACATTTTTTGTCTAAAATTTGGATAGGCTTTGCACCAATAGGAGGTTCTTGTCTTAAAACTACACCAAAATGTAGGAAACAATGTCACCTACAATCTGTGCACAAAAAAAAGTTCTACGACATTCCGGCATGAAATAATCAACAATTTTCGATGAGCCCGACAGAGATTTTCAGTTTCAAGGTCGTTGGCGTTGATACTCCGCTTAATGTGTTAGTTTACCATCCAAAGATCGTTTTCATAACGCGAAATAAATAAATATTGCACAACGTTACACACAGCTCAATCTAGCCCCAAATTAAGCACTAGGCTTGGACTATGGTATAGACAAATATCTATTTTTGAGCATAAATACTTGTACATGACTGGAATCGAACCCGCAACCTTCTGCATTGCAGTCGGGCCTTCGCCCGACGCGCCACAGAGGCCGCCAAAGAGTCGTCGCCGAAAGAGTTGCAAGACTATGAAAACGATTGTTGTATATTGAACTAACACATTAATGACTCCGCTCCGCTTGCGATGGGAACCCGGCTTTAAGTTATAACTAGACTAGATAATTTTTACAATGTAGTTGTATACATATCCAATTAAAGTACCTTATGTAAATAAAATGTTATTTGAAATCAAGTTTTGTTTTAGTCATCCTTCTAATCCTATCCTACTAAAGAGATTCGTCAAGTAACGAAAATTTTTAACACGTAAATTTGTTCCTTGCCGCCAATTTTAAAATTAGAACTTTTCAAAATTCAAATTTGTTAGAATTTCGAATATCAAAACAATTGAAAGCATTAGGATTAATGCAATTGTTTAGTCACAGCGTTGGTTTGAATCTGTCAGGTCACGTACGAAAATGAATCTTACTAAGGAAAATTTTCGTGCAATAATTTTCTATAACTTTCGAAGAGGCCTCATGCGACTTAAGTGTTTCGAAGAGTTAACACCTGTATTCCATGATGAAGTCCCATGTCTGCGGACCATCGAACGCAAGTATTTGGAATTTGAGCGTGGACACACCACACTTAGTGACAAATCTCGTGAAGGACGTCCAAAATCCGCCTTCACTGAAGATAACATCGTTGCTGTGAGACAACTAATCGTCGAAGATCGTCATGTGACATATCGAGAGATAGAGGCGTTATTAGGCATCTCAGGGACAACCATTCAAAAGATATTGCATGAGGCGCTTGGTGTGAGAAAACTAGTTTGCCGTTGGATCCCGCATTTGCTTTCCGACGATCATAAGGCGGCCCGCGTCAGATGGTGTAAGAAAACTCTTCAGAGGTTCAACCGAGGAGAGTCAAATCACGTCTATGACATCATCAGTGGTGACGAATCTTGGATCTATGCCTACGATCCTGATTCCAAACAACAATTACAGTCTGGGTTTTCCAAAACGAGCCAACGCCGACTAAAGTTGTTCGCTCTCGAAGCACTTCAAAGAAGATGGTGGCTACGTTCGTGGCGAAAACCGGTCATGTTGCGACGATTGCACTTGAAGATCGTAGAACGGGTAATGCGGAGTGGTATACCACAGTTTGTTTACCACAAGTCATCGCCGAACTTCGGAAATCTAGCCCAAAGCGACGCATCATCCTGCACCATGACAACGCAAGCTCACACGCCGCTCGTCAAACGATTGAGTATTTGAAGCAGGAAAACGTAGAAATTCTTGACCATCCTCCATACAGTCCTGACCTAAGCCCTAACGATTTCTTTACATTTCCTAAAATTAAGAAAACTCTTCGTGGTCAAAGGTTCCAGTGCAGTGAAGAAGCGGTCGACGCTTTCAAGTCAGCCATTTTGAACACCCCCACTTTGGAGTGGAATAAATGTTATAAAAACTGGTTCGAGGGAATGGAAAAGTGAATTAAACTTCGTGGTGAATACTTTGAAAAACAATAAAAGGCACTATAAGGTTATATAGTTTTTTTTTTCTTCAAACGACAGAACTTAAAAGGCATGCCTGGTATGTACGCCTGTATGTGAGTTTGTTACTCCTTCACGCAAAAACTACTTAACCGATTGCGATGAAACTTGGAATATAGATGCTGGAGACCAAGAATAATACTTAGGCTATTTTTTACCTCGATATTTTCGCGGGATCGGAACTTACGCACTTTAACCACGGGGCGCAGCTCAATTAAAAACATTTTCTCGAGCTCCTCCGTGTTTCGGAAGGCACGTTAAGCAGTTGGTCGCGGTTGTTATCTCTGATAGCAGTCGTTAGGTCAAATTAGAGGCCTTAAGGCGACCTGACAAAACTATCATTTGAATTTTAGGGCGACCTGACAACTCTAACACTTGGTGAGACACACCACTTCACGATAAGAAGAAGAAGTAATGAATACCTGATCACCATCAAGTTTGTGTGTAAGTAAGTAAGTATGTTTGTTACACCTTTACTCCAAAAACTACTGGACCGATTGTGATGAGACGTGGTATGCAAATAGTTGGGGATCTGGATTACCATATAGGCTTATTTTTATCCAGATATTCGGGATCGGTGCTAAGGAACGAATAAAATTAGCTAGTTATATCTATATAATCTGTAAATCGATAAGAATTCGGTGCTAGTAATTTTTTTCTATCAGCTCAAATGATAATATAGAAAAAAAAACAAATTATTCTTCATTTACTTACTTAGTTTACACACTGGGTAGGATTCTTAAAAAAGCAATATGTCGCACGCAAATTCATATTTCACCAGCATAAGTCCTGATCCCGGGGGATAAAAAGAAGCCTATGTTAGTACAGATCTCCAACTATCTAACTATTTACACAAAAAAATACTGATTTGGGTAAAATGTAGATAGGCTTCAACACCCTTCGACATATTTGTCTGAAAACTACACTAGAATGTCGGAAACAATGTCGCCTACAATCCATACATAAAAATAAACATCATTCCGTCATGAAATAATCAACAATTTTCGATGAACTCGACATGGATTTTAAATTTATTATAAAGCGGCTATATAATACCCCTATAAAATGTAGGTTAACTGAAAAAGGAGGTTGCACTCCATAATAATAAACATACTGGCACAGTTTGTAAAAATAACTGAATACGTAAATAAAAAGCTATGCCCAACTTCCGTTTTCAAACCGGAAGTAATCATATTTTCTTTGGACACATTGTTGGTGACTGCAAGGGCCAGTAACATTTTATTCTAAAAAGGTTGCACTGCACGAGGGTGCTGGCTGATATTTGAACAGACTTGCGCCTTCTACCAGTTGTAACCTACAGTGCCTACAGACAGTCAATCCCAGTTTGCCATTTTCTGTTTATGAAAACAGAAACATCATTATAATTAGACACGGTTCTAGAGTCAATTAATTAATAAATAAAGTCACAGGGTAAGTCATGCATGAGTCAGGAATTCTTCCACAGTATAGAAGGATTGCTCGATTAACCATACTTTTAGCCTATTTTAAAAGAGTTGCTACTGGTCGTTTCCGTAATATTTATTGGCAATTTATTATACACAATGGGACCCATGACATGAGACAACTTTGAAGACTATTATTAGTTTCATAGAAGATATCTAATGTCGATATTTTTATTTTTTTTTATTTATTTTTTATTATTTAGAAATAATTTTATTTATTCATTTAAAACTCAGAGTTCCCTAAAATTTCCGAAATTAGTAATGGGGTTAAAAATTCTGAGATCTCAGGGGCAAATCCGGAGTTACGGGTAACTCTATCCACGGGTTCGCTTCCGCACCGCGCGTCCGCCGTCCACAAATGACAAACATAACCTAACCTCATCTACCTAGGTATCTAAGTAAAAACTTGTATTCCAACAAATAGCTACCTACTTACCGCCACTTTACTTAGATAAAAAGCCCATTTACCCCAAATTCCCTCGAACTAAGCCCCAACACACATTTTTAACCTAATTTTACGGCACGAGACCGTTGAATTGAGGCAGCAAATAAAATTAAGGTAAGCGTCTATTTTGGTTGAGAATTTTTAAATGATCTCGTCACGGTCAAGTCTAATCGTCAAACTTAAGAGGAAAGTCTACCTACTTACTCCATACAAACGTAGTTGACTGTTTCCTCCCTGGGTACAGACATAATGAACGTGAGACGGTTATGTATGTATCGGTTTAAAATTTGAGGTTCAGTCCCTCGTACAGAAAAAAAAGCTTTTTGTGCTTACATCCAAATACTTGAATTCACGACCTCCCCACAGACTCAAAATTGAAATATAACTTGCAACTAGACTGCAATGGATATTTTATTGACTTAAAAATGTATGGAAAACAGTATTCTTCAAAGAAAAGTTGTCAAATTTTGACATTTTGGACAGTTTTTATTACGAGAATAGGCCTTCTGGTAACACATTGGTTACCCTTACTTATCCCATAGGATAAGGGTAACCTTATCAATCCTAGGGCCATCTGATAAAACATAGGTAACCTATTTGTTACCAGATGACCTAAGACATATAGATAGAGTGATTCAAGAGGAAGGATTTTAATGCAAAATTACATACACGTGCAAAGCCGGGGCGAGCCGCTAGTTTATACTTCTATATCTATACTAATTTATAAAGAGGAAAGATATGTATTTGTGTGTGTGTGTGTGTCTGTATGTTTGTTACGAACTAAACTATTGGACCGATTTCAAAAATTCTAGGCTACTTTTGATCCCGATATTCCCACGGGATCGGGACTTACGCGGGTGAAACCGCGGGACGCAGCTAGTTATAGATATATTGGTAAGTAAATCAAAGACAACGCCTTCTACATAGGTAACCTAAATCGAATTCTGCAAATTAGGTACCTATTTTATAATTTAGTATTGTAAAAGTGAATGCGGGTCCACAATTTCGTCGACTAGCGACTGTTATCTGAATTGTCGAAACCACGATTCAAAGTATAAAGTGCTCTTAAATTCTGTAGCCGAAGGTTGGGCTATGAATTCTGTAATATTTTCCAAGGAAAGGGACATTCTGAAAAGTTTGACTTGCGGAGAGTTGGGTTGACTTGTGGCAGACTTATCTGGATAATTACTAGCGATATTATTGCACTTAAATTCTTCTGAAGCTACTTTGGCTAAGCAATTATTAGTGATTTTTAACGTCAACGAAAATGTGACAGACACATTACATAGACAAGTAATTAGGTAGGCACTCAGAATTGACTAAAAATATTTTGCTGGATATTTTTGTGTTAATTCCATATTTTTCAATTGAAAACGAGACGTACCTAAGCGTGTTTTAATTAGACTTTACAGTACAGTCAGGTAAGGTCGGATACGGGGGAAGAGAAAACCGTATGACTCAAATATCTCCCAAAATACATATCGGCGCCCCGCATCCATATGTGGCACCCGGCAGTTGAAATTTCAACTATTTTAGGAGATATTTGAGTCATATAGTCTTCCATCGTATCCGATATTACCTGACTATACTCTAATAAATTGATCACATGACTTACGCGGATGAAACCGCGGGGCGCTGCTAATAGTTTTATAATAAGTTGCTTGTATCTAACTACGATATTTTATACCGTGTAGCATAGAAAAGGTTTACCCCATCTCTTCCCGTGGGTGTCGTAGAAGGCGACTAAGGGATTTGGGGGAGACTAACAAACTTTCAATTCTTCCCGCGTGGTGGCGGGTAAACTGCTTGGTCCCTAGGAGGGTTGGTACCAGACAGGGGGGCGACCGTAAAAATATTGTCAAATCTATTTGCAATTTATTATAGGTATGATGATGAATGACTTACCTACTGTGCCGACCCCAAATAATTTGGACCCCGGGCTCCCGAGAGGGATGCAACCGGGAACATCGCTCGGATCAGAAGAATAACCTAACCTCTTTGATGATTTGGTATGCTCTGCTGGCAGTAAAATGTAAGTTCTGAACTGTAATCGAGTTGTAAGTCGTAGTACTAACCCGAATCTAGTAAAAAAGCGTGAGTTCCAGCACTTGGAACGACGACAATAGTATTTATCGACTATTCAGATTTGCTGGACAAAATGACTGTCAAATTTTATATTTGCTTTTTTTGACGAAAAACCCCAGAACTATTTCTAAAAAGTATCAGGAACTGTAGAACTAAGCTCTATTCAAATAAAAATCAAATAGTTTTGTGATCTGCTGAAAAATACCGAGAAGTTAGCAGATCATTTAAAAAAAAAAAATACAGGCAATAGAGCCAGAACTATTTATAAAAAGTATCAGGAACTATAGAACTCGACTGCATGCGAATAGAACTTACATTATTTTTTGATCTGCTGGACAATGCTCTGCTAAGTTCACAAACATCCGTGTTACTACATAGCCATAGAACAGAGGTGCGAATGCGGTGAAGAATAAAATAAAAAAATGTTAACTAAATTTACAATTTTAAAAATGTCTCCTTTCTATATAAATCAGTTTTAGTCTATTACCTATATACCTACTAGAAATAGGCCGACTAGTCGCCGACTAGTCTGGAAAACAGACTAGTCGGCAGTTTAACCGACTAGTCGTCAACTAACAATTATATAATATAATATTATATAAATAATCTATTATATAAAAATCAATCCCTATTTCCCTTGGTCACGGCATCACACTTAAACTTTTACTCATATTTCGATAATTCTTTTTTTGTTGTGAGCGCTATTGTCAGGAGAAGGTTCTTATGAAAGAAAAAATGCTAAATTTTTTTATACTAAACGACAGGACAACGTCTGTCGGGTCAGCTAGTCTTCTTATATGTATATAAAAATGAAACGTTTTCCGTTGTCACGACATCACGCGTGAACGGCTGGACCGATTTCGATAATTTTTTTTTTGTTGTGTTTGCTATTGTCAGGAGAAGGTTCTTATGAAAGAAAAAATGCTGAACCGATTTTGATGAATTTTATATTTTTATACTAAACGACAGGACAACGTCTGTCGGGTCAGCTAGTATACAATAGAACCAATATTTATTAAATTAGTAGTACAGTTAGAAGGTGGGTAGTCAGAAAAACGTAAACAAAACACATCATAGCCTTACATTACATTATCTAAATATTATACATCTAAAATGTCATCATAACTATACCTCAACTACATCCAAAAAAATACAACTTTTATTTTTATTTCAACCATTTTTTAGAAGTTTGCAAATTTATCCAAAAATTCCAACAATCGCCGAGTGATTAAGATTAAGCCAAATATTTCGGAATTACAACAATTTGCATTGCCGACTAGTCGGCAATTTTAGAACTGACTAGTCGGCAGAACCCCTAGTCGGCCCATCTCTAATACCTACCCGTTTATATGCAGAATGTCCAGTGGAATACCTATGGCCCTCTTAAGTCAGTTCGCCAGTTCCACATCAACCTGGCCGATTTTAGACCGACATCGGTAATCCTGAGGTCCTACTTTATTTTGCCTTTTAGGAATTATCTGTCGAGCCGAAAAATATTTTTTCGAACGACACAAATTATCGTTCGATAGAAACGGAGTAGCCCTCCTGGTCTTTTCACGAAGGTTTGTATTGCGGTTGTGGTCTGTTCTCCTCTCCATAGACCGAAGATGCTGCGTTCCTCTGCATAAAATTTATGGCATGGAATTTTTCCTTGTGGAATATCGTTTTACACCCATTTTTGGGCCAAAAAAGTTTTTGCTTCGTCATGAGTGCATTGTTTACAATTTCAATGATATTAAACGCAATTTTGGTCAATATACATAAGTATCTAATCTTTGTAAGAAATTCACCCTTTTCCAATCTAGTGCTAAACTAAACTAGCTATAAAGTAATTAAGGCTATAGCCTAGTTGCTACTAGCTATTATATTAGTCCCCGAAAAATAAGACGAAGATCTGATTAGGATCTTCGGAATGATAAGCAGGATAGCGCATCCAAATACAGTAGATTTCTCACTTATCGCGTTCCACCTTCGACGAAGAATTGGCAATATGCTATATCTAATTTTTTTCGATTTTCGTTTTATTGGAATTAGTCACCGTATGACTTTACTAAATGCCTATTATACCTACACTAGCAGCTCCCCGCGGTTTCACCCGCATAAGTCCCGATCCCGTGGGAATATCGGGATCAAAAATAGCCTATAGCCTTCCTCAATAAAATGACTATCCAACACCGTAAGATTTTTTCAAATCGGACCAGTGGTTCCTGAGATTAGCGCGTTCAAACAAACAAACAAACAAAAAAAAAACAAACAAACTTTTCCGCTTTATAATTATACCTACATATAAATCTAGAGACAAAGTCGTGGAAACAGCTAGTTTAAAATAAAACGCTTCTTAATTTAATGATATAAGTAAATCAGATTAGATACGTATTATTGGAATTAAGCACCGTATTATTTGTTACTGTGGAATAACCGTTCTAAATTCCTATTATATAAATTTAAACCATAACTAATTATAATAAAGGACTGGCTGTTGGATGCGACTTCATTCATCACCAAGTTAATATATATTTAAGGAATCACGGATTAAGATAGCATGTACCACGCTTTTATCTAGTCCTTACCGGTACTCCACTCGCATGCTTTACCACTTTTTGTCTTTTTCCGTGACAATGACTATCAAAGTTGACAGACAGAAACAAAAAGCGGTAAAATTACTCCGACATTCCTCCACGTTTATTAATAAGAGTATAGAAGTGATTCGGAGTTAAAATAGATGGTTTTTGAAGTCACATAACCCGAAAATTCGTCAATTTTGATTTGACTACGTTTTCGAGTTTACTTACCATAAATAATGTTATAAATCGAATTAGATACGTATTATTGGAATAAGCCACTGTATGACCGTAAATAAATCCCTAGGAACCTGTATCGCTACTAAATCATTTTGTACAGAGTAAAGAACATATTTTTTCTTTAAGTGGTCAATAGCTGTACCATTTACCCTACTGAAGTGAGTAGGGTGAATGATACAGCTATTTTCCTGTCACAAAATTAAAATCTGATACGATAAACCATCTTACTAGAAAACTCCTCAGTAAAGTTACGATTACTCACTTGTATGTTATGATTCCATCCCGCGCTGCACTCGCACCCCGCACCTTCCCGCATCACACTCGCGCCAGACTCGCCCTATTTTTAGGGTTTCGTAGTCAACAATAAACCCTTTTATTGTTGACTACGAAACCTGTCTGTTCGCAGCTCAACAAATTGAGGCAATAATATGGTTCCCAAAATATTCAGAAAAATACGGGTTAACATATAATAAACTTTTTAAATTCACACGATTTGTTATCATATTTACATTGTCCCGTTTTCCCTTATAATATAGTCTAAGGATATAATAATGATTAATTTGAAAAGATAAACATAGGTAGGTAAAAAAAAATCAAAGTTTATTAATTCGGATTTTAGTAAGATATCTCTTAGAAATGTCAGTTTTTATATTTAATCTACTGTGTCTTCGGAACGTGACCTCCAATGAGAAGAAGACACAAGAAACTCATGGGGTTTTTTTGTATATTTTTTTTTGCAGTAACCATGTGATTTACATTGTCGCATATATATTATTGAACAAAAGTGGAACTGGAGCAATAATCCTTACTAGCATTACAAGAGCGAAAGTAAAAGGTAACCAAGATTGTTAACTGCTCCTGTTCAAATTATAGATGTATTAGATTGTATTATGACGATTGTAATTTAACATACATGATCACAAAAAAGAAAAGCCCCCATTAGTTTCTTGTGGTTTCTTCTTATCGAAAGGTGCGTTCCGAAACTACACTAAAATCGAACTCATGTCGTCTTAATGATCATGTATTTTCATACATTATTCTCAATTAATAAATATCTTTTGAAATTGATTTTGAACCATAGTAACACCCCTAAGGTATGAACATGAACATAGTAGGTAATTATAGTAATTAACAAAAGTCAATCCTAAGGTTTTTCTTTCCTAAAGAAACGAACCCTTCTCATTGAAATGTATTTTTTCCGCAGAGTGCGGAACGGGATGTATCTACATAGTCGAAATAGGGTGCGAATGCGGTGACAAATAAAATCAACAATCAATACCTACACATAATAAAATCGTAACTCAACGGTGTCTGTTTTTGAAAGATATAAAATAAAATAGAATTTTGAAATAATACATTTTATTCTTTACGAAATTACGTGTTTACCTACTTTAAAACAGCAGATTTTTCGAGTAGGTAAACAAAACCACAGTTTTCTAATTTTTGAATTTAATTGTATATATTTCTCATTGTCTACACAGGAGATTACCTACCTTAAATAATTAGTAAGTACCTACCCATACAAAATTAAAATTGTATGGAAAATCTCAATTTTCTGGTCGTTAAAAATAGTATATAAGTCAACGACTTTCATTGACTAGTGTTATTCTTATTACTATTATCGCATCAGTTTTACTAAACTCTGCAATAACTTTTGAAAACATGAAGTTTTTCTCTTTAATAACACTGATAATAGCGGCTTCCGTTGCCATATCGATAGCTCAGGGTAGTGGTAAGAATTTGTTTTTTATTTGTTAATAAACTTTATATATTAACCCGATTTGTTAACATAGTTACATCATACCGTCAGATTCGTAACATGTAACTTTGTTCTTTATTTGTCACCAGTAAGCACTATTTAAGGGAGCTTGGGACGTCAATGACCTAGAGTTGCCGATCTAAGATAATTATATCTACACCTGAAATAAACACACCCATGTAAATCAATCTCGTACCACACTCGCGTGACATTCACACCCATCCCGCGCTACACTCGCACCCCACACCTTCCCGCATCACACTCGCGTCAGACTCGCCCTATTTTCAGGGTTTCGTAGTCAAGCATGGCTGATCTTTATATTTATTTATTCCACCTACATAATATTATGTATACCCATGTTTTTGAGAAATAAATGAAATGAAATGAAATGAACAATAACCCCTTTTAGTTTCGGCATGTCCGTCTGTCTGTCTGTCCGCAGCTCAACAAATTGAGGCTATAATATTGTAGGTACCCAAAAATTTCAGAAAAATACGGGTTAACATAATATAAGTATAGTATAGGCATGTGTATTAATTTACATTTCATACAAATAATAAATGTTAATGTTGAAAACATAAAATCTCACACTTAAACAAAGGTAACTAAAAACCCAGTTACAAAAACGTAGGTAACCAAGATTGTTAAAATTAACGATTGTAATTTAACACATGATCACAAGAAAGAAAAGCATCCATGAGTTTCTTATCATCGGAAGGCGCGTTCCGTAACCACACTTAAATCATAGTCATGTCATCTTACTGATCATGTATCTTCATTACGTTGTTCTCAATGAATAAATAGTTTTTGAATTTGAATTTGACCCATAGTAAAACCCCTAAGCCTAGGGTATGACATAGTAGGTTACTAACAAAAGTCAATCAAAAGGTTTTCAGGGTTCCGTAACCAAATGGCAAAAAACGGAACCCTTAGGTATATATTCGTCATGTCTGTCTGTCCGTCTGTCTGTCTGTCCGTCCGTATGTCACAGCCACTTTTCTCCGAAACTGTAAGAGCTATACTGTTGAAACTTGGTAAGTAGATGTATTCGGTGAACCGCATTAAGATTTTCTTTCCTAAGGAGAGGAACTCGTTTCATTGAAATGTTTTTTTTTTTTCACAGATTCTAACTGCCGTGATCCGTGTTACTACGTACCCGAACAAATGAGGTGCGAATGCAAAGTAACATAAAATAAAAAATGTTAACTAAATTTACAATTTTAATTAATGTCTCCTTCCTATATAAATCAGTTTTAGTCTATTACCTATACAGGGTGAACCATTTAAACTGGCCTTGAGGGGGATATCCTAAACTATAAGAGATAGCGAAAAATGCTGAAAAGAGTCGCGTCCCCGATTTTGACAAAAACTAAAATGGCATTATTAGATTTTTGAAAAATTCACAAGAAAAAAACCCGAGTTAAGGACGAGGCGACTCTTACCATTTTCATACAAACTTAATACCAAAATAAATTATGAAAAATTTAGTTTTCTACCTTAATATCGATTTTAATCACAAGTTTTTCCAAAATATTCAAATTAAACGGAGAAACATTTTTCAATGAAAAAATGTTTTTCCGTTTTATTTCATTTCGAATGAAATTAAAAGTAAAATCTTAATCCGAATAATATCGATATTAAGGTAGGTACTAAATTTTTCATAATTTATTTTGGTATTAAGTTTGTATGGAAATGGTTAGAGTCGCCTCGTCCTTAAGGGGATAGTCTACCTACTCTTTTCTCCATACAAACTTTACGGGGGAGGATCGTCTTACATAAATTTTTAACTCCTAACATCGGAGGTCCGAAAATGTTTCACATATCATTTTAAATCATAATGATCGTTCTTCATAATTTTTTTAAAACATAAAATTTAAAATATGTAATCATTGAAATTCATAATATCACTATTACGAATTTCGTTTTTACTAATATTTGTTTTAATAATTTTCTTAATCATAAGTATTTTATCCATATTATTGAAAATCATAATGTCTATATTCATAAATTTGTTTCGCCTACTATTGTTATCTTAACGCGCGTTGTACTCGAACTTGGAAAAAAATATACGGAGCACACCGACTCGGATCGTTTAGGTTTATGTTAGAACATGATTACGCGCAGCGCTTCAGAGCAGAGCGCGCAGAGTAGCGGTCGCCAAAGCACCCACTATAAATAAAAAGCGTGATGTATCTTAATCGTAAGTGTTTTTATGAAAATCGACAGAACACAAGTCTGTGGCGGACGCCCACAGAATCAACTAGATGGCGTTACTAGTATGAAATCCTGAATCGCGCTATCAACATTCTTTCCGAGATAAGCTCATATACAACTCCCGATGAGAGAACGTCAGGCCGCGGCTTACCGGGCAAAATCACCTGCCCGGTGGAAGATCTTCCCTTTGGAGGTACATATCATCTAGTACTCCCAAAAGTCAAAAACAATCGGAAATTTCCGTTAGAGTTTGATAATGGGGTAGTTCATAAAAAAGTTTTGTTACAGTTGCCTATATTAATATAAATAATCTTAGTAACAACATTATGAATTATAGCAATATGATCATGAATGTTATGAAGAAAAAAAATCTGAAAAATAAAATTATTTATTTATTTAGCACACAGAACAGATTATGACAGAGATATATTAACAAATCATGACACCAGTTTTGTTCTAGAACATAATCCTTAAATATGTATGCCTAAAAGCAATAAGGTATTTTAACTAAACAGAGAGACGTTATGAACTTATGATGATGCAAAACAATATTTAGAAACATGTCCCTCCCACCAAGGAGCCACGGCGGAGGATCAGCGCAAGATGCCTCATTGTGATTAAATCAGTCACAAAGGTACCGGAACCGCGTCCCCGCCGCTAACACTTAGCGAGTGCGACACCCTACAATACTAAACTAATACTACAAATAAAGAAGATACAAACAAATAGGATCATTCATACATAATGCATATACACCTACTTTATGAATCCATTAAAATAAGATAGACTTGAGTGACCTTTGGAAACTGTATTGGCTTTGATAGAAGATATCGATATCATTATTGTTATCAAGGATTTCATTGTACTGACGGCACATTCGAACTATTGGGTTGAAAAAAGAGGTATTGTTATTGTAGACTCCTAGGGTAAAAATATTAGTGTTAGTGTTACGTTTACGAAATCTAGTATTGAAGCCAATCCGAGATAAAAGTTCAGGCGCGTCTAGAGATGAGTGAATTATCTTATATTATTATATATGATAATTCACTCATCTCTAGACGCGGACTCATTATTATGAGAGTTCCAGATACTTGCGACGTGATTCAAGGGATACAAATTTAAAATGACACAATCTCTCTTCATAAGAGTTAAGTTTGCGACCTAAACCACATTTATAACTAAGCATTTTAAGGAAACGTCGCTGAATCCTTTCGATTCTAGTGGTATGTATTTTGTAAAAGGGTGACTAAACTGTGCAGTTGAATTCAAGGACACTGCGAATAAGGGAATTAAAAACACAGATACAACTTTGGGGGTTCCTAAATTTCTTAGTAGTCCTATATAGGAAGCCTAATAACTTGGAAGCTTTATCAATTACGTTGTCGTAATGGTCCCGAAATGAGAGTTTCTCATCGAAGAGAACTCCAAGATCCCTAGCCAAGTGCCGGCGATCTAGTGGCTTGTCACCAATAGAATACGGGTAACAAATTTTGTTCTTTTTATTGGTAAAAGTGATGACAAAACACTTATCAATGTTAAGGGTCATTTTATTGAGTAAGCACCAGTCAGCAAGTCTATTCAGGTCCGCTTGAAGCTTAATAGCATCGCTAACCTGCCCTACGGTTGTGAACACTTTAAGATCATCAGCATATAGCAATGACGGGCATTGTAGGATCCCAGGCAAATCGTTGATGAACAATATGAAAAACAAAGGGCCCAGATGCGAGCCCTGGGGCACCCCTGAAAGACACAGAGCTGGTTTAGATAGATAACCCTTAACACACACCAGTTGGCTTCGTCTAAAAAGATAAGAGCTCACCCACCGTAACAGGTTGCCATGTATTCCAAAATTCGAGAGCTTGCGGCAGAGTATTTCATGATTAACCTTGTCAAAGGCCTTAGAGAAGTCCGTGTGTATTGAGTCTACCTGAAGACGTCTGTCTAAAGCACCACATATCAAATCCTTGTATACTAAAAGATTTGAAGTAGTCGATCTCTTAGCAATAAAACCATGCTGTTGAGGAGATAAGACCGATTTTACGTGGTCAAAGATAGCATCATAAACTAGGGATTCGAAAAGTTTCCCAAAACAGGACAAAATACTAATTGGTCGATAATTCTCACATGAAGTATTATCACCGTTTTTAAAAATCGGGACTATGTTTGCGACTTTCCGAGTTGATGGGAATGTACCAGCATTGAGAGATTTGTTAAAGAGTATATGTAATGGCACGCATAAGTCCTTGCCACAAT
Organism: Idaea biselata; assembly: GCA_958496205.1. Lineage (NCBI taxonomy): Eukaryota > Metazoa > Arthropoda > Insecta > Lepidoptera > Geometridae > Idaea > Idaea biselata. Next base: position 20,320,531 of record OY292405.1, on the reverse strand, counting down.
TTTTGATAAAGATGGGTGGTATTGTGTCTGGTCCAGGCTCTTTACTGATATCAAGTGCATTATTTTTTTTCATTTTATCAGCTCTAGTAATACACAGTCCATTAAAAGCAGAGTTGTAGTGGGAAGAGTTGACTTCCACGCCAAGGTCAGCATCGTGAACCTGTTCAGTTTCCTCAAATACTGAGCTAAAATATTCAGAAAACATATCACATATCTCAGAGGGGTGCGAGCTACCATTACCTTTGTAATACATTTTAGACGGTATCGAGTTAGCACCCTTCTTGCTGTTGACAAACTTCCAGAAAAAAAATATATTTTCGTTAATAGAGCTTTCAACTGAATCTATGAATTTTTGGTAACATCTTTTAATAAGTGACTTGCATTTGAATCTATACTCAGAAAATTTATCATAATCAAGATTATTCCCATATTTTTTATATGGTTTGTGATATTTTAGTTTTAGTTTTGTTGCAAGGCTTCGAATCAGTTCAGGACTGTACCAGAAAGGATAGTCGACACGCATTTTCTTACAATTCGGGGTGTGTTTACAAATGATTTTACTAAGTTCGATGTAAAAGTTTTCAACAGCAACGTCTACACAGGGAGAAGATAGAAGAGAGCACCAGTCAACATTAACGAGCTCAGCCTTAACAGAGTCGTAGTTACATTTTCTGTAGTTAAGTCGTCTGGTTTCAACGTTAATTATGATTTTAAACTGTTCTTGGTAGTAACAGTATGAATAAAAAAATTATGATCACTAACTGTTATGAGCTCCGATGGTAGTAATAAAAAATTCTGAATAAAAAAAGTATGAAAAATAAAATTATAAAGAGTGATTATTATGAACACAAATCGATAGTAAGACAAATAATATGACTTAGAATTTTATGTGAGCCAATATGGACCCAAACTTTACAAACGTAGTCGACTCTTTCCTCCCTGGATAAAGATAATTAGAAAAAATATGTTTAAAATAAATAAAATAAATAAATAAATAAATAAATATTGCACGACGTTCCACACAGCGCAATCTAGCCCCAAACTAAGCACTAGGCTTGTACTATGGGCACTAGACAACGTTTATGCCATAAGTCTTATATCAGCCATGACCATGCCCCTACGTTTTGATTTTTTTAATTTTCTAATTTTCACAATTTTATTTCTATTCTAATTCACTGCAAATAAAAAAAACATATTTGCTTCCCGCTATCTGTGTGTCTGTCCTTATGTATGCTTAGCTCTTTAAAACTACTCAACCAATGTTAATGGGGTTTTTTAATTATCATAATCCTGGTTACAAACAACCAGTGCGCAAAATTTGAGCAAAATTCGTTCGGCCATTTTTGCGTGTTTGACAGACAAACATCTATCATTTCAAATATTAGTGGAGTGGAACCTTAGTTCCACTTGTCTTGAAGACTTGAAAAATTTAGAGTTAGGGGTATTTCGAAAATAACCCAATAATTTAGGCTTGAAGCAAAACAATAATTAAGGCTTGAAGCAAATTTTGATCGTGTCTGGACGCCCAATTTAGCCACGAAATTCTTATCGTGTCAAATGCGATGTGCTTCAATATAGATGCAAATGTACCCTGAGATAAACGACAAATCGCTTTTAGAGAAGATAATTTGCGAAATAATATGGTCGCTTTTCAATTTTTTAAGAAGATTTTCTTTTCGACATAAATATTTTCCACTTTGTACCTACTATAAACTTATTTTAATAACGAGTGTGTTATTTATGTGTAGTAGGTATCCGATAAGTAAAGGATTTTTGAAAATTCCCACGGAATCGGAACTTATGCGGGTGAAACCGTGGGACACAGCTATTAGTCTTTAAATATAAAATTCAATGTCCTAACTACATTACATAAAGAACACGCTCTCCAAATATCATCCCTCTACGTTCAGCGGTTTAAGTTGTGCGTTGATGAGTCAGTCAGTCAGTTAGGAGAAAGCATTATAGATATAAATAGGTAGATAAGAGAAACGTCCAAAAAAATTCATAGAAATAAATAAAATAATTCAGGATTTGGTTTGAAATACTGCAACAGACGAAGATAGACCACAATAATACTAAAACCACGCGCCAATATCGGTCGTTTTCAAATAGCTATATTCCCCAAAACCCTAACAAATAAAATTTTCCATACCAAATCAATATCGCTTTACAATATTATCCTAAAACACTAAAAGCCTACGCTCACAATATTTTAGCCGCAAAATTATTATTTAGATTGTAATTTTCCTTTACCGATTTTCTTAAGGAAATATTTTCACCGCCTCTCGATTATTTATGTCTTCCTCGCAGGCAGGTACTTGTAACAGCTATTTTGTCGTTAAAATAATGAATATCATAAATATTTACTTACTTTATTTTTAGCTTTTAGAACGAAGTTCTTAAAGGTCCGATCCTATGATGCCGGTTTGCTAGCCATTTGCACGTCAAGGGAGTTCGTAGTTTTTTTTCGCACTGCTATGCAGTAACCTTTACAACACAAAAAAACAACTTTACAACACAAAAAAAACAACTTGTAAAAACAGAGATTTTAAGTTGACAACCAAAATGGGATTTTGTTTTGTTTTGTTATTATTTAATTTAATTTCTTGTAATGTATGTATTAGTTTTTAGTTTATTGTATAATTGATTAATTCTTATAATGTAATAAATGTCTATAACCATAGTGTAAATAAATAAAAAAAACCGACCAAGTGCAAGTCGGACTTGTGCACGAAGGTTTCCGTACCATTAACATAAAAATAAACATGTTTGTTGTATGTGATTTTTTTTATTTTGGTTTTAGTATTCGATGTTATAGCGGCTGTGAAAATTTAATATGTTTCTAGCTATCACGGTTCGTGAGATGATAGATAGACTGACAGTTTTGTTAAATACCAAAATGGGATATATTTGAACATTGGTTTTTCCTGTATTGATTAGTAGTAATTTGCACTTCATCTTGGTATACTAACAGTTTTACCTAATAAACAAAATACAATTTAATTAATATCAAATGAGAAATACTGTTATGGTGCTTACGAGACGTCGCAACTCGAGCTAGCTATCGCGCAGATGGAAATGCTTCAATGCTTCTTCACCCTAAATACACCATTGATACATTTGCGCAGATAACGGTCCTCCAGATACAGTTTTTTAGGGTTCCGTACCCAAAGGGTAAAAACGGGACCCTATTACTGAGACTTCGTTGTCTATTGGTCTGTCCGTCTGTAACTCATGAACCGTAATATCTAGACGGTTGAAATTTTCACATTTAGGTAGTCGCTATAACAACAAATAGGTACTGAAAACAAAATAAAACAAATATTTAAGAGGGGCATTTAACAAACGTGATTTTTGACTTAAAAACCCAACGATACCGCGATGTATTTTTACCACTAGCGCCATCTAGTGATACACTGGCCCTAGTAGTAACAAACATTTAACATTCGCGTTGCGTTCACGGATTGGTCGGTCCAGTGTTCAATTTAGGGTTCCGTACCCAATTGTGATAATAACACAAAACTCTTGGTGAGCGAGTCCGACTCGCACTTGGCCAGATTTTATTGGCTTTGAAGCACCAACAGACTTTACGTCCTCTCTTCCCTTTATTATAAGTAGGTAGGTAGGTACCGTACAAGTCTGCGGCATAATAAAAGTAAAATAAAGATAAATTAGAAGTGACGACACACAGGATTATTACCAACACGCTGAGCTCAAGCCGTTAGCCATGTAGGTAATAAGTATACGCCTTGGATATAAATATAGCAACCGGAAAAAAATATTTAAGTATATATTTTATGTACTTAGATTTTTTTTATGCGCGCGTTTTTTCTCGTAGCACTTTCGTAGCGTAGACATTTCGTAGCGTAGCGCTAAAAACGCTAAATTTTTCTTGCCATTTTGTAGCTTGCGACGAACACGGAATCTACTCTTTCCTCGATACAAACTTTCCAAACGTAGTTGACTGTTTCCTACCTGGATAAAGTTATTAAAAAAATGTATTATTTTTCGTGCAGTGTGTTGGAGTCGTCAGGTCGTCTCTGAAAACTCTAATACCCCTGTATTAGAGTTCCCTAACTTGTTTTATACCATTCACACTCTTAAAAGCTTATTTTATTCACGCAAAACAGTGAATAAAATAGTATATTATGCAACTAGTGAATAAAAGACGGATTTAGTGCGAGGGCCGTAGATGAATCACGAGCAAGTGAAGGATTCTAACGACTGAATCACGACCGTAGGGCCGACCATTCATGATGACTGAATCACGTAGCGAGTGAGTCAAGTGTTAGAATCCCTAACGACGCCAGTGGTTCATGGCCCTCAATGTAAATCCGTACTTTATTCAAGAGTTGCATACTATACTTTATACCATGACTACGAGAAAAAAACCCGGTCAAGTGCGAGTCGGACTCGCATCGCGTTCGAAGGTTTCCGTACCACTATCACAATCGGGTATAGAACCCTGAAATGAACACTGGACCGGCAACCAATCCGTGAACGCAACGCGTACGTTAAAATTTATTTTATCACTGGCGCCAGTCTCAATTCATCACTAGATGGTAAAAAGTGCTAATGGTAAAAATACATCGCGGTATCGTTGCGTTTTTATGTCAAAATCACGTTGTTGAATGGTCCTTAAATGTTTTTTTTATCTATTTGTTGTTATAGCGGCTAAAGAAATACATCTACTGTGAAAATTTCAACTGTCTAGCTATCAAAGTTTATGAGATAAAGCCTGGTGACAGACGGACTGACAGACGGCAAAGTATCAGTAAAAGTGTTCCGTTTTTATCATTTGGGTACGGAACCCTAAAAAGAATTTGTATGTCGAGTATTCTTAGCGCAAGGAGTTTGTATCAAGGTTTTTTTCACGCAAGGAGGTTGTATATGCATTTAGTTAGATGGACGAAGAGTAAATTGTGTTCTTAATTCAAAATTCAAACAGCGTGAGTAAAAGTCCTTTTTATTCACTGTTTTGCGTGAATAAAATCAGCTTTTAAGAGTGTGAAGGGTATAAAGGTATGGTATGGTATATAAAGGTATGGTATAAATTTCCATCATTATTGCCCGCCGCGGCGGGCAATAATTTTAGAAAAATTGAAATTTTCTAAAATTTCTAATTTAAAAGACGCCGTCTATTATGTAGGAATACCTATAACTAGGTAGGTACTAATAACTATTATAATATAGCGTTGGTTAATTCTCGATATATTATGTTTAACTAGTAGTCCCCTTGACATACAGGCAATGACGTACGTATTTTTAGAGAAAATTTAAAAAGTAACAGATTTACTTCTACCTATCCTCACTCCTGCCGCTCTTACCTCATTCCTTTTTCGTACGTGGCAGTGACAAGACGTTACCACGTTGTCTTGTAAAAAACGAAAAAAGAAGAAGAAAAATGTGAGTAATTTATAACATTTAATATCAATAAAAGTTAAACGTTCACTATTGCAAAGTAACGCTCTTTTGAAATTTTTGTTCGTTGGTAGTTGCATTTTAAAATCGTTCCACAAATATTCATATTTGTGGTCTGAAATTTATTTTCGAATATTTCCGTATGCAATTAAGCCCTTCAAAAATCTCATCATCTAAATATCAATTTATCGAATCCAACAACCAATTCTCTGGAATCAATTTACATTATGCAACTACCCTCAAAAATACTTAATTCAAATTTAACGTTTAAACACAACTCGTACGAGCGTTATGCGTTATCTAAGAGGTAATTCTACCTACTCAATATGCAATTACCAACCTTGTTTAAATGAAATACCTATGTGCCTGTTATGTTCGAGTGCAAGGCACTCATACGAAACTTAACCACGAGTTAACTTTCACATAATTTTACCTATTCACTAGGTCCTTATCAACCTTGTAAAAAACCAAATACATAACACAACAGGCATGTAGCCGGTCAGTCTGGCAACAAGTCATTTGTCCAGAAGAAAATGCGACTTACCTTCCAGGGCATCTGACAATGTCCCTGTTTATTACTAGCTGTTGCTCGAAACCCGTCGGGTTTCGGCTAGTTCCTATTCCATCCGGGAGCGTGGCGAACTAAATTCAATTATTTTAAATAGTAAAATGTAAAACTGTTTTTTCAATATCTCTTTTAATGTTTGACTGCTAGTCACGCTTACAGAAGTTAACTGCGAGTTATCTTATAGGTATTTTATACCTACACACATGGTACCTTTCGCCACCGAATAAAGAATTTATTCCTAATTGTACATGTACATCATCGGTATGTTTGACTGCGGGTCACTCATACGGAAGTTAACTGCGGGTTATCTTCCAGGTGTTTTACACCCACAAACGGTACCTTTCGGCACCGAATAAGGAATTTATTCCTAATTGTACATGTACATCATCGGTATGTTTGACTGCGGGTCACTCATACGGAAGTTAACTGCGGGTTATCTTCCAAGTGTTTTACACCCACAAACGGTACCTTTCGGCACCGAATAAGGAATTTATTCCTAATTGTACATGTACATCATCGGTATGTTTGACTGCGGGTCACTCATACGGAAGTTAACTGCGGGTTATCTTCCAGGTGTTTTACACCCACAAACGGTACCTTTCGGCACCGAATAAGGAATTTATTCCTAATTGTACATGTACATCATCGGTATGTTTGACTGCGGGTCACTCATACGGAAGTTAACTGCGGGTTATCTTCCAGGTGTCTTACACCCACAAACGGTACCTTTCGGCACCGAACAAGGAATTTATTCCTAATTGTACATGTACATCATCGTTATGTTTGACTGCGGGTCACTCATACGGAAGTTAACTGCGGGTTATCTTCCAGGTGTTTTACACCCACAAACGGTACCTTTCGGCACCGAATAAGGAATTTATTCCTAATTCTACATGTACATCATCGGTATGTTTGACTGCGGGTCACTCATACGGAAGTTAACTGCGGGTTATCTTCCAGGTGTTTTACACCCACAAACGGTACTTTTCGGCACCGAATAAGGAATTTATTCCTAATTGTACATGTACATCATCGGTATGTTTGACTGCAAGTCACTCATACGTAAGTTAACTGCGAGTTATCTTCCTGGTGTTTTACACCTACACACGGTACCTTTCGGCACCTAATAAGTGATTTATTCCTAAATATTTGTTATGTTTGACTGCGAGCCACCCATCATCATCATCCGAGCGTTGTTCCCGGTTGCATCCCTCTCGAGAGCCCGGGGTCCGCTTTCCTACTTTTACGTCTCCACTTCTCACGATCTTCGGCATCCCGTGTAGTGAGGCCATTTGCACGCATATCCGATCTTACAACGTCAAGCCAGCACTTCTTGGGTCTTCCCAATCTGCCGCGGCCGGGCGGAGGCGCCATGGCAAGACATTACCAAGACATTACCAAGGCAAGACATACCCGAAGCCTCCATGAACACGTTCAAATTCCACCCCCATCTCACCCACATGACCGTTCAGGTCACCACCCAAAACGATTCCCTGCGACAACGGGATTGCCCCAAGTACCTCGCCAAGTTTATCCCAAAACGACCTCTTATCAGCGTCGCTACAACCGACCTGTGGCGCGTAAGCACTTACTAGGTGAGTAGGAACCCCCCCAATAAGCACCTTCACGCACATAAGTCGGTCGCTAAAGCGATTCACCTCCAAGATATCGTCATGCAACCCCTCAGCGAGCACCACAGCCACCCCGTTCTCTCCACCAGGTGCACCCGTGTAGATCAGCTTGTAGCCATTCCCAATGAGCCGGGATCTGCTGCCTTTCCATCGAGTCTCCTGCAGGAACGCCACGGCCACCTTCCGCCTGGAAAGTACGTCGGCTAGCTCCCTCGCGCGTCCGGTTAGCGTGCCAATGTTCCACGTTGCGAAGCGGAGTTTCGGGGCTCGCGTCTTTAACCGTGCCCGCCCGTGGCACGGTAGCCCTAGTCCACTTGCCCCAGGAGTCGGGCGAAACTCCTGCGCGCCGTTATGCGGCGGCGCCCTATCCCTGTGGCCATAAACTCTTTTACTACTTTCCATAAAGATTTGGCAAATTTCGACTTTCACGGGAGCGACTGCCGTTTGACCTCCCAACCCCGAAGGGAAAGTCTGCGCCAGAGCCTCGTCCGTTTTTCAGCAGGTGCACCGGCTAGCAGGTGAGGTTGGCTTGGGCCCAACGATCTTAGTGGGCCCCATACACACCCCATACACACCCATACATACACACTGCGAGCCACCCATACAGTAGTTAACTGCGAGTTAACTTTTGGGTATTTATACCTACACGCGTGGTACCTTGAGGTACCTAATAAAAATTAATTCCTAAATATTTTTTTATATTTGTTACGCTTGAATAGGAGTCATTCATAAATAGAAGCAAACAGCTAGTTACCTTCTAGGTAATTTTAGCTAGATACACAATAATATCACAAATATCCTCGGAATGGCAAACTAGTACATTATTATGACAGCCAGATCGGAAAAAATATTGTACATGGTAAAAAACAATGACATCCAACACGCTTGCTATAGGCGAAGCAACGCCCGAAACCAACTCCGATGTTGACTTAGTTCCTGGTGGTGAAGAGGTGGCTCCTACGCCACATTGGTTTTTGAGTATATGTACCTGTAAATATTGTTATGTACCTATGACTGCGAGTCACACATACGTGAGGTAACTCTTCTTTCCTAAGTAATGTTATTTCTACCTAAATACAATTACCCTTACAATAGTTTACCATAAAACACTTATATACAAGTAAACTGTAAGTTATCTCAAAAGTATTTTTTTTACGTGTTTTGACATGAATAACTGATCCAACACTTAAATACTTTATTCCAGTAGAATGTTTTCACAGGTATACCAACTTATTGGTAAATTGGGACGTGTTTGTTTTGTTGAACGAACCCTACAAAAAATATATAAATATATATATATGGCTTTTATTTGTTTATTGTAACCACGCCCACAATAAAATTATTACAATGTTTACATACAGTAAACAGAGTGTTGCTTATGGTGTTTCAGGTAGGTTACATGATTATATAATCCAAAAAACAAACTCGATAATTTTTAAATGCCAATAACGGAACCTTACGCAGACCCGACTCGGCTGCTATAAGGAAGAACTAGCCTAGCCAGTTGCATCTGCAGAATGAAAACTAACTTTAATCTGACCTTAGAATCGAAAGTTATGAGTAACTTAGTTGTTGTTTATTAACCGACCTACGCCAATACATCATGTGCCCTGGCGAGGTCGATCAAATTGAAAGGGGCTTCTGCTTTGTTCTACATGCTTAGACGAACAATTGCTGTGATTGACTTTGGTGTACTTGAAGGCTGAGGACATCCTCACTCGACACCGAAAAGGACGAAATAGTTTTCGGATAACATATAAAAAAATAAAATAAGTAAAAGTAAAAGTAAAACTTAGGATAAAAGTAAAACTTAAATTAGTAAAAGTAAAACTTAGGATATTATGACGGGCACTCAATCTGCACGCTGCAACCACAGAAAAACATTTACGCGCCCGTCAAAACAAGGGGGGGAGCGGGAAGTACAGGGAAAATACTTCGTTTCCTGACGACCCTACCGTTTGACTTGGCAATTGTTCCGCAACATGGCATGCCCGCAATTTTTTATAAATAAAATATATATCTGTACATAATTACACCGTTTCAATATAGGTAAAAATCAGTTAAGTCATACTGCCTATGACAGTAGCTCACTTAGTCTGCGAATCACAGATTATATAATAATTATATGAATATAATAAAGTGGCAGCTTTAGCTGAATACCGATCATACCTTTGGTAATTAGAAAACCTTTAACAACTCATTGTTGAATATGGCCTCATTTCGAACAAGCCCTTAAATATTCCAAATATAACTATTTGAACCATATTGTAACAAAATAATATCTTTTAATAGCTGAAACGAAATTTCAACTCCATTTTGTACAATAAGATTGTGACAAAGTTAATATTTCCTGAAAATTGTTATACGCTCAATTTATTCGCACTGGATATTCATTATTAGGTAAAAATTCACAAACGAGAATTAGGCACAGAACGCTAACGAAACTCTTAACCAGTGGAAATGCTTAAGATTAGACGAAAAATTAGAAATTAGTGCTTTAAGATTCAATTGCAACCATCTCAATTTCAATTGCCCTCACAAGTTTGTACCTAGTATCCTAAGTGCCACCGGCGCCTTTCAGTGCTAGCCCCAAATCGTAGACAATTTTCTGCAATAGAAGGAAAAAACATTTACATATATTATATACGGTGCTAGTAAACCCTGGGAGTAAAATAATCATCGAATCCCGGTGCAAACACATCTCATATAGAAACAGTAAATTAAATTTATCTTTACCAATCCGATCTGATTCAAGCTTAGCTATCATCGACAAATCGCCTCAAATATGGCGTTGTACGTTACACGAACAATTCAATTGGTTTCCTCCGTATACTCCCACCAAGCCACCCTACACTCAGGCATGGCTTTATACCACAACAGGTAAACATACTCAAGTGGTTCCATTCATTTATGTTTTAGTAAGGAATTTCACCGTTTTATTACCTGTAGCTTTTGGCTATTTTTACTATACAGTTAAAAATATCTTGCCAAAGTTATAAATAACGTTAACATTTGGTTCAATATTAAAACCACGGTACTGTATAACATACGTAAATAGAATTAGTGGTAAACAATTCACACGTGCCACTTAAATAGGCGCATTAGGCAACGGTGCAGGACCAGCAGTATTAGCCGGGTAATCGATTTTTATCATCATCATCATCCGAGCGTTGTTCCCGGTTGCATCTCTCTCGGGAGCCCGGGGTCCGCTTTCCTACTTTTACGTCTCCACTTCGCCCGATCTTCGGCATCCCGTGTGGTGAGGCCATTTGCACGCATATCCGATCCTACAACGTCAAGCCAGCACTTCTTGGGTCTTCCCAATCTGCCGCGGCCGGGCGGAGGCGCCATAGCAAGACATTTGTTTCCCACGTAACTAGCCGGTTTTCGTAGAACGTGGCCGTACCACCGTAGGCGGCATTCTTGCAGTTTGTCTGCAATGTCTCGGACATGAAGGCTGCCCCTGATGCGGGAGTTTCTGACGCGGTCTTTTCGCGTCACTCCACACATCCAGCGCAGCATCTTCACCTCCGTGACACGCAGCTCCTGCTTATGTCGCTCAAGCAATGGCCACGCCTCACTACCATACAAAAAGACAGGTCTAATGATCGTTTTATAGACCTGTCCCTTCAGTTTAACCGGCATTTTCGGGTCACAGATGACACCAGTTACCTCCCGCCACTTGGCCCAAGCTGCCGAAATGCGGGACTTGACGTCACAATCGATGTCGCCGGACTCGTGAAGCACAGATCCCAAGTACTTAAACTGGTCTGTCCGCTCGACCATGTGACCGTCTACGCAGACAGGTGTGGGATCTGTGGTATTGCTAGCCAAGTATTCGGTCTTCGCTACGTTGAGTTGCAAACCGCCGCTCTCAAGTGACTCTTTCCACGCATTTACACGCCTTCCAAGCCGTCCCTTATCCGAGTCCGCCAGCGCAATATCATCAGCATACATGAGCATCCACGGGGGCTGCTCGTGTGCGTCCCGGATGACTACGGACAGTTCGTCCAGTATTACGCTAAACAGAAACGGACTTAGGACGGATCCTTGGTGGACTCCGACTGTAATGGGGAAAGATTTAGTGTCACCAACAGCAGTTCGCACCACAGAATCGGAATTTCGGTACATGTCCCTGATGGTTTCAATATAAGTTTCTGGCACCCCTTTGGACCGCAGCGCCCACCAGATCATCACGCGGGGAACACAGTCGAAGGCCTTCTGCAAGTCCAGGAACAGAAAATGCAGAGGCGTATTCTTCGTTCTGTATTTCTCCATAACGATCCTTAGGGCGAAAACAGGGTCCATGGTACCATGACCGGGGCGGAAACCATACTGGCCCTCCGAGACAGTGCACTCCTGCCGGATCCGAGAGTCAACTATACGCTCGTAGAGCTTCATGGTGTGGGACATGACCTTTATACCACGATAACTTCCACACTCCTGCACAGATCCCTTGCCCTTGAACACTGGAGTGATAACACTCAGTCTCCATTGGGCGGGGATTCTGCCCGTCTCGAGTATGCGGTTAAAAAGGTTGGTTAAGATGCCCACACCACGAGAACCCATAGCCTTCCATACTTCGATGGGGACTCCATCGGCGCCGACAGCTTTCCGATTTTTCATGCAGCGAAGGGCCTTGCGCACCTCCTCAGGCGTTATCAGTGGCACAAGTCCTAGATTCGGAGGGAGTTCCGGTGGCTGCACCTCTTTATACTGCTTATTGAGCAGCTCGTGGAAATAAGAGCGCCACCTCTCCTTCACCGCGAGGTCCTCGCATAGCAGGTTACCATTAGGATCTTTTACACAGCGGCACTTGGTTATATCCTGTGCCGCTTTGATCCTAGAACGTGCCAACTTATAAATGAGCTTCTGCCCCTCAGACGTTTCCAACTTATCGTACAATGGCTGTAAGTGGTCCCGTCTGGCTCTGGCTACTGCTCTCTTTGTGGCACGTTTGGCAGACCTGTACGCGTCGCGATCTTCAGGAGAGTTGGACGCTTGCCACTTTTTAAAGAGGGCTTTCTTCACCCTAGTCTCCCTCTGGACTGTGTCGTTCCACCACCAAGTTTCCTTGTCACACTTGCGTCCTCCCTTAGACATACCGAGGACCGACCGCGCCGAATCAGCGATAGACACCTGAATCCTGTCCCAGTGTTCCTGTACCGATTCGCCTTCAGCATTAGCACATTTGTCGCCGATTGCTGAGGCGAGCATCTGGGACTTGACTTCATCAAGCATCCACCATCTGACTCGGCGCTGGAATGGTTCCGGTCGTTTGTCTTTGGTCTTTACACAGAGATCCATGACAAGGATACGGTGTTGGGCAGTGAGATTCTCACCGGGTATGACTTTGCAGTTGACCACGTAGCCGATATGGTGTCTCCTAGTGATTAGAAAATCGATTTGGGTAGCGCGCCCCCCGCTCCTGTAGGTGATCAAGTGGTCGGGCTTCTTTTTGAAATATGTGTTCACGAGTGCCAGGTCGGCAGTGGCACACGTACGCAGAATTTCTTCCCCTTCCGCATTCCGACTGCCATACCCGTAGCCTCCATGAACACGTTTAAATTCCACCCCCATCTCACCCACATGACCGTTCAGATCACCACCCAAAACGATTCCCTGTGACAACGGGATAGCCCCAAGGACCTCGCCGAGTTTATCCCAAAACGACCTCTTATCAGCATCGCTACAACCGACCTGTGGCGCGTAAGCACTTACTAAGTGGGTAGGAACCCCCTCAATAAGCATCTCCACGCACATAAGTCGGTCGCTAAAGCGATTCACCTCCAAGATATCGTCATGCAACCTCTCAGCGAGCACCACGGCCACCCCGTTCTCTCCACCAGGTGCACCCGTGTAGATCAGCTTGTAGCCATTCCCAATGAGCCGGGATCTGCTGCCTTTCCATCGAGTCTCCTGCAGGAACGCCACGGCCACCTTCCGCCTGGAAAGTACGTCGGCTAGCTCCCTCGCGCGTCCGGTCAGCGTGCCAATGTTCCACGTTGCGAAGCGGAGTTTCACATTGTGTTTAGGGGCTCGCGTCTTTGGCCGTGCCCGCCCGTGGCACGGTAGCCCTAATCCACTTACCACAGGAGTCGGGCGAAACTCCTGCGCGCCGTTATGCGGCGGCGCCCTATCCATGTGGCAATTTACATTTACGCGACTTTCCATTAAGATTTGGCTAAATGTCGACTTTTACGGGAGCGACTGCCGTCTGACCTCCCAACCCCGAAGGGAAAATCCGCGCCAGAGCCTCGTCCGTTTTTCAGCAGGTGCACCGGCTAGCAGGTGAGGTTGGCTTGGGCCCAACGATCTTAGTGGGCCCCATACACACCCGGGTAATCGATTTTTATATCAAGAATAAAAACAATTTGTCGAAATCCTGAATCAAATAAAATTAACCCTGATACAGAATGTTTAACTATCTGGCGATACTTCACAAATACTAACTAATCAAGTAGAAATCAACACATTTGGAATACCGAAAAAGACCTATACTTGAGTCACGAACTGCTCCATACATAATGCGACATCTTTGTACCATGATGTAAGGCACGCACGTCACAATAACGATGTGAATACACAACTATAAATCGTTCATAATTCAAAATTACCTTTGGAACAAAATTGAATAAAATTAACCTATCAAACAGTCATCTAGCCCAGTGCACTGCTAAGTAAAAACTTTAATTTTTCTTTTTAAGATAAGTATGGTGCACATTTCACCATAATTAACGAAATAATCAAAACACCAATCCCGGAACGCGGGACTGCTAATACCGGCTCTGCGCCGACGTGACGTCTAAAGAGTAGAGTAACATTATTTTGTTAACATTAATGATTCTTGATTATTATTTTAGAGATTCATTTCCTTAAATCTTAAACTCACGGTCTTTACCTTCAAATTCTTACTCACCAATGGTCAAGTAAGGGCTAGTATATTAGATGACTAGAGACGGGAAATAAATATCTATGTTCGATACTCAACTTAGATTATTTCATTTCAAATGTCTAAGACCTACATGGAAAGCAAAACTTATTACCACTCTGAATATCTACTAGTTAAACATAATATATCGAGAATTAACCAACGCTATATTATAGGTGATCAAACGAACTTACCAAGTGAAGTTCGATCATTATAATATGAGTTGGTTAATTCGAAGATATATAACCACCCGCCTCACCCTTATAACGGTTGTTAATTATACAAAAACCCAGTTAATATCTTCTTGAAGTTTTGCTTCAAACTCTAAACAGAATGAGGTAAGAGCGGCAGGAGTGAGGATAGGTAGAAGTAAATCTGTTACTTTTTAAATTTTCTCTAAAAATACGTACGTCATTGCCTGTATGTCAAGGGGACTACTAGTTAAACATAATATATCTTCGAATTAACCAACTCATATTATAATGATCGAACTTCACTTGGTAAGTTCGTTTGATCACCTAAAATACGAAAGTGTGTTGGCTTTTTATTTGTTTGTTTGTGTCTTGTTAGAGATTTCTAACATATATAGCGAGCTACCGGGACCCGCGCAGCTCGCGGGGAGCGGCGGCGCAGGCGGCGCGGCGTGGGGATGAGATGACTCGTCACCTTTCTTTTTGATAGACGAAGCGACGCCATTACATCGCGATCGATGTTTTTATTTTATTATTAGTTTGTTAATTTTCCTTTATATTTTGTGGCGAGATTAAACCAGCCTATATAGTTTACAGTCCGCTTTTTATTACAAGTCCAGTAGGACCCTAACAATGGTCCTTTAGGATACTCGCCGATAAAACATCTACGAACATCTACGAGACGAACTAAAGTAAAACATCGACTTCAAGCGATTCAACAACAACAATTCATCAAAATACATCGAGAAAACAACAAATCGTAAATCTAACACATCAAGAACCGTGACTTCGTTGATTTACAATATAAGGAACAAAGGGTCACTTGAAGGACGTCCTATCAAGAAGGCGCCCGGCATTACCTACAACATCGTGATTGTCTTCAAGGTTCATCATACAAGGGTGCAAAGTGCATAGTGAGACCGTTCAGTGTTCCTTTCCTAAATTCCTAAGCAATTACAATCCATAAGCAACATCTTACAAGTAAGTAAGCTTCTATTCATCAAACAACAATTAAAAGTGAGTACCTACTTACCTTCATACCAACCAATTTCATAACGAAATCCCTAGCACATAACATAAAGTGCATGTCATACAAAATCAAACATCCAATATAATATTTAGCAGACAATAATAGTACAGTATCTATATTCATTGAGAAAACTTAACGTTTAAACATCAATAGGTTAACAAGTACCTACTACGCATCAGCTGTTTTACTACATTCAAACAGATGTTATTCATTCCCGACGTTTAGTTATTGTATTGATTATCTTACTTATCTCTCATTACTTTATTGAAGCAATAATAATACTTCTATAACCAACTACCTAGGTAGGCATTTATTGATTTTGACTCCGTTCTAATAATTTACGATGGCGGACGAAAAGTTAATAAAAAAGCGCAGTAGCATGAAATCAAAGGTAACTATCTTTAAAGGTTACCTAAATATATTAAAAACCAGTGTTAAACTAAGTACTGTGCAGCTGCTAGACCTAGAAATACGCATAAAAAAATTCGAAATTTTATATTCCCAATTCGATGAATTACAGACCGAAATCGAGGTACAACTTGAGGATCCCAACAACGACAGTGCGAATCGCTCCGAATTTGAAGATACTTATTTCACGTTGATGGCGGAGGCGCGTGCGCTGCAAGGGGTAGTGCCCTCGAGACAATTCGCCCCGTCTCACAATAGCAGCGGGATATCGACTGTCGAGGATTCACAGGCAGGTACAACAAACAAAAATTTTGCAGAATTGCCAAAAATTCAACTAAAGACCTTTGACGGCAGCTATCAAAACTGGCTTAAATTTAGAGATACTTACATTTCTCTCATTCATTCTCGTAAAGATATTGACAACATTAACAAGTTACATTATTTGAGAGCTTCTTTAGTAGGAAAGGCCCTGCAGGTAATTGATAACTTAGATTATTCCGGAGAAAACTACGAAGCCGCCTGGACCTTATTATGCGACAGGTACGAGAATAAGATCCAATTAATCAATGATCACTTATCAGCCATTTTTAATATAAAACGATTAAACACAGAATCAGGAACTGCTCTTAGTGAATTAGTAGACATAACAAATAAAAACCTAAGATCCTTGACCACTTTAGGGCAACCCGTAGAATATTGGGATTCAATAATAATTTACATTTTAACAGAAAAATTAGACTCAAAAACAAGCAGAGCGTGGGAGGAATATCAAAGTAACAATAATGAGATACCTACTTTAAAAAGATTTACATCATTTATCATCAACAAGGCGCAAATGCTAGATAATTTAGAGAAAAGGCAAAGTTATCAAATACATCAAAACAGCCCTGCTATAAACAACACAAACTTCCATCAATCACCCTCATCATCATCAACATTCAACAATAACCGAAAACAATATGTATCACCTATAAAAAAAACATTTAAGTGTTTAATGTGCAATCAAAGTCACTTCTTATTCGCCTGCGAGGTATTCAAAGCATTGAGCATTGAAGATAGAATCGATAAAGCTAAGAAGTTTAAAGTATGTTTAAACTGTTTACGCTTGGGACACGACGTAGATAATTGTCAGCTAGTCCCGTGTAAATATTGCAAGAAAAAACATAATACACTCTTGCATTTACACGAAAGCGACACTAGTTATCAATCAGAATCACATACAACATTTACAAGCTCAATATCACAGTATTCTACTGTCGGCCATGTATTACTTTCCACAGCCGTGGTGCAGGTGCTAGACGGCGCAGGTGACGTGCACTCGGCGCGAGTGCTGCTCGACAATGGCAGCACATCCAACCTCATATCGCAATCTATGTGTTACAAACTTAATTTACCGCGCCACGACGCGAGCACCGTAGTATCAGGTATTTCGAATCAAAACTCCATTATTAACGAGTCCTGTGACATAACTATACTATCAAATTATAGCAATTACAAACAAACAATTCAGTGTCACATACTACCATCCATAACTAAAGACCTTCCATCTGCTTATATAGATATAAAAAACATATCTTTGCCGATAGGTATTCAGTTAGCCGATCCATCGTTTAATATACCGTCAGCAATCGACATTTTGGTAGGCGCTGAAGTATTTTGGTCCGTTCTAGGGAAAAATTCATTGGATTTAGGCAAAAATCAACCTAAATTAAATGAAACACAGCTGGGTTGGCTAGTCTCAGGTTACGTGGTGCAGTCAAAAACTTTTGAATCGATTTGTCACTTTGTAAATGAAGAAACTAACTCTGACCTGTCTCGGTTTTGGGAACTAGATAATATTCCATTTAAGCATTCCCAATCGGCCGAAGAACGGGCATGTGAGCATGACTTTCTGTCTAAGACATACAGAAAAGATGACGGTCGATTTGTGGTTTCAATGCCTCTGAAAAAAGATCCAACTGAACTAGGAGACTCGTACCAACGAGCTAAATGCAGATTTCTTTCACTAGAACGAAAATTTCAAAGAGATCCCATTTTCAAAGGTAGATACATTGAATTTATGAAAGAATACGAACGCCTAGGACACATGACCGAAAATAAACATTTTTTTGCTAATAATAATCCAAGTATTATAAGGTATTACTTTGCTCACCATGGTGTCATACGCGAGTCAAGTATTACTACGAAACAGAGAACTGTATTCGACGGGTCAATGTCCACAACAACAGGTATATCTCTCAATGATATTCAGATGGTCGGACCTACCATTCAAGAAGATCTATTTTCGATATTAATTCGGTTTCGACAACATAAGTATGTAGTCACTGGCGATATCGAGAAAATGTATAGAGCGATCGAACTCAATAAAACCCAACGATCCCTTCAACAAATCATCTTTCGCTATTCAACAAAAGAACCAATCAAAACATATACTCTAAATACGCTAACTTATGGCACGGCATCAGCGCCATATTTAGCTACTAAATGCTTAGTCAGCCTAGCCTGTGGCACAACCGACATAGACGTAAAGCAAGCCATACAAAGAGATTTTTACGTCGATGACTATTTAGGTGGTGCTCATAATTTAGAAACCGCTGTTAAAATTTGTAAAGGCGTTATAAACGTTCTAAAATCAGCACACTTCAATTTGAGAAAACTTCGATCAAATAATGCACACATTTTGAAACAAATTTGCGATACCACTGAAAATTCAAACAACATATTAGATATATCTGATACTACTGATCAAACTACTACAAAAACTCTTGGTTTGCATTGGATCCCGAATTCAGACATCTTATCTTTTTCAATAAACATAGATCATAAAAATAAAATTACAAAACGTCACATTCTTTCAGTGATAAGTCAGATTTTTGATCCTTTGGGGCTCCTTAGTCCTTGTGTAATAGAGTTAAAGTTAGTTATACAAAGATTATGGATAAAAAAGTGCTCTTGGGACGAAGAGGTCCCAAACGAAATAAAAACGACTTGGCTTACACTTATCAAATCATTACCACATCTAAACCAATTAAAGATACCACGCTGGGTTCTCGGGAACCGTTCAGATAATTATGAGATGCACTTCTTCTGTGACTCATCAGAGGTCGCGTTCGGAGTTTGTCTCTTTATCCGCTCAATACACTCAAGCACAGTAGCAGTGCAACTCTTAACTTCGAAGAGCAGAGTAGCGCCAATCAAACCAACTACAATCCCACGCCTTGAACTTTGTGGTGCACTACTGGCATCACGGTTGTACAGCAAAGTTAAGGCAGCACTCTCTATCAATATAAGCAGATGTATCTTCTGGTGTGACTCTACGATTGTTTTAGGGTGGTTAAAATCATCACCTAATCAACTAAAAAAGTTTGTCTGTAATAGAGTGCACGAAATTCAAGAAGTTACTGAAGGTCACGTGTGGAGATACGTCCCGTCAAAGGACAATCCCGCGGATCTTATTTCGCGAGGCCTGAAGGCTGATCAGATCAGCAACTCTTCGCTTTGGTGGACCGGTCCTTCATTTTTATTACAAAATGAATCCGAGTGGCCACCAATGCCTAACACTAATTTAAAGCAAGACTTAACCGAATCGTTATCTCTCTGTGCTCTTGTAAAGAACGACAGCAACGAGATTAACCTATTTTCAACAATAATACAAAGCAAGTCCAATTTTTCGCTCCTTCAAAGAGTCCTAGCTTATGTCTTGCGATTTATTCATAACTCTAAAAACTCTTCCAACAAATTAAAAGGCCATATTTCTGTTTCAGAGCTTCAAAGCTCTTCTTTTTTAATATTACGCACATCACAGTTAGAGATGTTTCCTGATGAACTTACTGCACTGAAAGACCGGAAAAATCCTTCCAGGAGAAGCAGATTAACTTCATTAACTCCTTTTCTTGACGAGAATCACCTAATTAGAGTAGGCGGAAGGCTCTCTCATTCTCCATATGCATTTGATGTTAAACATCCAATATTATTATGTAGTAAGCATCATATCACAAAAATTATTTTCGAACATTACCATCTTAAGTTTATGCATGCAGGTCCACATCTTTTATTAGCTACCGTAAAACAACATTACTGGCCTCTAGGTGGCAGAAATTTGGCTAAAAAGATAGTAAAAAACTGTGTCCGCTGTTGTAGGTATAAAGCAGCAACAATTCAGCCAATTATGGGTCAGTTACCGGAATCACGAACATGTTTAGAATTCCCTTTTTTACACTGTAGTGTTGATTATGCCGGGCCGGTGATGATAGCTGACCGTATAGGTCGAGGTTGTAAATTGATCAAATCTTATTTGGCTATTTTTGTTTGTAGTTCCACAAAAGCCTGTCATCTCGAGCTCGTTACTTCGCTGTCTAGTGAAGCCTTTATAGCAGTTTTAAATCGGTTTGTTTCGCGTCGTGGGAAACCACAAAGTATTACCTCAGATAATGGAACCAACTTCGTTGGTGCTAGTAATGAATTGTCGAAGTTCCTTTTACAGACGGAATTGCAAAGTAGGATAGCCCAGGAAGGTATAGAATTTAAATTCGTGCCTGTCTACTCACCGCATTTCAACGGCCTAGCAGAGTCAGCCGTTCGTTCCACAAAGCATCATCTTCGTAGAATTTTGCAGTTAACTCACTTCACCTTCGAGGAAATGATAACTTGCATCACTCAGATAGAAGCTATACTGAATTCTCGTCCTCTCACTCCCTTTTCTTCCGATCCCTCCGACCTTTCCGTCCTCACTCCCGCTCATTTCCTAATTGGACGGCCTCTTACCACTGTGCCTCATCCAGAGATACCTATGTCAACTAACATCAACCGTCTAGAAAGATTCAAAAGAATAGAACTCATCAAACAGCATTTCTGGAACCGATTCTCCTTCGAATATGTAACTCAGTTGCAACAGAAATTGAAATGGCAGCATTCTACCGGAGAATTGAAAAGAGATTCTCTAGTAATCATCAAGGATAAGACGCTACCACCTCTTCTTTGGTCGTTGGGACGTGTCATCAATACTTACCCTGGCAGCGACGGCATCGCCCGAGTGGTAGAGTTAAAGACTAAACGAGGCACAATAAGACGAGCATACAATAATGTATGCCCACTTCCTGAAAATTGAAGTCTTCATGATCACACTTCAACCCGGGCAGTATGTTAGAGATTTCTAACATATATAGCGAGCTACCGGGACCCGCGCAGCTCGCGGGGAGCGGCGGCGCAGGCGGCGCGGCGTGGGGATGAGATGACTCGTCACCTTTCTTTTTGATAGACGAAGCGACGCCATTACATCGCGATCGATGTTTTTATTTTATTATTAGTTTGTTAATTTTCCTTTATATTTTGTGGCGAGATTAAACCAGCCTATATAGTTTACAGTCCGCTTTTTATTACAAGTCCAGTAGGACCCTAACAGTCTACTTTCATTTCTAAACGGAGAGACAGCTTGACATGATTTTTGTAGTATGTACAATAATAGTTTGTGTAATCTTAGGAGATTCTCTACTCAACAAATATTAAGATTAATATTAGTTGTCTACTCAGCGGTCGCTCAGTCGGTGTCTAGGATTCCTCCTGGATGAAATTACATAACACCCTCATTTTTTTTGAGGCTCTTACCCTTCTTTACCTGCAGCGCCCACGAGGGGGCGTTTATTATCAGCGATTCGGGCTCTAATAGGACCAATTTTGGATAATATTTTATTGTAGGTATATATTATACGATCTAGGTATGCGAAAGTAAGAACTTGTCTGCAAAAGAACTCCATTAAACTTGTTCTGTTCGTATGTTCCCTCATGTTCACATGTCGTAAAGTTTGAAACACAATTTAAATTGCAAAAGATATACAAAATACGTCATGTTCTTACTTACCTACTCGTACGTATGTGCGATGCAAATAATATAATGACGGAACGTTTATTGTTGTAGGGCTGTCACTTCTGACTAAATAATTAAAAAAAAAAACATTCTTTCAAAAAGTGGTGTTTCTAAGTGTAGTTAACACTGAGAAATAATGTTTAAAATAAGTTTCGTTTAACAAAGTACAGATTTTATTTTAAGAAAATTTACAAAACTACTTTAGTTTTGTTTGGTAGGTACAGTTTTCGGTTTGAATCGCGTGGTGTTTATTACTTTTAGCATTGTTACAACGCTCAACGTTTCGAGACCTTTCCAGGTCCCTTCTTCAGGATAGACTGAGATGTGATTTGTCATTCTAAGGTACAGTTTCTTAATTATGGGCTTCTGTACATCTCGCTCTTGCTTCAAACACCGTAAGTTTAAATCAAAAGCGACTTTAAATTTAATGACACTACTTTATACCCGACTGCGTGACGCAAAGAAGGGGTATTAAATATACCTCTACAGAACCAGAACAGAGCCCCCCAGAACTTACCTATCTACGTACGGTCTTATTATAATTAATTACTAAAAGGGGGTTATCAAGTAAACTTAGAAAAAAAAAACATAATAAAATGTCACTTGATGCTTTTTAGGGTTCCGTACCTAAAGGTAAAAACGGGACCCTATTACTGAGACTTCGCTGTCTGTCTGTCTGTCTGTCTGTCTGTCTGTCTGTCTGTCTGTCCGTCTGTCCGTCCGTCCGTCCGTCCGTCCGTCCGTCTGTCACCAGGCTGTATCTAATGAACCGTAGTAGCTAGACGGTTGAAATTTTCACAGAAGATGTATTTCGGTTGCCGCTACAACAACAAATACTAAAACCAAATTAAAATAAATATTTAAGAGGGGCTCCCATACAACAAACGTGTTTCAAAAACTACAAGGGAATCGAGTAGGTCGTGGAATTCAAAATGGCCGCCCTGTCTGTCAAATAATCAGTCTGCCTTCACTTACCAAAGAGTTTCTTATAAGTTTCTAAATATTTCACATTTTCCTATCAAATTTAAAAATTGGATGTAAATCATTTTAGGGTTCCGTATCCAAATGTTATAGTGGTACGGAACCCTTCGTGCGCGAGTGTCGCACTTGCCCGGTTTTTTTATTAAGTCAAGTTTGGAAAAAAATCTTGTTAATATTTCTAACGTCTAACTCCTTCTAAGTTTTAAGGAAAAAGACATCCTACAAAATTAACTCTCGGCGAGGTTCGAACCTCGCGTCTCTGGTTCTGTACCTCAGCGTCTTAACGAACTAGACCACGCGAGTTCCCACCCCGAGCGATGAATTTAGAAATAAGTATGACTCCCTTGTAAAAACTTCTTTTTAAAATGTGTTTTTGCAGCTTGAAAAATTAAAGAATGCGCATCTAAGACTGTTTTATTTTATATGACACATCACAGGGTACAATATATTGTAATAAATACATCAACGTGACAACCCTGTAAGTAACTGTGAGTGAATTCTCCAAAACTTATGATAATGTTCAAACAAATTCATTAAACAAAAAGTTCTGTAGGCTCGAGTCACAAATTCATTAATATTACCTACCCCTTATTTTGGGCCCAAAATTTCCGGTACCTATTTGACGAACAACAGGGACTTATTTGCATAAAATTTCAAATCTCGGTCGTTTGTGCGCTTACAATGTAAGTAAAAGGGGATTTTTGAACTTGTTTTAAATGAACTACCTACTAAATTATTATAGATTTTACTATAATTAGACACGGGTCTAGATCCCGTTAAAGATAATCATTGTTTTTAATTACCTCGACGTTTCGGCAAACGGGTCACACCGGCCGTGGTCTCGAGAAGACTCAACCGGTCATCTGATTATAAAAAAACAATGATTATCTTTAACGCGATCTAGACTCGTGTCTAATTATAATGATGGACGGAAATCGTGTAAGATTAAAAAGCTTCTGTTTTCGCGATGTTAGATTGAAATGAAACTAATTTTTCGGTCGAAATTTTTTTTTCAAAGAGTAATTAATATTTTAAAATTCTCCGAAAATTCAAATTTTTGATGATGTATTTCTTCTTGTTAAATATTATAATAATATAAAACAGGCGGATAAACTGCTTAGCCCCTAGGAGGGTTTGTGACCGACCGTTAAAATATAGCAAAATCTATTTGCACAAGGTATGGTCAATGATGACTTACGTACCTACTGCGCCGACCTCAAATAAACAATAATAATAATATGGAGATTAGCGGACCCCGGGCTCCCGAGAGGGATGCAACCGGGAACATTACCCGGAAAGAAGAAGGATTAAAAAAATATGCAAATATCATAATATTCTTTACCTCTACCTCTAAGGCTAATCAAAATACACCCAAAAAAGTCCAAACACGAAAATTTCAAACTTTTCCCACTTACCTAATTAACAGAAAGTCAATTGGGTAAAAATGGAGTAAAAGTGATTTTAAAAAACCCTTTTTCTGAGTAACAAAAAGTGTTGGAACCACAACAATCGTTTGCGAAATAGGAGTTTTTTCGTTTCAAATGAAGCCCATTTCTAATAAAGGTTCGTGGGGAGATTACCCGACAATAGAGTGACTATGGTTTTTTTAAAATATCGGTTTTTATGGCTTTCTGAGTGGTGCAAATCAGGACCGGTATTAAATAAATAAACACATTTTGAAAAATTAACACATCTTCGCCATCTAGCCCCGTGGTAAGCTATTTTAAGCTTGTATTATGGTGACTAGACAACGAATATAATACAAGTAGGTACTTATATATTTTTTATAAATACACACATATGGATACACCCGAAACAGAAATAAATAACTATAAGTATAAATAATTGTCCCCGGCGGTGAATCAAACCACTTACACTAGTTTTACACTTTTTCAATACAAATTCTAGTTTCATACTGTTTTTCAACAGTCAATAGACTCCCGAAAACATTAGAGGTCGTACTTAGGACCTGAGCGACCTCATAAATAAAACATTTATTGTCTCGTATAAGTAAGGTTACAAAAAGCTTTATTTAATAAAATTCAGTTTTAATCTCATAATGGATCGGCTGTCGTAAAAAACGTTCGAGAAATAAAGGACATGATTTAAATTAATTATTTGTTTGCGTCATATTTTAGTGAGTACCATTATATTTTAATGTTATCGTTTTTTAGTTCATTAACAATATTTTTATATACTTTGTAGTTTTAATATATTTTATGCTTTTTTTGCATGTTTTTATATTGTGGGTTTTAATAAACCTACTGGTAGGTATAGTTAAGCGGAATATTGCCAAGTTATAAATAACTGTTTTGTAACGTATTATTTAAGTTATAAAATTGCCAAGCTTATTTATAACTTGAAAATTAAGGTATAAATATTATTAAAACAATATATACCATTGCACTTATCAACATTAAACTGACTATTTCGTATAATGAAATACCAGTTCAATAAAGATCCTGAACAATATTTGCCATTTCCATACATAATTAAAATTAAAAATATCCTAATTTTCCGTAAATTAATGGTCACCTCACACCCAATCTCGACAGAAGAGCGGGTTTGTAATTAGTTACAGTCATTTGGCAGCATCGCAACCATTGTTACAGCTAGAAATGTACGATTTTCCACGTAATCGTCGAGTTTGTGGACACCGTAGTTTTACGTCCGCGGTCTTGCATACCTAGTTGTTGATTAATAAACTTTAACATTTGAAAAAGTTTCTGTTCTGAAGTTGGACTTCGTTTTATAGCAAGGGTTTCATAGGGCAATATTATGCTGGTTAGGGAGACATGAAATTTGGAAAGTGTGCTCTTTATGATTTGTCAATAAAGGAATTTAGGAAAATCCCCCGGGATCGCGACTTACACGAGTGAAACCGCGAGACTCTGCTAGTACATTATACAATCCATAGTCCTGACTGACTGACTACACTCTTATAGATTTTCAGTCAAACAACTTTAAAATTATTTCTATGACTTTTAGAAATTCGTTGATATAAAGTTCTTTAATTAATAAATAACGATTCATGCAGCCACGCCAGTGATAAACAGACATAGCGATATTGTTGTGTTTAAAATTTACAAATCACATTTAGTGATAAATATTTGTTATAATTTGTTTTTGTTACAGCAGCCACAGAAATAATCATCGTCCTGTTTTTAGGACGGACCTTAGGGCACGGAGCCCTAAAACACTATAGCCACAACAACCCTACAACAAATAATAAATCTAATCTTTTATACCATGTAAGTTAACATAAACACTAAGTAATTCGTTAACTAATAATGGTATAAATTGTCCCGGGTATTGTGGAAATTCTTTGGTCCTTTTGTCCCGGGAAAGGTTGCTCCCTAAATACCGTCGCTTCACGTAATTAAAGCAAAAATAGTTCAGTCCTATTGTATAAGGATGGCAACACTAGACCGAACACATGTTAATCAAACCGACTGCAAAAAAGAGGAGGTTCTCAATTCGACCCGTTTATTGTTCGTATAAAATAAATAAATAAATTTATTTTCAAATTCATGTGTATTGTGTGTGACTAATGTGTGATGCAATGGTTGGGCAAGGGCTCCTGATCGGGTTCAATATTGAACCCGATCAGGAGCCCGTTGCTCTTCAAACTGAATTACGTGGGGTCAAAGCCATTAAGTTTAAATTAAGGAAAGATTTATCATATTTATAATGAAGTTAACACTGTCAACCAGTGAAAACAGTGTCTACTAACTTTATAGGTACTCGGCAATCGGTCAACACAACTGTTTTCTGTCTGTTGTCGCATTTATGAAGGTTTCGAAGCTTTGTATTAATTAAAACTATTGCTCGTGTAGGTTGATATGTAGGTATATTGTTCAAATCGTAATATAGTAAAGTTTTTTTGTAGTACTAATAAGTACAAAAAAGGTTTGAAATCTATCCTACTATATGTATGTATAGCCTATCCTATCCTACTTATATTATAACGCTAAAAGTTTGTGAGTATGTATGTGTGTATGTT
Source organism: Idaea biselata (assembly GCA_958496205.1). Lineage (NCBI taxonomy): Eukaryota > Metazoa > Arthropoda > Insecta > Lepidoptera > Geometridae > Idaea > Idaea biselata. The sequence goes on along the minus strand of OY292405.1, from coordinate 20,293,504 downwards.
TGTTAATTGAGTTAGTCAATAGAAATGTTTAGATTTAATTTAGTGTTTAGTACACTAAACATTTGAGCCAATAAATTAAGATTTTTTTTTATTAAAATGTTTTTTTTTTCTTATTTGAATTAGGTATACGTATTAGTATAGAGACTCTTAATAAATATTGCAATGGTGCTGTCCTAGCTTACTCAAAAAGCTCGTAAATGAACACCATACGAATACCCCACAATATTCGTCCTCTTGTCCTATCTATCATCCACCCCCAAAATTTCAAAGTCTTCGTCTACGATTGTAAATTTATCACACGAGTTGCGTAATGTCAAACCGTATTTGATTTATAGCGTTATCGTTACGCGCAGTTCTCATGTAAAGCTCCTTCAAAACCGGTATGAATTATGTTTGTAAAGACAGTAGGTAAGTAGGGGGAGGTACCTAAAGCCTTTGTTGTTTCAATTTAGAGATAAATTAAGTTCTCCTTTCACTTTTCTGTATGCCAGTTGATAAGGGGAAAGTCTGCAGACCTACTAATTTTGTGCCTATTTGATCTGCGCCATGTTGCGCTGTTTTCTATCAAGATAAAATCATTTATTTGCCAAAATACAACACATAAAGATATTATGGAAATAGGTACATAGAACAGGTACCCCGTCTGCAAGCAGACGTGCAAACGTTTCAGTCAATAACAATATAATTTAAACACAATTTAATTAGGTAAGTGTGGCAAAATTAACAATATTACTAAAATGTCACTTCTCTCTATTTTTAACACAGAAATCCTTGTATTCCTTCAAAAAGTATTTCCTTCTATACTTCGTTTTTTAATTGGAGACTATGGTTTGACACATCTTCCTGAAGATAAAATGTCAAATACAAAGAACCAAAACGTCAGATCGTAGTCTGAAATTAAAAAACGAAGGTATGTACTTTGAAAGAGATGGTGACCGTCCACGGAACTAATCAATAGAAAACAGCGCAACATGGCGCAAATCAAATAGGCACAAAGATCTATTGTAATTTTGTATGGTATAGCAATTCCAGAGTACTTGTATAGATAGAGTTCAGTATTGAATATACTTCGTGCGCGAGTCCGACTTGCACTTGGCTGGTTTTTGGACCTCCGCCTACGTTATTCACTTCAACATCGAAATCAATGTCACATCGTTAACCAAAAACCCACTGAAACTCAGTTTACACCTTCTTCACACCGTTCAGAGAACATCTCCGCTTTGGAATTGCGCATCCGACTGCCAAATGATCTACTTGACGTTGCACGAGTGGTGTGAACGTATCATTTGGAAAAAACCTGTAAAAAAGGCTATGAAACCTTCATGTTCGGCCAAGCTGATATCAGGTAGGTATTTTTTCGCGATATCTCGATATTCCCGCGGGATCGGGACTTATGCGGGTAAAACCGCGGAGCGCAACTTGTCATTTATAAAGAGCGGGGGAGTCATTTCCTACGTCATTTTTCTACCCTAAATAAAATGGCACCATAACACCACAAAATGGAGTTAAATTTACCAACACAAATAATAAAATTACACTCGCAACAATTGAAAAGTTAACAAAAACGAACTATAATAGATCCCAAAGCTTTCAAAGCTCGAAAGCTGCGGTCCAGTCCGGTACCTACGGTGCTGTATTTAGATATTAATCAAATTTTAGTTGGTTCGCTACGAAATCCCTTTGCGGTGGCTTGGTCTGATGCAATATTTCGAGACACACTGATGTAGAACCATAGAATGTATAATAGTAGAAGTACAGAAGACCTACTACGTAAAGTCTTTTAAATAATAGTGATCGTTCTAAAGAAATAATAAAGTGCAATTCAAATCGCCACAGGGCTTACTACCTAGACTGCCTACAGCTATATTCACCTATCCCCTTACCTACAAACGGTAATTAACAGATGACTAGGTTATGGAACGTTTGTTACATAATTTGGTAATTTGGCATTTAGCTATATAGTAAGCTTGTGTTACGGTGACTAGACACCGGTTATTCTAATAGTACCTACTTATCATATCGATCTCCTTTTGAAAAATAACTGAAAATTCCGTTCTACGGTTTTTAAACCAAGAGAGACCAAGTAGGTAGGTACTTAACGTCAGAAATTATTAGTCGACGAGTTCTTTTGTGACCATTTGTCAAACAGAAATTCCTATTATGAATCTCCCATAAGAACCTTTTAAGGCCCCTGGAATAGTTCCTATTGGATTACTTCCCCAAGTTTAGAACTATCCTCAACTTAGATTAATATAAGTACCCACAAATTGCAAGCTGTTTCTTTACTTTCTGCATTAACTTTAAATGGATACGAATCGACTTTAAGAAACTTTTGTAGTTTTAGTAGAAGATTATAAAAAAGTTTTTCTATTAGGTGTAAGTACATTAGTTGACCACCAGACAGACCAACAGCAAGATGGTCCGATGACATAAAATTACATGGTGGGGCGACTTGGCATCGGAAAACCAGTGATAGAACTTTGTGGAAGGAGCTTGGAGAGACATTTGCCATGCACTGGGCAAATACATGCTGCTGAAGAAGAAGAAGAAGAGGCATTAGTTAAGTGACTGGCCAGATTTTGCGATGAACCGGGCTGTGTGGAGGAACGAAAGGGAGGCCTTTGCCCAGCAGTGGGACGATAACGGCTAATAATATTAACCCGGATGAGATTTCGAGAGAGAGTTATCCAACGCAAAAAAACATAATTTTAAAATCGGTTTAGCCGTTTTCCAGAAAAATGGTGACAGAAACACCCATATATCTCACTCCAATTGGATAATCGTCTCTGTAACCGTAGAGCTTATAAACACCGTCTAGGTTCCTTCTTCAGGATTGAATCCTGAAGAAGAGACCTGGAAAGGTCTCGAAACGTTGAGCGTTGAAACAATGCTAAAAGTAATAAACACCACGCGATTCAAACCGAAAAATGTCTTTAATTTCAATACAACATCGCGAAAACAGAAGAAAAATCTAACACCGTGTTTTCCAAAATCTAGCTGTGAAATAAAATGGAAAAGGATGAAAAGAAACCGAGTTACCTATAAATTGCTGTGCCAATAGCTATACGCCGCAGTAACCAAACATAATATAATATAAGGTGAACAAACAAAAAATATAAATAAAACGTCATGTTAGTGACACCCGCACCGCATTATCTGGACCGTATTGAATGAAGCCATTCGAGCCCGAATCGGGGCCGCGATTCTAGTCGCCGAACGGCTTAATAACAATATAAATAATAAAATGTATTTACCGTAAACTTAAAAACATTACCTTTGGTCATTACAAGGGCAACCCTGAGTCGCGGAAAATCAGGATTTCACTAAATTGAGGCCTTAACCTAGTATTAAATAAAGAGTATGTAGTGCGAGTTTTGCATGCTGTAGGTAGGTGTGCAAGCTTCTAGTACGAAAAAAAAAAGATAAAGAGGCTTAGGCAGGTAAGTACCCTTTATTCGAGATGGACGACGGAACATTAGCGACGCGACGCGACGCGACATAATGGCGGTCATACATGTGATGCTCTCCAGAAACCCCAACATACATTTTGCTGTTTAAAAAGTCATTTAATCACAATTGTATGGTCAGCTAATTGAATTGTGTTTTTCTGTAGAGCATCTACCTAGCAACCAAGTGGGTCAAGTGGGGGTAGAATCGAAGGGGTGGTAGTATTGTGATATGAATTTTTAATCAGCAAAATGTATGTTGGAGTTTCTGGGGTGCATCACATGGCCATACATCTAATTGACAAGCAGATTCATGCGACACCGTAAGCCACAATCAAATACAAAGACTATCTAATATTTTAGATAGTCTTTGTCGTTCACTTGGAACAAGGGGTAAAAATGTTCTTTTATTAGTTTGAATTTTGGCCTTTAATTTCATAAACAGCTGCAAAACATAACCGCAAATGTTTCGAAATAAAAGTTCGGATTCCCAATTTTGTGGAACCTGCTCTAGGGCACAACCCTGTAATAATAAATGTTTCGTCCATGAATCGGTCCCCCGAACACGATTTCTATCCGATTAAACTCTTTGAGCTTTGGCTGGCAACTGGCTCTATATTTTATGCTGTTTCATTTGCTAAATGGTAGGGATGGGAAATGAAACCAGGTTTATGATGAGTAAATAATATGAAGAAAATAGGTCAAGTGCAAACCGGGCCTGTACAACGTTGGTCCAGTAGGTATTTATAGATATCAAAGTGCCATTGATCTCAATAACTGATCCCGGACGGTTACTCCTGGGAGTGGCCTAATGGTACAGCGGACCCCGCTTGCAAGTCTCACACTCGTATTTATAGTCAATCATAAGTAATTACTTGTCTTAGTAATGTGTCTTTTCACTGACAAAATCACTAATAAGAGCGAGACCGGGCATTGCTTAGCCAAAGTAACTACTTAGATTCGTCGATAAATACGGGTGTAAATGTTGGCCGCCAAGTGGGGACTATAACATAGGTATATATTGTTAGTGTAGGTAGTTGTATCAAGGGTTGATCTCAATCTTAACAGTACATAATTATGACATCATTAGGAGGACAGTTGTAAACAGCCACTGCGGGATCGCTGCCGCAAACTTAATGATGCTTTTGTCGTTTTAACAGTCATTCATCGACTTCATATTTGCGCCCGCAACGCAACATCTAGTACTAGTGCATAATATTTAAATGCAAAGTGAATACAAATTCGAACATTACAAAATATTTCCTACACAGAACGTTCCTGTTTGTCGATTCTGTTTAAAACTCACGGCCATCTCACGGCGGACTCCGCGGGGAGATTTTAAATTGTCATTCTATAAATTTGTTATTCTTAGAAGTAAATCGAATGCTCGCTAGAGTGGCAGTTTAAAGTAAAGCTATTGCGAGAGGGAGAGGGATAAATCAAAGTTCTCATTTATATATTTCCCGGGTCTTATTCGTATAGGTGGTACTATTGTTTTTTATTTAATTCTCTTACTTCGATATTTTGACTATTTCTATTTACAATAGTAATGGAAAATATGAGTACTAATTTGTGCAAAATAAAAAAGTTTATTAGAACTCTGCCTTGTTTTAAATCAGTAACGGTACGTAACGGGTGTGCGGTGTGAGTGAAGACGAAAGTAAATAATGAATTGATGTTCGAGTTTTATATAATAACACTGCTGTTTTCCGTACTGTTGTACGATACTCAATAATCGGATTCGATAAGAAAGGATAGGAAGAATCCGAATAAAACATTCAAATCAGATTATTGGGATCAAGTGGCTTATTATTTATTCTATTTCGGATTTATCTACTTTCTATAAAACTACTTGAAGCATCAATAGTGTTTTATCTGAGAACTTGTTTGTGAGCTTATTTTTACAGCTGTTTTATTATTCATATTATAATATTTCAGTTTATTTTAGGAATTCGGAGAAATAAAAAGCAAAAATAATAATGCTCTCAAAATACAAATATATTTCTTTACACCCATAATTTCTTTCACCAATATATTCTATTTTCAATACCTTTTTTATTAAAAACCACTTAAAGTCATACAGTTCATACAGCCTAACCTATCAATAAATTAATTTAAATCCAAAACTCACTTAATGAATAACAAAGGGCTTAAGATAGTACCCTGTGAAACCCCCTTGGCTAAATTCTCAAAGAAAACTTATGATTATTGTATTTGGTACTGGTGTCCTTAGACAATAACTTAATAACTACTAGAACTTAAAAATAAATATTATAAATTATTACTTAAACATCAGTCACTAAGTTAATTTTAAAATACGGCCGTTGTTAAGTCTATTACAAGCTTATTTAAAATCTAAAAAATATTATACCCTAACCAAATACCCTAATAATATAAAAATGTTTATTTCAAAATTATCCTAAAACAATATAAGTACTCAATAAATCAAAAATCAGGTTCGAAAAGTCAGTCAATTGTGGAAAAATGGTCCAAATTTGTTTGTTAAACAGTAACATTCCTTTGATTTTCAACAATGCTAGTAACAATATTCTCCCCGACCTTCTCCTGTTTTTCATTTTCACTTAAAAGTCTATTAATAATGTTAGCACAATCCTTATTATCAATTATACTGACATGATTACCTTCCAAATAGTGAACAGTAACCGCACTTTCAGTTAATTTATCTAGACCATAATTTTCTTCAACGACCACATTAGGTGGGTTTTCCTTAGGACGTAAAAGAACAATTGGTGATTTCAGTTTAGTAAAAGTCTTCGGATCGTAATTCAATATGGCTTTGAGACGATCGAAGCATGCAGATGCTATATCAGCAATGAATTTGTTGGAATATTTGCTTTGGACTGGCGACACTTTGATGGCGCATTCTACTTTCTCTTCATAACTTTCTATTTCGTTTAGTTTTTCATGCAAAGCTTTGGTAACGTCATTGTTGGGTGCGATGATGTCGATCGTGTGGCAGAGGAGACTGTTTTGAAGCTGAACATCGTTCTTGAAGCTGATCGTCATGGTCAGAATGGCGTAAAGGAAGTCAGGGGCGCCGTCGATACAGAAAACTGTTCCTTTGAGACCTGAGAATAAAATGTTAATTGAGTGATAGTGATAAGAAAAAATAATACTTAATAATTTGTTGTTTTTCTAAAATCATGATAGAACTAAGAGATAAAGAACTTAAAAGAATAAAGAACGCATAAAAGCAGAACATTTCTAAGTTATAAAAATAAAGGTGTTTTTTGAATAGAACCACATTGTATATACACAGGACAAAGACAACAAAACTCTGTATAAGTGTTTACCTTCTTTCTCCAATTTAGAAGCCAATTCTAACATTAGCAATGTACCGAAACTGTAGCCAAGAAGCCAGAACGGTGCCCCTGGAGCCAGTCTTGAAATAACCGTCTGAAAAACACAAAGTTAGAATTATCTATACTTTAAGGATGGACTAAAGTGGTCTTCATCTGTCCTTGTCTCAAGCTATTTGGGGTCATGTCTTCTCCGTAACCATGGATTTTCTATTTTATTTGGTCTATCTATCTGTCTCTCGCTCGTTCTCACCTGGTGCAGCCTATTGATCATCATCTCTAGCGTCTCGCTCTTATGTTCCACGCCCAGCTGCAGCACACACACTTTGATCTTCAGCCGCTTGCAGAGCGGCTCCAGCGCGGACGCGCAGCCTTCCAGGCCGGGCAGCATGAACATCACGCGTTCCATTACGTGGATTGCTTCTTCACCCTAAACCAAATATTAATTTAGATTTTTTGAATAAAAAACAATACAATCACGTCTAAGACTCGGTTTTAGAAATTGTTTGCCTCTTGAAGTTCATTCTTTTTAATATTATCCTTTTAAACAGGCCTATCAAGATGATCCTGGATTATTTGATAATACCAAGTCATCTTTTCGAAATTCCTCTTATTATAAATCTTTAGGGCCAATTCCAGCGACAATTTGTGTTAAGATTTTGGATTTTGATTTTTGATTACCTATTTTTGATATTTGCAATACTTATTACTTAAGCCAGAAATCGAACCTGGTAGTTTTGGAAAAAAAATAACTGATCCTTTATTATTGACATCGACAATGTAGCTGATCAAGATCAAATTCTGGAAACAAATCTAGCACCAGTAGACACTAAGCGGCGTATACTAATCTTACCTCAACTCCATCAGAGACCATTGTGGGCATGTAGATCAAAGGTTCCGAGACCAAGTTCTCATCTCCGAAGTTCCTCATCAGAACCTTGAGACCCACAGCGGCCTCAACGTTAATGGCGCGAGTAGCAGAAGTTGAGGCGGCTGCTTCTCGTTGTGCTGTTAGTTCTACCAACCTGTTGGAAGATGTAATAAAGTTAATTATAAACAATTAGATGATAAACAGATGGTTGTAGAAAAAAAACACTTGACTTCGCATATACAGCTGTTATACAAGTATGCTAACAAGCATAGAGTATTTACGTTAAAAAAATTGTGCCTCAATACGCCAACTGGTAAGCTTCAAATAGGTATACCTAAATAGACAGGCAACGGATTCTTTGATCATGGTAGAAAATAACAACAAAAAGAACGAAACTAGGAAAAACTTGACGATTAGAACAAAGTAATTATCCAAGGAGAGTTTCTCGGAGTATTTCCTGAGTGTGATAAACAGTTCAAGAAATAATGTTCAAAACAAAACAAGTTATTTTTTTTTTCAAAAAATCCATTTTTTTTATCTTCGGTTTGATAATGTGGTTTATAATTACGCCTAAATTGCCTTAGTTTTTTAGTTTTATTGCATTGCTCGTACAATCAAGACTCTGTGAAAGATGCTGAATGATCTGTCCACTTACCTAGCGAACGTCAGGGTCCTAATATCCTGAGCTGTGAGGAAGATCTCGAATTCTCTCTCCAACGTCTGTTTGATCTCAACAGCCATCATACTGTCCATTCCCAACTCGGCGAGTGATACTTGCTGAGACACCGTCTTCAGGTCCTTGATACCTGTGGAATTTATGAAAATGAGAACTGAGCATGGGACCCCGGACACCTATGCATATATGTTTTAGCGTCCCCAACTATGCCAATTTTGGGTAGCTATAAATGAATTAAGTAGTGGGACTCTTTGCCAGTATTAATCTTGTATAGGATTATGGATAAGATTGTACGTTGGCTGGTGCAGCCACTAAGGCAGACTTCCTTCTTCTAGATGAGCGTGTTAAATCCTAAATCATAATTATCATCACTTACCATCAGGTGATAGATAGTGGTCAAACGCTCATTTATCGTATAAAAAAAAGGATCCTATCCAACTTTGGAGTTTTCAAGACCAAAATGGATAATCTATTAGGCCACTACGAGGGTAACTTTAAAAATTAGCTATCCATCAGATTTTTGACAAAAAAAAACCTGATGTGTTAAGGAGTTTATAGTTCTCAATTGCCACAAACATTCAGCTCCATCATCCTACATTCAACTTACCCATAATCTGAGCAACAGCATCGACTATATTTCCGCACCCGGAACCTCCTGCCTTCTTCTCGGCGACCACAATAGACGACACAATAGGAGCATCTTGCTTCATGAACTTGTCCAAGGCCAACAGACAAGATGATATCCTTTGTTGGAGAGTTCCTCCGATTTCTAGTTGGACGTCGTCATCTTGCATGTCTGCTACTAGACCGACCTGTGGAGTGGCGTTTAGGTTAGAATTTGTTTTAGTCTGTCATAAAAGGCATTGTCCCGACTGACTGAATGACTGTCAGTCAGTCAGTCCTGTTTTTCAATAATATTTGTGGTAAAGACCTGTTAAGGTTTGAAAGTCTATACTTAGTTCAACAAATCCAGCTAATACAGACAACAAGTGCTAAACGTTATTAACCAGAAATGAAATGGGTATAAAATCCTATATGAAAAAATATTCTATTGGTTATGCATGTAAGGATCGTACGTAAAGGGATATTCTTTGTTCTGCATATAAAGTGTTTATCTGCCTTTCTATCTAATACTTATCTCGTATCTACCTTTGCTTGAATTCAATAAGTCTTTGCAGTAAGTAGTAATTTTTGTCCTCATAACCTTGTGGTTGTCCAATCTTGAGGACGTAAACTTAAAAACCCAAACTTCGAAACCTTTTGGTTTTTTACAACCTTGAGGTAATCATCATCAACTCACATCACCAATAGCTCCCCACTGCACAGCCAGAGCTGGTAGTCCGAGTTTCTTCCTCCATTCGCAGATCCTCTCCATCACAGAGTTGGAGAGGCCGTAGTTGGTCTGACCGGCGTTACCGCGACCGCAGGATACTGATGAAAATACTACGAAGTCTCTGTTTGGGATGTTAGGGTGAATTAGTTATTTAAGTTGTTTTTAAGAAAAAGAAAAATCAATTGAAAAACACATTAAAATTTGAATTATTCAAAAACCTTTTGTACCAAAAAATCAATGCCCCATACGTGACTTGAACCTAAGAACTCCCCTTTACTAGCGGGGCGCGCAAACCACCTGCGCCAAGGGAGCTCAAGCGACAGGGCTGAATTAAAAAAACCGTTATATTATTTTTCGAGCTTTTGTTGTCATGAAAATTATAAAAGGGGCATCTGAAACTACTTCCTTTATAAGAAATATCACTGTTAAAAACGCTACAATTTTCACTTACCTCAATCCTGGACAAAGTTTCTTCGACAACTTATCCAAATGCACAGTAGCCATCGCTTTAGGTCCAAACGAAGTCTTGAAAGTGTCAGGAGTCTGATTTTGGAAGATTGAGTCACTCAGAACCACGGCCAGATTGAAAATGGCGTCAACTTTGCCCATAGCGTTGGCTTGTCTGAGCATTGCCTCGCAACCAGATTCAGTAGTAACGTCGTGGGTGGAGATTTGGATATCAGCTCCGTATGAGGCCCAGGCTCTGTTGGAAGAAATCAGATGGATCATTAGATTGAAAATCTGGAAACCTCATAAATGTATTGCAAATCATATCATACAGCGCCATGTAGCACAGTGTAGTGCATCAGTGGCAGATCCTCATTGGCACAGCACACGGCTCCTTATTATTTTTTGTTCTAAATTTAATGATTTTTCCATATTATGTTCTATTGTTTGTTTTCTTTCTTTTATTGTACATTTTTTATATTGTATGCCGTGTGTTTTATGTCAATAAAAGTTTTCTATTCTTTTTTTTCCATCTAGTAGGTAATCTAAGCTACTCGGCTTATATTATGGTAACGAACCAGATTTTTCTTCTTCTTTCTGCCCTTATCGCAAATTACTTGGTCGACAGAGAGGCTCTCCCTCTTTGCCGAAGTGAAAAGAGATAAATTAACTGTCTAATATGTAAACTGAAAGAGATGGAAGTTAATGCGGAAATTACGGCTAAAAGCTCCTCTATTGTGGAAAAAGATGATACGGAGAATGGATAAAGAATTAAAATCTTAAAAATGAATTCACCTGAGCCTGGAACTCTGGTATCCGTTGGAGATTCCTTTCCTAGAAGTGAGGACAAGTTTCCTCGCTCCCCTCATGATCATCCAGTCAGCTAGTTCTAGACCGAACCCTCCGAGACCTCCCACAATGATGTACACGTTATCTTCGTGGCATATGTACCTGGAAAGCAAGGTGGTGATAGAACTTTGTGGTTTAGTTGGACCAGCTTTAGTATTCTAGGATTAAAATTAATAAAAAATTGAATTGAAATAGCCATCAAACACAATGTGTGTTTTGAGCAGTCAAAGATTTACCCCCTTACTTATAAGTGATGATTAACAGATGACTAAGTTATGTAACGTTTATTTCTGTCTGTCAACTTTGAAACAGTCACAGTTAATGACAAACAATACATACCTAGTTTATGTAGACCTTAATCATCGTTTATGAGTAAGGGGTTTAATGTTAGTTTGTTGTTGGTTGGGTTAGTTGTGGTCGTGTTTCATCTGTGTTGTTTGTCACGTAGTGTGACATACGTCTGAAGACGTATCCTTAATCTTAGATAAATAGGTATAAGAAAAACTAACATATGATAATTACAATCCAATTTAATAAAAAAACATAAATATACAAATAGCGACATCTGTGTATGGTCGATAGCGCGATAGCTTATTTAGGTTCTTAAAAAAATCTAATACAGCTGTTATTGAGATCGATTCGTTTTGGAAACGCCACTCGGGCGCGATAGATGTCGTTGCCTTACCCGTTTGAACCTTGTTTACCAAGAGAAAGGTATTTTCTAGAAAGTGCAAGGACTGCACTTTTGTCCTCGGGCGAACTGTGAGAACCCCGTAGTAGCTCTGCGTAGGATTGTTCGTGTGCTGCACCTTCCTCTTTTCATCGTAGACGAGAGACGGAACGGACGTATATTCGTTGTAATACAGAAATTGTCTAATACGTATAATTTACCGACCCAACTCCCCTGTATTGGTAAGCGCTAAATTCTAAGATAATCTAATGTTGTTTTCTTTGCATTTTCAATAAAAAAAAGGAACAAGAAAGATGGACAGGGAGCCGACTACGTACTCAAGCCCGGAATTTCTCGCCTCGTGTCCTTAAGATTTTAAGAACTAGACTTATAGTACTGTCTTAAACCAAACTATTTAATCGGTAGTACAATCGTTTTGTGCTTCTTGATTTGATTTGTTAAAACAATTACATTGATTTTTGGTGGCAAAGGTTGCGACCACGTGCTACGCCGTGACTCTAATCAGTGGATTGTAGGATGAATTCAGTGCCTAGTTCTAGCAAATACAGTTTCTGTATCTGGCAGTACTGACTGTGCAATGTGCCTAATTACAATAATTTAAATAATTAAATTAAAGCATAATCAATTGAGTATATATATTTTCAGTGCCGGGCACGGGCAAATTTAGTGTTGTCAACTGGTTATTTTAATTTAACAATGTACTTATTATGTGATAAACTAACCTAAAATTTATGCCTTCCGCTGCGAACTGTGTGAACCCCCAAGGACAATCATTTAGTGAACTTTGTAAACTCATCTCTAGTGTTTTGGCGTTTCACACAGTAAGGCCCACCGAAACCTTACTCATTTTCTCGACTGGTGTATTTCCAGGGAACTACGTTCGAGCTGAGAAGTCTTGGAACACCTATCAAAGACACTCTAACTAGACTACCTACAGATTTCCAGCCGAACTATGGGAGCGATGAAGTTGGAGCTTGGCATAGGCCACCGTCCTGAACAGTGACTGGCAAATCATTCATATATAATAATATTCTACCCATACTACTACAGGAATCGTCACCACTTTAAGATGAGTCCCCTTTCTTAGTTTAATTTACTGTACGTACCAGAATCTGTAGAGAGAGAGCTAACGTCATGCATCAATCTTTGGCATCGAACCGTTTCTAAAAACATGACCCCAGCTTAACTCGGGAACAAGTCTCATGTCTTCTTTTCTAAATTAATTCTTTTGCTTACCTACTCAATGTAATTTAAATCCAACCTTATCTGTAAAGCTCATCAAGCCCCTTTAATTCATTCATAACATCTGTTCTTAAAACTAGACACTAGATAACTTAACTAAATTACATCTTATAAACTAAACTTAAACTAAATAAACCTAGCTTAGCTACTTATTATTATAAACTAACTATTTAGTTTATCTATCTAACTGTATTAGATTATATTAGGTTTATTTCTCAATAAATTATTATGTCACTATCTAACCGGTCTTAGAATCTTATTTCAACGTTCCCCATCTCAATCACCGGATAGGTAGGCGACATATTGGCGCCCCTTACGTGGTTCTAGATTGATGTAGGCTGTCCCTTTTGGCTACCTCTCTGCGGTTTCTGGTACAGTTAGGACATGATGTCCTTGGTGATGGTATTTTTTTTTTTTTTCATACTGTGTATACTAACATAGCTTAAGATAGTGGCATAGATTAAGTAAAACTTGTAACTTAAAATCTTAAATAGGTAGGTCTAACCCTAACCACCCTCAACCCCCACCCAACCATACCCCTGATAATTCTCATTTAAACTAATAAACCTTAAAACAATGTTATTGGAATCAGGGCTTGAGTACGAGGCGCGTATACGTGCTGCTACATCAACATCTATCGCCTAGGAACTACGTAGGTTAATAGATTTCTATACCTACTTAAGCGAAGTGAAAAAATGGACCCGCGTTCGTCTATCTTAAACAAAACTTAAAACTACATTTTAATGTACCCACGTTCATCTTTCTTATAAAAAACTTAAAACTAAATTTAATGTAAACAATGTGTAACTTGAAATATTTCTCTTTAGTGTGTACAGATTAATCTATGCTTAATTTCTGTAAAAATACAAACATACTAAAGTGCTGATCCTTAGAAACTTTTAACCCTTGAAAGGCCACTGGTCTTTAGAAACTTAACCCTTGCAAAACCACTCCTTTTTGTGGACTACTTACTTGAAACTTACCTTAGGTACTAATTAAAACTTTTAACTTGGCACTAATATACTAAAACTAATATTGCCACTTAATTCTGACATGGCAAACTTGAACAACCTACGCAGAGTGAACAACACCTTATCTCGTCTCCCTAAATGCAACTTAAATTGCATTTTTATATCTAAACTTAACTTGAAACTTTTAGCTTACAACTTATATACTAGGCAGCCATATACCTGGCTTCTAAAACTTATACTAGACTAGAAATATTGAAACATAAAAATATATTAGAAATATTAAAAACATAAACTAAAACAAAAAAATTCTTAAACAAAAAACTTAATTAAACTAAACTAGGTACTTAATGCCTTGAGTACACAACTCAAGGTATCCTTAAGTATATACCTACTCATTTTGTACCTTGTACTAGGGACTTAATACCTTGAGTGTCTCTTACAGCTCAAGGTATGCATAAGTATACCTATTCTTATTTTATACTTCGGGTCTGCCTTGAACACCCAAGTATCTCAATTCCTACCCACAATTTTTTTCACCCCCTCGGACAATAACAGAAGGTTAGTTAATAGTAGTCCTAGAAGAACGGCAAATTAAAGGAATGGATTTCTGAACTGAAAAGAGACGATGGAATGTAAGAACATGAAAGAATGTTTATTATTTAGTTAGGAAGTAGAAATGTCTTAGAATGACAAAGTAGGTTAAACTTAAACTCTAATTATAACTTAGGATAAACTTAATAGGGCGGTTGAATAGCGGACTCTTTACCCAAAGCCTAAAACGCTAAACTTAAACTAAGGTACTCAATATCTGAGTCTCTCTTAAAACTCAGATATGTATGGTACTTAGTTTTATTCCTTTACTAAGGGTCTCTCTTAAAACCCTGGTAACTTAATAGGGCGGTTGAATAGCGGACTCTTTACCCAAAGCCTAAAACGCTACATACATAGTTACTAAGGTACCTACCTACAAAATATCATGAGTCTCTCTTAAAACTCTGGTATGTATGGTGGTACTTACTTTATTACTACGGGTCTCTCTTAAAACCCTGGTAAACTAATAAAAAAAAAACACACGTACATTAACCCAAGCCACACTAAACACCCATCAACCAAAACGGCTTTGGTCAAAAACTTATTAACAGTGGTTGACCTTGTTTTTTTTATGATAGTTAGCGGCGTCAAAAAGCTACGGATTTTGACACTGCCCGGAACCATAGATGATGAATGACAGTGACGAACGGAAGTAGAGGCATGGCAGAGCGCTGTGATTGGTAGAGCGTCAAAAGATTTTACCACAGAGTAGAAATCTTTTTTCCCCAGGCGGCGGGTAATGTCACGTAGTGTGACATACGTCTGAAGACGTATCCTTAATCTTAGATAAATAGGTATAAGAAAAACTAACATATGATAATTACAATCCAATTTAATAAAAAAACATAAATATACAAATAGCGACATCTGTGTATGGTCGATAGCGCGATAGCTTATTTAGGTTCTTAAAAAAATCTAATACAGCTGTTATTGAGATCGATTCGTTTTGGAAACGCCACTCGGGCGCGATAGATGTCGTTGCCTTACCCGTTTGAACCTTGTTTACCAAGAGAAAGGTATTTTCTAGAAAGTGCAAGGACTGCACTTTTGTCCTCGGGCGAACTGTGAGAACCCCGTAGTAGCTCTGCGTAGGATTGTTCGTGTGCTGCACCTTCCTCTTTTCATCGTAGACGAGAGACGGAACGGACGTATATTCGTTGTAATACAGAAATTGTCTAATACGTATAATTTACCGACCCAACTCCCCTGTATTGGTAAGCGCTAAATTCTAAGATAATCTAATGTTGTTTTCTTTGCATTTTCAATAAAAAAAAGGAACAAGAAAGATGGACAGGGAGCCGACTACGTACTCAAGCCCGGAATTTCTCGCCTCGTGTCCTTAAGATTTTAAGAACTAGACTTATAGTACTGTCTTAAACCAAACTATTTAATCGGTAGTACAATCGTTTTGTGCTTCTTGATTTGATTTGTTAAAACAATTACATTGATTTTTGGTGGCAAAGGTTGCGACCACGTGCTACGCCGTGACTCTAATCAGTGGATTGTAGGATGAATTCAGTGCCTAGTTCTAGCAAATACAGTTTCTGTATCTGGCAGTACTGACTGTGCAATGTGCCTAATTACAATAATTTAAATAATTAAATTAAAGCATAATCAATTGAGTATATATATTTTCAGTGCCGGGCACGGGCAAATTTAGTGTTGTCAACTGGTTATTTTAATTTAACAATGTACTTATTATGTGATAAACTAACCTAAAATTTATGCCTTCCGCTGCGAACTGTGTGAACCCCCAAGGACAATCATTTAGTGAACTTTGTAAACTCATCTCTAGTGTTTTGGCGTTTCACACAGTAAGGCCCACCGAAACCTTACTCATTTTCTCGACTGGTGTATTTCCAGGGAACTACGTTCGAGCTGAGAAGTCTTGGAACACCTATCAAAGACACTCTAACTAGACTACCTACAGATTTCCAGCCGAACTATGGGAGCGATGAAGTTGGAGCTTGGCATAGGCCACCGTCCTGAACAGTGACTGGCAAATCATTCATATATAATAATATTCTACCCATACTACTACAGGAATCGTCACCACTTTAAGATGAGTCCCCTTTCTTAGTTTAATTTACTGTACGTACCAGAATCTGTAGAGAGAGAGCTAACGTCATGCATCAATCTTTGGCATCGAACCGTTTCTAAAAACATGACCCCAGCTTAACTCGGGAACAAGTCTCATGTCTTCTTTTCTAAATTAATTCTTTTGCTTACCTACTCAATGTAATTTAAATCCAACCTTATCTGTAAAGCTCATCAAGCCCCTTTAATTCATTCATAACATCTGTTCTTAAAACTAGACACTAGATAACTTAACTAAATTACATCTTATAAACTAAACTTAAACTAAATAAACCTAGCTTAGCTACTTATTATTATAAACTAACTATTTAGTTTATCTATCTAACTGTATTAGATTATATTAGGTTTATTTCTCAATAAATTATTATGTCACTATCTAACCGGTCTTAGAATCTTATTTCAACGTTCCCCATCTCAATCACCGGATAGGTAGGCGACATGTTTTACTTACCTAGGTAGTGCCTCAATGGGCAAGTTAGTTGGTTTGACAGGTCGATTGCTGCGTTCCTCATCACGAATTTTGATGATGACCTTTACAATAAAAACACAAGTTTAAACATATCTTTTAGAGTTTTGCATTATCAGTTTCAATTGCGTTTGTCAATACGTAAATCTTACCTTTCCAATGTGTTTGCCGGCCGCCATGTACCTGAAGGCAGTTTCGACTTCGTTCTTCTCAAATGTGCAGTATGTCAAAGGACGCACAGCTCCGCTTTCGATACCGGTGAGCAGAAGTTCTTGAAGTTTCTGTTACAAAATGTTAATTTTAGACATCTTTAGACTATTAAGATTAATTTAGATGTTGGCATGTTTAAAGGTCCCATCCAAACTTTTTTATCTCTTATACCAGTAACTATGGTTTTGATTTGATTTGATCCCTAACGATTAGCTGCAAGCATGTTGCATTTAAACATAGGTACTTTACACAATTTTACAAGATAGGTATTAAAATTTCGAAAAATGTATACAAAATAAAACCTGTTATTTTTTTATCATTTGAAGTACGGAACCCTAAAAATACAACAGCACAAATACACAGAAACGACTCATTTAAGTACCGACCTATTCTTTTCAATTTGGAAGATATAACAATTGAAAATACCAAAACAGATTAAAAAGGTAATAAAACGAAAACAGCTTACCCTTCTGAACTCAAAGCTCTGATCGAAGATGTAGTCCAACATGATGCCGTGGAAGGAAGTCTCTTTCAAGAAGAAGTACATTCCGATGGGAGTGTTGTTGCTGATGTCAAACTTGCCGATCTCGAGGAAACGGCCGCGGTAACCGAGACAACGGACTGAGGCCTAGAGTGGAAACGTAAAGAAGAATTAATATTATTAATTTAGTAATATGAAGAAAACTAATTATAGATAGTTTGATAATTTAGCTCGATGACCTTAATGACGACACAAGAATTGTAATTTTTTTTAATTAACTGAAAAAAATACTGTTTATCGAGAAATCTAAGAAAACAAGCCAGTTGCAATTACTGTCGAAATTTCAGGCTCTGTAATAGGCAAATTAAAACATAGTTAATATTCCATTATGAAATAATATTTGTAATCAAAGGAAAAAATTACTCTACAAGACAACTAACTGAATATGAAGAAGAAAAGGTTGGTGGACAACATATTATTATGGACTAAAATATAAAGATGTGGAGCAAAAATCAAAATGAAAATAACGACTGTTCTTTGTATAGGAAGACATAGGACTAGGTATGAAAGTAAAGACTCACTTGCAATTTTTCATCAGACAAAGAGTTCAGGACTAAGTCGACACCTTTGCCGTTGGTTTCCCTTCTGATCATATCCTCAAATGATGCGTCACGAGAGTTTCCAATGTGGCTGTCTATAAGGGAAGAATATGTTTTGAGTACGAATATCTAAATTATAATGCTAGAGAACTTATAATATTTAATTCAGCTCAATAATTATTCATAATACTTATAAAGCATTGTGTGATGTAAAGTCAACAATCCCAGAAGGCGACAACCTTTTGGGCGACTTTTGATCTTACATATGGAAAAGCCAGATCCATGCTGATTATTAAATAAATTGGATCGTTTGATTTACTTCTTCAATTCGAGTTTAGTAATTTGTAAATTTTGGCAAGATTCTATCCAGTCGATAGTATTTTGGTTCAGTTTGCATTCAGCAGAAGAACTGAATAGGTTTTTTGATCCTAAAGTTGCCTAAAGCCAGCAGAATGCTATGTCACATCTTGTTTAATTTACCTTTAAGTTGAGGGAATAGCTTCTTAATAAACGCCCTTTTCTCCGCAGTACCAACAGTGGTAAACACCTCACACCCGTAATGGAGAGCCACGTTAATGGCTGCCTGACCAACACCGCCTGAACCGGCATGGATCAAGATTGACTCTCCTCTTTGCATTTGACCGACCATTAGCTGTGGGCAAAGATATTCGATGATCAAAGTTATTTGATATTAGTTAGTCCCCGGTAAGGGGGAAACGTTCAGCGGGAGTTCGGGCAGAAACGCATTGAGGAAATCTGATGCTCAATTTTCATTTTCGTGAAATCTAGTAAATATGCGTGTAAATTGTTTAATTTAGGCTGCATTTTAATCAATTTAGTTTCGTGAAAGTGTGCAAGTGTAGTGAAAATGAAAAACAGTGCCAAACATTGACTTTTTCTTTGTTTCCAAACCTAGTAAACAGTGGTTGTAAAAAGCCTCCTTTTTAAAATGACTTCCTCGAGTTGACTTATATAACTAACCGCCGAATTTAGAAACGCCACTTAAAATTTGAAGGACACTTAAATAATTGATCCGCTTCTAAATTCAAAATTAGAATGGGAGTTTTTGAGTTTGAGAGCTGTTTACTTGTTTCAGCAGAACTCAAATGTTGAGTAGCGTTTCTGTATTCGGCCTTAAGAGTTATATTCTTCCACGATAGCAAACCCCTTTAAATCCCTTTACATCATATTGATTCCTCCCAGAATCTATGAGATAAACTTACCATAGCATAATAGACAGTGCCATAAGCGACAGGTACAGTGGCTGCTTCTTCGAAATTCCATTCATCAGGTATAGCCCAGAGTAAAGCCTTGTCACCTTCGGCCACGTTCGCCATGCCACGGCTTCTGATCATGCCCATTACTCGGGAACCGCTAAGGGTAGAGAAAATTGTGTTAAGCGACTTCTTCGGTGTGAAAAAATGGCAAAATGTCCACGAGGTCGTCTCCCACAAAGTATTAAAATGCAAAATTGCTCAAACACACAAAACTACTTAACTGGTTTAAAGGGTTCCGTACCCTTTTACAATGACTCCACTGTCCGTCTGTCTGACTGTCTATGTCTGTCACCAGGCTGTATCTTATAAACAAAGTTTCACGGAAAATGTATTTGTGTTGCCGTTCTACCAACTATAAATATTTAAGTAGGGCTCCCATACAACAAACGTGTTTTTATGACAATGCTAAGAAACACTTTACGGGCGAGTCCGACTCGTACTTGGCCGAATTTTATAAACTTCATAAAGATCTTTATAACAACTTTAAAACCAGATTTCTCACAGAATTAGAATATATCCGTAAATGAAACCGCAAAGCTAGTCTGTCTAAAACAAATCCAGTAAGATGTAAAGGGTAATGTAAAATCAAGTAGCAACCGACGAGGTAAGTAATTTGAATAATTATGTGTTCCGTCCACACTCGTTGTTTAATTCCCTTTGTTAATAACATATTAATGTGTAGACGAAACTTTACCTGGCTACGGTCAAACGTACCTACTTGAATTACTAATTAAACTGGAGTGGGTGCGTTGTTGAGTACCTACTTGTAGTTTCAAATGTTACACTAAGTACCTAATATCAGTTAAAATCTACTTTACGAAGTAGTTTTTCCATCTATAATTAAATTACAAAACTATTTTAGTAAGAACGTTATAAAAATGTGGTGTCTCTGCTAAAGGATTTTAGAACATCTGGTAAAAAAAAACGCTTGCGTGAAGTTGCGTAAATTGTGTAAGGAGTTTTTTTTGCATTTAGGCACAGCCATTTCGTTGAGTTTTAATTTCTTTTGTCGCAAAATTATTTGTTATTTATAATATTTTTAACCCCCGACGGAAAAAGAGGGGTGTTATAAGTTTGACGTGTCTGTCTGTCTGTCTGTCTGTCTGTCTGTGTATCTGTCTGTGGCATCGTAGCTCACGAACGGATGAACCGATTTCAATGTAGTTTTTTTTGGTTGATAGATGACTTTTGCGCGAGTGTTCTTAGCTATGTTTGATCAAAATCGGTTCAGCCGTTCATAATATATGTTGGTTAAAGCTCGGAAATAAAAACCGAATGTTTTCAAATATGCCCGAGTGGGGTATCAAACAAAAGAGCATGACTTTTGTGACAAGAATATGCATGTTTAATCAAAATCGGCTTAGCCGTTCAAAGTATATGTAGGGTCAAACTCGGAAATAAAAACCGAATGTTTTCAAATATTTCGAAGATTTTTTAAGTCGGGGGTTTTTTAAATTTTTAATTTATGTGTTAACAAAGCAGTGTGTGTAACTGTTTTTAATTAGCATTAATACACTCGTATTTTAATGTCTATCATTATGAAACACACAACATTACCCCTTTATCAGCACAACATGTAATGTTATTTAAGCCTAGATTAGCAGACGAATAAATTATTTATGATCTAACAGTCACTATTGCATCTCTGATTTTATTGCCACAACCAAAACACAGCAGATACTGATTCAATTAATCTGTCAAAACTCATACCAACGTCTAAAATAAACCTAGGCAAGGCACAATATTCGAGATAGAGATAGCAAAGTTTAACACAGTTACTAAAGCCTTTGTTCACCACATAGACCAATCTAGCTAGACCACTGACCTGAATTATATGGACAGGAGGTCTCGCACTGAATTTTGTGCCTATTTGATCTGCGCCATGTTGCGCTGTCGTCGCGCGTTTTCTATTGAAAGTGATGGTGACCGTCTCCGCAACTATGTATTAGTTTCATGGACGGTCACCATCACTTTTAACAAAAAACGCGTGACAACAGCGCAAATCAAATCAGCACAAAGATCTAATGTAAATTTGTATAGTATAGCAATTCCAGCGTACTTGTAAAGTTTCATTTCAGTGAGCTAGACGCAGAGCATTCATAGCACGATGCAGCTCAAAGTTATACCAATTTAGCAAGAGACAGACATTGATATAGTAGGCAGAACTGAGGTACAATATTCATACCTGTCTCAAAAATTATTAATACCGTGCCAACGAGCTTGTGGAGTTAGTGTAAACAGCTGAAATGTTAATTTATTAGGGTTGGTGGGAGGAACGTATTTTTATGGGCTTGTATCAGTATAAGTATACTTATTAAATTCACAGCATTTGTTAACATGGCATTTTACCGGGTCTTAATCGCGTTTGTTATTTGTTTTCTTCGCTCGACTATTCAATGTGTTACAATAATCTTGGTCGCGAGCTCGTAGGTTAATAAAATAAATAATAATACGCGATTAAGACCCGGTATAATGTACTACCTGTAGGTATCAGTAGTTCGATACATTTAGACCTGTCCCGGACTGTTTTCTTTGTCGAGTTCGATGAAAAAAAAATGACATGTCAAAGAGATATCTTGCTAATATCCGAATGAATAAACGTACTTTGATTTTGATTGATTTTGATTTTGAAGTTATACGACCGGTCTACTGAGCCTTAAGCCAAACGTCTACAGTCGTAGCTCGCCAGTTTTTCAAACAAGGGAGCATAGCTGACATAGTTTAAATACTGGCTCTAAGAACTAAAGAAAATACTTTTTCGGTTTTAATCGCGTGGTGTGGCATGACACCACGCGATTCAAACCGAAATATGTCTTTAATTTTAGTATTATTAAGTTTTTCAGTATTGATTATTTGGTTAGTTACCTCTTTTCGATCACAACTGGTTTGAGGTTCACTGTAGTTGTATGTGTCGGAAATCGATCTCTTACACTTTTTTTGTTGTTCAAGTTGTTGTTTATTCGTGGGAACCTCTAATTGGCTCTCCATTTCTATTATTTATGCCTATATTTTTGTACTAGCTGACCCGGCGAACTTTGTTCCGCTTTAGAGGAAAAATAAAAATAAAAGTATCCTATTTCCGTCCCCTGGTAACTCATGAACAGCTGAACCTAGCTTTTCATGAGTTATAATTAAGTGTAACTAACTAACACGACTTTTTTATATTATTATATAAATAAATTTATAAACATAGATATCTTATATTAGCTGTTAGTTCTCCCAAAACAAAAATTGACCCGGGCTACAGGTCCACAAAACAAGTTAATAATATAGCAAAAGACATTCGAAGTACAATCTATATACTGTTAAAGTTTCAATCGTAACTTCTCCATAACGGGTCATAATTTTGTATACTCGGCCGGTTTAATTGTTTAACTTCGTGTAACGACAATTCAAAAACTGAGGATCGACTTTTGAATTTAAGCATTTACTTCTGAAAGGGATAAACAAACATGGACATGAACTCGGATGATAAAAGTTAACCGGCCTATGAATCGGAATAAAATACAGGGTGCGCCCAGGTAGGGGTATTAAGCCGACAGGTTGTTCTAAAGGTCTAGCTAGGCGAACAACTTTTGGAAATTCAAACTTTATTTTCGAAAAATTTGAAGTTGAAGAAAAAAAAACAGCTGTTTTTGTAAATAAAGGCAATTAATATTTAAACTATTATAAAATTTTATTAATCCTTTACTAATGAATATCAATCGCCGCCACATCAACAATTATTGACCAATTAGAGAATCGGATTCTGGATGTAGCGGAGTTTGATTCCAGACGACACAATAGTCAAAAAGTTTCGGTGTAATTTACACCTATACCCCCACTGAGTCCTTACAGCCTGGTACAAACAACGTGATACTTGAGTGCCCTTTCTGCCCCCTGCCCTTTCTCTGACAACCTCAACTCTTGCCTCACCTCTCTGCGAGTTACTTAATTCAAGGTCAATTTTAAGGTCAATGCAGCAACACTTACCTCACTCGGCGACCTGGTTACGGGTCAATTTTGAAATAAGACAATACTTACTTGATAGTTTTCCCAACGATCTCGAACCCTTGCACGCAATCCTGCGCAAGTCGCCCGCGAGCGACCGCGTCGACCGTCACGCGACCAGTCGCCGTCATCACGTCACGGAAGTTCAGAGCTGTGCAGTATACCTGGGGAGTGTTACTGATAGGTTAGTAGGGTAGGGTTTATAAGATACCAGTTATAAATGACTTCACTCCCCATCCCATCTCATCTGATCCCCAAGATCTCATCTGATGAGATGATGAATAATATATGGACCTGTAACTGGACACTGTACCATTCATGCCGATCTCACAAATACTTAAAATCTCGCTAAATGTCGAAAAGACAGATCGCAGGAGAAGAAAAAGATTAAAAAAAATGACTAGCTGACACGGCGAACTTTGTACCGCCATAAAGGTAAAAAAGTGTATGTCCGTCTCCTGGTTCTAAGCTACCTCCCCACCAATTTTCAGTCAAATCGGTAGAGCCGTTCTTGAGTTATAAGTCGTGTTAGTTTAGTGTAACTAACACGAGTTTCTTTTATGTATTTTTTGGCTGATTAGCTGGGAGGGTGGGTAATGCGGGTAACAATGTCCTAAATATCATAGATTAAAAGTAGCTAGCACTGTAAAAAACATTTACACATATAAAAATTAGATGAAAAGGCTATTTATGGAATCGCGAGAGAAAAGGGTATATAAGGTATTGAATAAAAATAGGCACTATGCGGAAAAGGATTTAAAATATATTCTAAAAAGATAGGTATAGGACTCTGTGAAAAAAAGGTATAAAAGGAGTCAAAAAAATGGACCATCATAAAGTTTTCCATTGGAGTTATTAATGGTCACATAAGAAACCATACCTACTCAGTAAAAAAGGTAAGATCTAAAATAGCATCAAGTGTAATAAAAGCTATCTTAGAACAAACAGATAGGTAATACTATGTATACCTACATTTTAACGACATCTGTGTAAAAAGATACTACAAAATATACAATTATGGAAAAGGGTAGGTTCGATAGATACTTATTATAAAAATACTCCATGAAAAACTATACAACATTTTACAAATCATTAAAAATATTATTAAGTGCCAAACTTACATGAACCAACACTCTTTCAGGGTCTTTGAAGACATGGTTCTCTCTGATAGGTCCCTCGAGCCACTTCAGTGAGGACAGATCTCCAATAGTCACAGTATTGACGTATGCGTGGTTCGCCTTTACTGTGTCCAAGTCGCCTAAGAGAAGATGCCGGTAGGTACCCCATTGACCCTTCAATAAATAATGAAAGTAATTAAAGATTAGACTGAAGAATCCTAGGAAATGTATGGAAAGATAGAGACAATGATGTAAAAAGAGGAAGAGAAAACAATAATATACTAGACACAACGTTAGGTGATTATTTGATGAAAGATGAAGGCATTTTGAATAGGACTTGCTAGAATAGCTTGAGAAACATCTTTTTATTTTACACACCACAAAACATTAGAAGGGTTACTACATAATATCTAAAGAAAAAATAATCGCAAAATACAAGTAGAAAAACAAAATATAAAATAAACCAAGATACTCCGTGTGCTCTGTGCAGATTTACTTTAAATACAGATATAGAGACGGTGGGAACAGATCCAGAGACTCAATCTTTATTCAAGCGAGTTCAATCGCTAGTGAACTTTTGAAGATATATTTTACAATTAAAATATTTATAGTAACTCACATCTTGATAAACATTTAAAGCTAAATCCTTATCCAGTTGTTCTTCATAGAACTCCAAGTCCGGATTGAATTTAGGTGCAGAAGGATCAGCAATTAAGATACCGCAGACAATTTCACCACCAGGCTCTTTTCTCAGACAGTTGACTAGACCTAGAAGACCGTTAATATGTTCGTCTTGACCATAGAGCACGACTTTCTGGCCATCTTTGATTTCCTCTTTGACTTTATCAACCCAAGTGAAGTCTTGATCTGAAGCAAGAACTCTGACAAATTTGGCTGGTCTAGCTCCCACTCGTTTCCTAAAAGGGAAGAAAAGCAAGTCAAAAGTGTATACATTGCTAAAGACCTTTTTTACATCGTGTCGGTACAGTCATCGTCTTTCGCTCCCATTATCTCCTGACACTTCCTTTGACCCCATATATTCCCCAATACATGTTTTGCATATGAATTTTATAAGTAGGTTTACCTGAACAACACCAAGTATTCAATTCCAGTGTCGTGGATGCAAATAATGTCGTATTTGTCAGCGAATTGTTTGGGATCGGGACGGTCTTTCTCACGACTGATGAGGAAGCACTTGTCTCTTAGCGTTGATACTGCTTGTTGTAGAACCTAATTTTACACAAAAGAAATTTGTAGTCAGTGGATGTTAGTCGTCCATTAAATTCTGTAAGAAATTAGTCAAGTTACTTGCCAGTAGAGACTTGGCTTACTCGTAAAATAATACTCACATCAGGTCTATTCAAAAGGTTAGCCCCAATAAAGACTACTGTATTAGATTCTCCAGTCAGCTTTTTATTCTCCACCGTTACATTGTGAGGTACTTCAAGCTGTTCTTCAGATATGACCAACAGTTCTGCTTGAACTAAAGGCAAATCTTCTAAAACTTCGCCGACTTTCTCAATCAGAGGTTCTAGACCATTCTTCTTATATTCCTCATCAACTAATTCTATGCTTTTAACTTTGTATGTTTGTATATTTTCTAGGATTAGTTGGATGTCTGAACGCAGGACGTCTTCGACCTAAAGACAAGTTATATTATAGTTATTGTCAATCAATCTAATGTTGTTGCCTGAATCACTTGTTAGTGGAATTCAACCATTATAAATTGCTTTTATTATTTTAGCTTTCAATTACACAAAACAAAATATTTAGTTTTACATTTTAGAGATCAAGACATTAGATACCTTGTTTTTATTTTATGAAAAAATATTTAAAACTATGGCTACTATGCGATCATCTTAGTAGTTATTTAGACACTTACCTTCATCTTATTCTTAGTATAGTTAGCAATAAATTCGTTCTTCTCAAGCACTGGAACTCCCAAAGGCACACGTTTTGTGATAGGAGTGGCGTGTAGGCCACGAATTTCAACACCACCGGCCCTGCAACGAATTATTATTAGAGCTGTCTTTACATTATTTCTTCCTCTTTCTCTCCATCTCTCTACATGTATTATGCACATCACTATTTTAGTACCATGAGACTTAACATTCATCATGAGTATAGGGCATCACATCACATGCTCATAGGTACTCAAACGATTCAAACGATCCTTAATCATCTAACACATACTTAAAACTAAGTACTGACCTGATAACATCCACATCAGGATAAACCCTGACTTCGAACGAATTCCTGGTGGAATCAGGATTCATCTTGGAAATCGCACTGTAATGCATATTGGCATCGATGGACAGCTTCTCAACCCTGGTCGGTACGAAGAGCCCACGGGTGTCGTTGCCGATGATCTTGAGTTGGAGCATGCAGTCCATGAAGGTCACCCAGTTGTTGACCCAGGAGAGACGGCCGCGGCTGCCTTGGACGTTGCAGCCGAGGACGCCGCGGAATAAGCCGCTGGTAATAGTAAAAATAGATTTATGACAAACTGTAGATATTTTTATCAAAAAAATGTTTCTGGAATTCAATTGGTTACACCGGGTTTCTTTTTTTGGAATATGATGAAAAGTAGGTATACCTAGTAAAATATTAGTTTTCTTCGGCTTTTTAGTGGCTGGTTCGAAATTCATATATATCGATGTAAGAGAACATATCTATTTTAGGTATTTTTAATCACAATGCTAACCATCAGATTGAATATTTGTTCAACTGTACTCTTACCGTACCCTTATATTTAAAGATGCTCAAACCAACAACAAACGAGTTGAACTAAAATTCTGCATACCTACAGCTTACGACGTTAGCTGGCTAACAAAAAAATAGGAAAGTTCCACGGGATTAGGAGACACAGGGCTGAACTGACACACAGTTAGTTCCTTTTCAGAGATCTACTGGAACCCTTACCTGTACTGGTATCCTCGCAGCCTCAATTCCTTATAGAAGTCCTTAGTGAGAAGATGCTTGATGGTAGGCCCGGTGACCTCAGGTACAGGTGGTAAAAGCCTGTAGTCTTGGCCAACGTTCTTCTTGGCGTAGATACGACCGGTTACAATTGAGGCGCCACTTTCTACGATCTACAACACAAAAATAATCAGAATTATAATATTTGGAGAGCTGGCGACGAAAATCTGAAGGAAGTTCTATTAAAACGATAGGGAAAACATCATGAAGAAACCCGTGTTTTAGTTGGCTCATTGAGTTATTTTTCGAGGAATAGTGGACACTAAGTTAATAGTTTGGGAGTGGTTTACATCCAACTAATGTCCTAGGCACTACAGCATTATGCAGTATCGATTGAAGTAGCTGAGTAGTATTAATTCATCATGATTAGATGATAAGATCAATAAATGAAATTCGAACTTGTATTTCTACATCTTTGCTTCTCATTGCTTTGCGCTTCATGCTTAACCTTCTTACAATTATTTCTTCTACAGATTCTGATATTCTTACCTCAAAATTACCACTGCCCTTGTGTATCATGATAATGAACTCCAAGTTTCCATCTTTAGGAATATTGGTCGCCCGTTGGAACCGAACGTTTTCGAAAACGACTGAAACCTCAGTGTAGAGTTCTCCCATCATCATACCGAGCGTCTCCCACACCAGGACTAGGTAGCCTGTGGCTGGGTATAAATTACGACCTGGAAAAAAATGAACATCCAGAATCAGAAAGAAATTAGCCGAATAGCACCGCAATAGACAAGCGCAACCTATCTCTTCCCGTTGGTCTGTGGGAGTCGTAAATAATGGACAAGAGATCTAGGAGAGATTAGTAAACCTTGGAGTTCCTCCTGTGCGGTAGCGGATAAACTACTTGGTCCTGAGGAGGTTTGGTGTCAGGGAGGCAGACGATACCGTAAATTTACAATTACAATTAGTCTACAATTAAAAACCCAAGTACAAATCATCAAATCTATTTGCAACACGTAAGGTGAGTGAAGATTTACCCACTGTGCCGACCGCAAATAATTTGGGATTAATAAGGAAACGTAGTATACATAGTCCCCATGTTTTCTTAAATATCTTACCATCAACGACGTGTCCCGCCATATATTCACTGTCCTCATCTACTATAGACATACGAACTGTGCGCTCTCCAGATTTCATCTTCTCTTGAGCCTTGTATGACGTCACATACCTGAACAAAAAAATATAATGTGGTGGTGTTCTAGTGGTAGGTACCCTGACTTTCATTCTGAGGGCCGTGCGTTCAAAATCCGGACCAATGTCTTTTTCTTTACAGAAAATTTGTTAATATTTCTTATGTATACGTGTTGAGGATGTGTATTCATCTTGGTGCGATGTATCTGCTGGTGTACCCCAGGGCGGCGTGCTTTCTCCTCTTCTGTTTTCAGTATTCATAAATTCCATAACTTCTAATCTTTCCTCTTCTTACCATCTATATGCAGACGATCTTCAAATCTACTCGCAAACTGAGTGGCATAATCTGAACGAAGGAATTGCTGCTATAAATCGTGACTTATTAAACATATCAGACTGGAGTAAATCCTTTGGCATTGCAGTTAATCCTTCCAAATCTCAGGTCATTGTTATTGGTAGCTCTAGACTTTTAGTTAAAATTTGTTGGGATGAGGTGGACCCGGTGATGTTTGACGGGAACCAAATTCCTTTTTCCAAAACTGTCAAAAATCTTGGTGTGATCATGGATGCAGAGCTGGGTTGGCAGCCGCAAATAACTGAAACCAGTCGGAGGATATTTGCTGCTGCAGGCTCACTCCGTAGACTGCGGAACTTTCTGCCGACTACCACTAAAGTTAGCCTCGCTCAATCTCTCATGCTCCCCATCCTCGACTATGCCGACATCTGCTACCTCGATTTGACTGAAGAGCAACTCGATAAACTTGAGCGACTCCAAAATGTCTGTATACGGTTCGTTTTCGGTTTGCGCAAGTATGACCATGTTTCTGATTTTCGCCATAAGCTCAAGTGGTTGCCAATCCGCCTTCGCCGGAATGCTCATATTCTATGCTTTCTTTACAAAATCCTGTTTGCTCCCTTCTCTCCTCACTACTTGAGAGAATGTTTCAAGTTTCTTAGCGATTCTCATGAAAGAAAACTTCGCTCTACTGAATCCCTACTTCTTCAAGTCCCTGTTACAAATTCCACCTTATACAGTAAATCGTTTGCTGTTCAGTCTGTAATCCTCTGGAATTCTCTCCCACAACTTATCCGATCTGCTAAGTCCTTGCCCATTTTCAAGGCTATGGTGACAAATCACTATCTCAGTACTCTCTGATATTTATGTGTTATTGTATATTTTATTATGCTTATGTTGTATAATGTATGCTAATAGTTTGCGTTTATTCAATGTTTATGTAAGTATGTATAATGTATAATTTAGTAATATATGTACTGTTTGGTTATGTATTTATATAAGTAGTCTATTTATGTTTGTATTAATGTTTATACTTGAATTATATTATGTATAAGTATGTATATGTATATGTATTATTTATGATATTTTTACCACTTATCTTAAAACTAAGATATGAGGTAATCTCTAGGTGCACTGCCTACCACTCAAGCTGTTACCGTTCTACTCCATCCAAAGGTTGCCTGGAAGAAATCGCTTTCAGCGATAAGGCCGCCCATTTGTGCAACTTATTTTTAAGCTTGTTTAGTATTTACTTTTGTATATGTGTTTTTTTCTCTATTTATGTTGTGCAAATAAAGATTTCTATCTATCTATCTATGTTTTTATTGCTCAAGGCATTTTTACTAGAAACATTTTACAAGGAGAAATACATCATCAAAAATCCTCTCATGACAGGATTCGAACCTGTGCCCCTCGCTTGCCGGGCGCAACCACTGCGCCACACGGGAACCCACGTGACATGGTAAATTTATAAAAGATTTCTCCATGTTTGGTTACCGACAAAGGCTCGCCTTGTCATCGGAGGATTTTTGATCATGTAACTCTCCTTGTAAAATATTTCTAGAAAATTTGTTGAGCTCTTCTAACTTCGAGCTTGATGTAAAGTAGGCTATCGTAAGGAAAACGTCCAAACTTTTTTTGTAATGGCTTTTTTTAAGTGGTAGGTATGTAGCTCGAGAGCGCGTGTGCGCCGACAGTAAAAAGCAAAGGTTTTATACGTTGCATAATAATGCACAGCTAAAAATAAAGAACAATATTTACCTACAAAAGGCAATAAATGTCTACTTTATATAGGTACCTAGCCTATACAGTACTTCCCATTCATACACATAAAATGTTTTTTTCAGTAGCCCAATGCATTACTATTTATAAATTCTAATGAGGTGGGGTGCCGTGTGGTGCTCGTAAAACTTTTAATACCGAAGAACGTCGTAGAATGCGTGGTTTTTATATGCAGACTAGTTACAACCTTCGCTTTTACTCGTTTACGTTTCGATCTCCATATTACCATGCTTTGCATTTTAGCTTTTTTTTCCTGTTAAATATTTTTAAAATGTTCGACATAATACAATAAATAGCCATACAATTCTCTATTCTAAAGGAAGCCATTTTTTTGGTGTTTTTTTTCAGGTAGGTATGTATCAATTGGACAGACTGGCCCAGCCGGCGCGGGTAGACTAATCTGGCCACTGATTTTTTTAAATTTCGTTCCTATTTTGGTCTGAAGCGTCATACTTCTACGTGATTTCAGGCGAGATTTCCTCGTGAAGTTTTCCTTCACCGTAAGAGCGATGTTTATGCGCACATCATTCTTCTTAAGAGGATAGTCTCCATTCTCTTTCTCCATACAAACGTAGTTTAAATTTTCCTCCCTGGATAAAGACATTAGAGCAAATATGTTTATGCCATAAAACTTATATCTGTCATGAGTTCATGACTATGCATGTTTTATTTTATTATTTTTTAATATTATTTTAATTAGAAAATAAAAAAAAAAAAAAAAAGGTAGATGCATTGTCATGACAGATATAGGTTTTATGGCATTAACATATTTTCTCTAATGTCTTTATCCAGGAAGGAAAATTTAAACTACGTTTGTATGGAGAAAGAGAATGGAGACTATCCTCTTAAACAAAAATACATTGATTTGCGGCTGGCCGGGATTCGAAACCTCAAACTTTGAAATGAAAGTTGAGGTATCAATCACTAGGGGGAACACCACCAATTCGCTCAATTTTTAAGTTTAATTAATGCTAACTTTCCGTCGCTCCTATAAATCTACTATTTTTCTCATATTCGCTCAGCCATTTAGCACAACATTTAGTGCGGTTTATTACTATAATGAAGCTATGGGCGCAGATCCTTATTGCAGTCTGCATTGCAGACTTTCATTCATCTAAGCCCAGCCACGCGTAAGGCTTTGAAAAATACCCGCACCATCCCCAACTGCGTGACAAATAGGACCCTACATCGCTGAAATTAAGGGTTATAGTCCGAGGGAGCACTGTTAAAGAACCTACCATTATAGTTCTGGGTAAAGTATAGAATAGATTTAAAACTTTTATCTTATTTATTTGATTTGTAAACTTTTTGGGTTTATTTGCATGGTATTGTGCTTTATAATTTTGTATTATGGAGATATTAATACCAAAAACAATTGAAAATTATGCCTGCACGCTAAGCTGTGAATAACATTTTTTTTATCTACACGACATATTTTAACAGTGAGCTCAGAATACTGGCAGCATTGCCACGCAGAATGGCAATTATGTTTAGCATAGACATTCGACATAGAAAACAGATTTAAAACATAATATTAAACTTTATTTCGATAAAAATAGGCCTTAAATAATATTACTTATTGACAGGTTTTTGACATATTGACAGTAAATTAAAAACCTAAACGTTTTTAACAATCCCATTGCAATGCTCCATGCCGTCTTTAATCGGGCAACTGAAAGTGCTCAGTCTACATTACAATTTAGGTGCAAAAATACCTAGTTCTGCTATGTAGGTAAACTTCACGGCTATATATCACGGGGGGTTGACAGTTTTTTGAATGTCGTATATATCATTTTCGCTTCGCACAGATGGCAAAGACTTGTGTAGGTATTCAAAATTCTAGACCATTTTTTTAGGATTTCGTAAAATTCGCCGCTTGTGTTCAAGTTATATAAGGGATGTTTTAGTGCGAGTATTTTTTGCGATATTGACTCTAGGATAGGTATTTTAAATTTACGTTTATGTACCTACCTACTATGTATTATGCTGAGTGATGATGACTCAGCCAAAGCATCTTTTGATTTTCTTAACTCTCATCTTATATGACGTTCCATTGACACACTTTAGCGCAGAAGATAAATGGAAAAAATACAACATGAAGGGAGGAATGAGATAGGTACTTTTACAGTGAAAGCGGTATTGGTCTAGACGTAATATCCTGACTTTCATTCCGAAGATCGTGGTTTCGAGTCCCAGCCGACCACACACCAACGACTTTTTTTAAAATAAATATTAATGTGCGCTTTTGACATCGCTCTTGTATTGAAGGAAAACATCACGAGGAAACCCGAAAACCTTGAAACTACCGGTCACGGTGTCTTATACGCTGAATCTTTGCATTTGTATTTCACTATCTAACACAACTTAGGCATGTTTGAGTATTTGTAGTCGTATTGAGTATTTATTTTAAAGAAAAATACTTCTGTAAAAACTCAACGCACCGATTGACGCAGGGTAGGTTTCAATGCCATCGGGGTGAAAACTTGCCTAAGTTGTGTTAGATGGTGAGATACAGTTGCCAAGATTCGGCGTATGAATCACCGACGCCGGTAGACTAATTGGTAAAGTCATTGCTCCCAGATTGAGTAAAGATGCTTTGTTGGTTCGAATGCCACCCTGCGTCAATCGTGCGTTGTGTTTTTGCAGAAGTATTTTTCTTTGAAAGCTCAGTGCAGGCTTAAGCACTTAAAATAAAAAGAAAGTAACTATTTAGTATTTGTTTTAAGTTTTTTTACAGTGACCCATCGGACTAAAACCAAAGTGCGGGCAATAGATCAACCGGTGGATATTTGTGTGCGGTGGGTGAATGATGTTTCTCAATTAATAAGGAGGGCCTTTATTGCATTCTGGATTTGTACGTGTAGGTCCTGTGTGTGAGGTACGGAGACTTATTTCACCCACGATTTTCTGAGAGGAAAAATACTGCGCGGGTTTCGCGGAAAATCTTTGTTTTGTTTTGTTTTGCTATGACATTGCTATGAAAGCATTTTTGAGGTTGATGTTTTTTAAAAGGTTTTTTATTACTTATTTTAGGTATAGTAAACTTTTCAAATTCACTCAATTTGTTAACATAGTCACATTTTCCCATTTCGTCCCCTCGCGACCAAGACCTGGCTGGTTGAAACGTCGAGGTAAGAAAATAAATAATAATACGCGATTAAGACCCGGGAAAATGTAACTAGGCAGGTATAATACCTAAAAACTATTGTTTGTACCAGATATCATTTAGGTTACCAACGTCACTTAGCAATTTCGAAACGACAACTACCTATACAAAATTCGATATTTAAACCGGTCGGTGAAGCTATTGCGCCTTAAAAGCAATCCAATCCTCAAAACGAAATTGTAAAAAATCTTGAGAAATACTTTCACATATTTTTCTCAATGATTCTGCACTCAAAATTCACTCTGGCAACGAACACAGCCCGCTCTACTTTAAAATCCCGGTATTTGTAAATGAAAAACTACGTATTTTCGTGACAGTCCCGGTAGTCGGTATCGCCGGGTAAAAAACGGTCAACTAATCTTCAGTTGGCCACGATCCAGTTTAGCTTGTATCGCCAAATGCTGTATATAAGTGGTATTACTACAATTTATTGGCCTTTGCTGCAAAACGTCCAGATGTTTTTGGTTTATTTTTTTATTTTAGCTCCAATTTTATAAAGGGCTAAGCGACGTTTCGGCCGAAAATGGTCCGTCCAATTTCTATTGCCGCCTTTTGTTTAAATCGTCCAAATGTTTTTGGGTTATTTTTTATTTTACTTACAATTTTATTAAGATAGCTACGCGACGTTTCGGCCAAAAATGGTCCGTCCAATTTCTATTGCCGTAGAAGTGACATCGAGTCACTTCTACGGAAATAAAGAACTAGCAGCGCCCCGCGGTTTCACATGCATAAATCCCGACACCGTAGGAATATCGGCATAAAAAGCAGCCTATGCTTTATTCCAGGTCTGTAGCTATCTACATACGGAGTTGCATCGGAATCGGTTCGCAACACGAAAAGAAAACGAAGAATTAATGATGATATCGAACGAAGAATCAATAAGCAGGTACTTACCAATCTTCGCTGTGTTCCCATTCGACTAAATGCGCCAACATGGGTGTTCCTTGCGAGACGGGGAACTTAACTTGAGGGTAGATGTGGGCCAGGTGCGGGTTCAGACCCACTTCGTACAATCTGAAATTGATGACCTAATTAATACAGTGCAAAGTAGTTGACCTCTGAGGAGCTCATTGGCCTAGCTGCACCTGCTGATTTTAAATGGTAAAGCAGCGCTTGGCGCGGTCATTACTTGGATGGGTGACTGATGATGTGTGTGGAAAAAAGAGAACATTTTCTCGAGCTCCTTCATGCTTCGGAAGGCACGTTAGGCACGTTAGGCAGTTAGTCCTAGTTATCTCAGATAGCAGTCGTTAGTTCAAGTAAGAGGCTTTATTTTTTAAGTTTAGGCGACCTGAAAACTCTATCATTAGGTGAGCCAAACTACTACAAGAAAAGAAGAAGAAAATTATTGTGATTTAAAAACCATTCTACTCTGAAACTCCTGGTCTCAAATATTTGCTTTGGGCAAGCCGTTGAATAGTCTTGAAACGTTTCAAAATCCCAAGAAATTTTCATAAATTTGCTAAAAACCCTAATTCCCATATACTTACTTGCCCAAAGCGTTGAACAGCACTTGCACATTGTCCTTATTTCCTCGCTGTGTCAGAGGAATGTTGAAGACGTCTTTCTTGAGGGACCTCCGGAGAATGGCCTGCAGAAGACCGTGGGGAGCGATCTCAATGGTGATCGCGTTGTGGTGGATGAGACGTGATGTTTCTTCGAAGAGTACTGGGCTCTGGAGAAAGAAGAATGGTTGAAGGGTTCGTAGGATTTTGCTGCTAGTGGGAGGGTTTATGAAGAGCTTAAGAGAATCAAAAAAGTCTATGGCTTAACCTGATGAAGCCATGAGTTTCCTATTTTCACCCAAAAATTGTCGCTTCACGCAAATTACAAGAATCAGTGGTGTGTAATTTCTGTCAGCAGTTCAGGAATCCCAAGATATAAGTTGCTCAACCTTTCACCAGGAATTGAAAATCAGTTTGTCAATGAGGTTCTAGTAGAAAATCTGTCTTCAGTTTTACAGATTTCAGATTAGTATTGAAATTCGTCTTGAAAATCCGTCGAATATCCGTCAACTATCAATCTAGAATCAGCCAAACTGGAGATTGATTGCTTAAAGTATTGATTACTGATTTTACTAAGAACTTTATGGTCACTTACTAGTAAGTTATTAGTATGATAATCAGCAGAGGACATCTCAGCTTTCGCATCTTTCCATTGCGGTTGTGGTAGAGACGTCGACAGCCATCTTTCAGATCGGCGGTTGGGGACTGGGATCACTTCTTTCAAGTATTTTAGGAGTGTCGGTCCTGGACAAAAATGAGTTTAGTTTAAATGTTGCTGCTACAAAGGCCTTCGTAGCCTCAGCTACATCTTATTAGTACAGGAGTAGTAATAATGGAGAACTCACCAGCCTCAGCGATG
This sequence comes from Idaea biselata, assembly GCA_958496205.1. Taxonomy (NCBI): domain Eukaryota; kingdom Metazoa; phylum Arthropoda; class Insecta; order Lepidoptera; family Geometridae; genus Idaea; species Idaea biselata. Next base: position 20,257,103 of record OY292405.1, on the reverse strand, counting down.
TACCGCGAATGGTACGCGATGTTGGAGCAAGGGACTTCCTTAGCGAAGATACCCTGACCAGTCAGCTTGGCCACGAAGGCTTTCATCGCGTCAGCAGGACCGGATATAGTGCTGGAGTCAGGCCCGTTGTGGCAGGCTACTTCGATTTCAGGAGGGCACATTCTTTTGACCTGAAGTAGTTTTTAAAGTTTGAAAAAAACAATATTCTTAATGGTTTTTTATAGGTATTTTACCCGTATTGGAACAGGATCAACCCATGATGAGTTGGTGTGCCAGATTCTTATATAATTTGATAGGAGCACACTTTCATTCAAGGGACCCCAGACGACTAAAACGTATTTATACTCGTATAATGTTAAAGCGTCCCCGACTATGACCACTTCGGGTATGCAGATAGAGGTCCGCTGTATCCTCAGGCTACTCCGACGAGCAACCGTCAGGGATCAGTTTTAGACAGATCGGCACACTTTCATATGGTAAATCTGACGGATCAGACAATCTGGGTCTAAGATGTAGCAAACTAAGAAGTTAGGATTACTCATGTTTCAGGCCGGTGCAGCCACTAGCACCGGCCACTGCGTATCGGAACAAGACGAATATTTCAAATAGTGCTATAATATAAACCAGCCAAGTCTAATATCTTCTACCAAGCGAAAAATGTTTTCTCTTTTGTGTTCATGAGATCTAGATAATTTGTTAAAACTCATTCATTTCCGTACATTATTTTAATCTTCACTGTGAACTGACTCGCTAAAAGGATTTTCGCTAAATTAAAAATAATGTTACCTCGGTACTATAATTTTCAGTTTTTCAATTATATTTCTTGTTAAGGTCGCGGATGTTAAGGGGAGGATATTGTGTAATATTTTTTAATATCTTTGTTGGTGTTAGTTCCGCTTACCTTTCTACTTTTCCTACTTTCTACTTTTTATATTGACTTTGTTTGCCATAAATACATTTTTGCGATTGAAGCTAAGCTAAAGCTAAGCCTAGCGGCCTCAATGGCGCGTCAGACGAACCCGCGGCTGCAACGCAGAAGGTTGCGGGTTCGATTCCCGCCGGGGACAAGTGTTTATGCTCATATCTAAGAAACTACAGGCAAATGACATCACACTTAATTTTATAAATCCGAAAGTTTGTTTGTTTATAAATTTGTTTATTCCCTTCACGCTCAAACGGCTCGACCGATTTGGATGGAAATTTGCATTGGGATAGTTTAAGTAATGGAGAGTAACATAAGGTTTTAATCCCGATAATCCCACGGGATCAGGACTAACGCGGATAAAACCACGGGGCAAAATTAGTAATTTCATTACGAAAAACTAGACATTTTCAATGTAAAAAAAGTAAAAAAAAAACGTGTGGCACTCGGGGACTGCCGTGGTTAAGCTATCGCATAGCATTTTTTATCAACTTATGCAATTATAATTATTAATTTCTTCCGCTCGGCCGAGCTACATGGTAACCATGGCGACATGGTAGACGGAGTGGGGGGTGTAAGGTTTTATTTTCGTTACGGAATTTCTTGATTCGGTCGCCGCGCTCAAAGCCCGCGATTAAAGCTATGCAATAGCTTAAAAGTCGAACATTACAATACCTGTAAGTTCAACCTATTAATGTTATTAACCCAATAGATAAATGCAATTAACGAAGGAAAATGAACGTGTCACTTCGCCTTAACGCCGAAAAACTGAAAGCAACGTAATAACGCAAAGTAACATTGCGCCCTAGGGCATAATGTAATCAAGTTACAAGTTAAGGGTAGGTATGTATTTATGAAGGGTGAGGGGTCCAAAGATGGCCAACTTAATAAATACAATAAGGCAGAGACAAAGACTTTGAATTTTTTGTAGAAAATAGACTGGACATAAACAAATCTTTCAACTAAAATAGAAAATATGCGGCATTGGAACTGCACTATTTATTTGTTCCTGTGGCTGTGGAGACCATGGGTTGTTGGGGGTCTGAGGCGAGGGACCTGATAGGAGAGTTAGGTCGTAGATTGCGGGAGAGGACAGGCGACCCTCGCTCCGGCTCGTACCTGGTGCAAAGGTTAGCTATTGCCATTCAACGCGGCATTGCTGCCAGCGTTATGGGTACCTTTGCACCGGGTACAATTTGGGGTGGGTTATTTTAATATAAGGTATTATTTTGTTTCTTTATTTTTATATTTCTTATACGAGGCATGCAAGTTCTGTCGTTTGAAGAAAAAAAAACTATATAAACTTATAGTACCTTTTATTGTTTTTCAAAGTATTCACCACGAAGTTTAATACACTTTTCCATTCCCTCGAACCAGTTATTATAACATTTATTCCACTCCAAAGTGGGGGTGTTCAAAATGGCTGACTTGAAAGCGTCGACCGCTTCTTCACTGCACTGGAACCTTTGACCACGAAGAGTTTTCTTAATTTGAGGAAATGTAAAGAAATCGTTAGGGCTTAGGTCAGGACTGTATGGAGGATGGTCAAGAATTTCTACGTTTTCCTGCTTCAAATACTCAATCGTTTGACGAGCGGTGTGTGAGCTTGCGTTGTCATGGTGCAGGATGATGCGTCGCTTTGGGCTAGATTTCCGAAGTTCGGCGATGACTTGTGGTAAACAAACTGTGGTATACCACTCCGCATTAACCGTTCTACGATCTTCAAGTGCAATCGTCGCAACATGACCGGTTTTCGCCACGAACGTAGCCACCATCTTCTTTGAAGTGCTTCGAGAGCGAACAACTTTAGTCGGCTTTGGCTCGTTTTGGAAAACCCAGACTGTAGATTGTTGTTTGGAATCAGGATCGTAGGCATAGATCCAAGATTCGTCACCACTGATGATGTCGTAGACGTGATTTGACTCTCCTCGGTTGAACCTCTGAAGAGTTTTCTTACACCATCTGACGCGGGCCGCCTTATGATCGTCGGAAAGCAAATGCGGGATCCAACGGCAAACTAGTTTTCTCACACCAAGCGCCTCATGCAATATCTTTTGAATGGTTGTCCCTGAGATGCCTAATAACGCCTCTATCTCTCGATATGTCACATGACGATCTTCGACGATTAGTTGTCTCACAGCAACGATGTTATCTTCAGTGAAGGCGGATTTTGGACGTCCTTCACGAGATTTGTCACTAAGTGTGGTATGTCCACTCCAAATTCCAAATACCAGTGTTCGATGGTCCGCAGACATGGGACTTCATCATGGAATACAGATGTTAACTCTTCGAAACACTGAAGTCGCGTGAGGCCTCTTCGAAAATTATTGCACGAACATTTTCCTTAGTAAGATTCATTTTCGTACGTGACCTGACAGATTCAAACCAACGCTGTGACTAAACAATTGCATTAATCCTAATGCTTTCAATTGTTTTGATATTCGAAATTCTAACAAATTTGAATTTTGAAAAGTTCTAATTTTAAAATTGGCGGCAAATATACAAACGACAGAACTTAAAAGGCATGCCTAGTATGTACCTACCTATGTAAATATATTAATCTACTAAAATAGCAACTTTTATTTTGTTTTCAAGCCTAATCTTCTATGCAGAGCAGGTCAATTTATATTTTAAATTTTATTAATATTTTAATAAATGCCCGGGAAAATGTAACTATGTTAACAAATCATGTGAATTTAAAAAAACTTGAGAGGTGTCAAGGGACACCCGGATGGAACGAAATTCCTTACAACTATAGCAAAACGTGTCGTTACAACTTTTGGTCTTAATTTTTTTCGTCTAGCCCCCTTTCGCAACGCGTGATAAAGAGCTTCGTTCCAATAATATATTGTAGAAGTCCAAACCAAACAAACTTCTTCTGACTAGAAACACCTGACGTTTTAATAAACATAATGTTTATTACTCAAAACTCAAAACCTACTTAAAATTTTCGAAAACTACTTCGAATTTCCAAAAGACGTAGAACAAAAGTTGTTCGCCTAAACTAGAACAACCTCCTTTCGACCGTCGTCAAAGTACGCTGTATTGATAATAATATTTAATTACAAATTTTAGGAGCCCATTTAAAAAAAACCCGGCCAAGTGCGAAACTCGCGCACGAAGGGTTCCGTACCACTATCACAATTGGGTAAGGAACCCTAAAATGGTTTACAACAACTTTGATTCAAAGAAAATCTGAAACTTATAAGAAACTCTTTGGACAGTGAAGGCAGACTAGTATATTTGACAGATAGAGCAGCCATTTTGAATTCCATGACCAACTCGATTTGTCCTGACCAATCAGAAGCGACCTCACATTGTACTAAACTCCTTGTTATTTTTTAAACACGTTTGTTGTATGGGAGCCCCTCTTAAATATTTGTTTTATTTTGTTATTTTGTTTGTATATGTTGTTGTAGCGGCAACCGAAATACATCTTCTGTGAAAATTTCAACCTTCTAGCTATTACGGTTCATGAGATACAGCCTGGTGACAGACGGACGGACGGACGGACGGACGGACAGACGGACAGACAGACAGACAGACAGCGAAGTCTCAGTAATAGGGTCCCGTTTTTACCTTTAGGTACGGAACCCTAAAAACAGGCAAGTCAGCATACAATACAATGGTTATAACAAAGGCCTACTGTGCCTTAACACAGCACAGAAAGGAAATGAACTTTTTGTATTACAATTCCAAACTTTTTGTACTTACTACGTTTTAATTGTTTTTATGTTCTCTACAGTTAGAAACATAATCATTTCGCCGGCGGCCGTTTCGGGGCAAAAAGTTTTGTAATGTTGTGATTATTAGGAGTTACAGAAAACAAAAGTTATTTTTTTTGTGCGGATACTTTTTAAATTTGATGCTGTGAGTTAAATCCATTATTATCTTAACCGATTTCAAAAAAAAAAAAGTGATAATGGTATTCCTTTCGGAACCCTTGGTGCGCGAATCTGACTCGCACTTGGCCGGTTTTTTTTTAAGTTTCTCAGACCTATTTGAAAAACCCCACAAGACTGACCTGATTGTATCCAACGCCCACCGCAGCCATAGATCCCGTGATGAAAGATATCTCAATAGAGGCGAGACCTCGGCAGTACGCTGCTAAGACCATCTGCTCCGCTGTGAAACACCAACTCCACAAGACTGACCTGATTGTATCCAACGCCGACTGCAGCCATAGATCCCTTGATGAAAGGTGTCTCAATAGAGGCGAGACCTCGGCAGTACGCTGCTAAGACCATCTGCTCCGCTGTGAAACACCAACTCCACAAGACTGACCTGATTATATCCAACGCCGACTGCAGCCATAGATCCCTTGATGAAAGGTGTCTCAATAGAGGCGAGACCTCGGCAGTACGCTGCTAAAACCATCTGCTCTGCTGTGAACCACTCACTCCACAAGACTGACCTGGTTATATCCAACGCCGACTGCAACCATAGATCCCTTGATGAAAGGTGTCGCAATAAATAAATAAAATAAATAAAATTCATTTATTTCAGGCCGTAACCCATATAAAAATTAAAAATACATATAAACTACAAATAATAATAATAATCAAAATTCAAAATGTCATACAAGAAATAATAATAATTAAAAATAATTATTTATTATTGTGGCAATAGAGGCGAGACCTCGGCAGTACGCTGCTAAAACCATCTGCTCTGCTGTGAACCACTCACTCCACAAGACTGACCTGGTTATATCCAACGCCGACTGCAACCATAGATCCCTTGATGAAAGGTGTCGCAATAGAGGCGAGACCTCGGCAGTACGCTGCTAAAACCATCTGCTCTGCTGTGAACCACTCACTCCACAAGACTGACCTGGTTATATCCAACGCCGACTGCAACCATAGATCCCTTGATGAAAGGTGTCGCAATAGAGGCGAGACCTCGGCAGTACGCTGCTAAAACCATCTGCTCTGCTGTGAACGACTCACTCCACAAGACTGACCTGGTTATATCCAACGCCGACTGCAGCCATAGATCCCTTGATGAAAGGTGTCTCAATAGAGGCGAGACCTCGGCAGTAAGCTGCTAAGATCATCTGCTCCGCTGTAAAGCACCCGTCTGCATATGCGCATCCTAACTCTCCAACACTGTGACCTGGGAATTATAGAACAGAACGAACTTATTACGCGTCAAAAGCCCTGCAACGAACTGAATAAAAAACTTCAGTGAGAATGCCTTACCAATGATAAAATCAGGTTCGATACCAATAGTCTTTAAGATATCAGTCAGACCGATCTGAACTGCAGCGATGCCGATGAAAGAGTTTAGGATGTTGTCGTAGATCTTTGGGTCGGGCTCGGTGATGATCTTTGTGAGGTTGATGCCTTTGGGCTCGAGGGCTTTGTGGCATCTGAAATTGAGGATATGATGAGTAAGCTGTCCTAGGATCATTATCAACCGCTCTCCAATACACTCATATCCTGGGCCTCTGAAAGACATTTTTTATCTCACTCCAAATGCCTTTAACTGGCTAGAGAATTTGGCATTGATCTACGTACTTATAAAATGATTGAAAATGAAAAATTCCAAAAGTCGTGAAACTAAATTTGGTCGCCTAGACATCAAAAACAAGTAAAACAAAACAACCCTCTTTGGGCTTCATTTTCCGTCCCCACAACCCACTTTATATTGAATGTTGAATAGGTTGACTTACTTCTGTATAGCTGCAGCGAAGACCGGGATCCTCATAAGTTCTGCAGCCATGCCAGCCCACTGAGAACCCATGCCGGAGTATACGAACCAGACTGGCCGCTTCACTCCAGAGAAGTACTGGACGTCACGGGCTAGAGAGACGCTCTTAGTTGGCGTAGATCCTGGGAAATACAAAACAGATCAGAATATATATTTTCTACCATCATCGCTGTAATGTGATAAAATGCTCGCTTTCTTATGAAGATCATGAGCTCAAATCGCGGCCTATGGCCACTGTATTTGTGCCATTAAAATTGATCTCTAAATTGAGATGAAAAACGTGACTTAGTAGAATCCAGACGTATTGACCAGTTCTTACGTCTGGATTCCATCGGGTGAAAATATTGGAACAAAATGGCCTATGCTACTTCCAAAGATGCAATGTATCTTCATATTAAATATCATCAAAATCTGTGGGGTGGTTTCTGCGACTACCCCAAACAACATACATTCATAAATGTTACCTCTCTATAATATAAGCATACATTAGGGTTTCACAAACAGCATGATCCATCACTTACCAAGAAGAGTATAGCCTCTAACAACATGCCCCTGGATATCCTCGTCATGGACCGAATGCAGCAGCCGGATTAGCTCCACATCCACCGTCTTCGACTCCATATCGTCCAGGATCTTGGCTACAGCAGACTCTGTGCGACCTGATGCGCAGACCAGGCGAGGCAGGTCATCGAATGGTACACCGTTGTTGACCTGATTAAGGTTATGGAGTTTAGGGTTACCCATGCGAATTAAGACTTGCCAGTTATTTTTAAGACCTTGTACACTACATTCTTGGAATAAATGATATTTGTATTTGTTTGTTTTTATTAAGTAGGTAATGTAGGAGTGAAAAGTGCATTTTCAGCCAAGAGTTCCAAAATTCCCAATATTAGAATGTTGTGTTAAAAGAGCTCGTTAATGTAAATGAATAATGTTCTCCTTGAGTTGCAGAATTTTAAACTTCACTTCTTCAAACTTTTGCGCGACTGCGATATCCATCGACTCCTAACATACATTAGAAATAAACACTAATGCGAGATATGCAACGAGTTCTCCCTCTGTTTTTAACGATTTTATCTTAATTTAGAAAAAAAAACTTTCCTAAATTCTGAACCCGACTTCCAAGTATTTTTTTTTAAGTATGGGAAACTCTTAATAAAATCTAGACTCCTTTTCTTACCTTATCTTTGGCAACATTTTTCAAAAGCACGTGAGCGTTAGCACCTCCAAAGCCGAAGCTGTTGATCCCTGACATCCCCTTATTCCAGGGCTGTTTGTCGGTGACCACTTCGAGTCTCTTCTCGGACAAGGCTTCGACTCCCTCGCGGGGTATCTTGTAGTTCAAGTTGGGGGGGATGTAGCCTGTGGTGTAGGCTATGCACATCTGTAAAGAAAGGGAACATTAAGGCTAATATTATTACTATTTTTTATTTAAGCTTCAAATACACGACCATACTGACACTAACATACGTAAAACCGACCACACCTACAGCACATATTCAAAAAATAATTTTTAGGTGTACTGTAGGTGTGGTATATTTTATATGTGAAGCCTTAAATTTTTCTTATGTTTTCGCGAAGTTGGATTGAAATTAAACTCATTTTCCGGTTTAAATCGTGTTGCGATCATTATTCTTAGTATTTCGTCAATGCCCAACGTTTCGAGGTCTTTTTAGATGTCCTTCTAATAACGAGACAAACATACATACAGCTATTGTTTTCATCCGATAAGAAGGGGTATTTCAAAATTTCCACGGGAAAATACGTAGATGAAACCGCTGGAGACAACTAGTAACGTATAAAAATATTCTCCTTAATCGCCCTTAATCAAAAACATTTATTTCGTGCTAACGAAACCATCAGTCATCTAACCCTTCGACGCTGTCATTTTTAAAAGCCACCCAACTTTGCCCGTCACGGAAACAAAGTGCGCCCTAAAGACTCCATTTTCAGGTCCAAATTAAACATAATTAACAGCTATATTGAAGGCTAGATCGAACAATACGGACAAAGGCCCGGCTTGGTCACGAGCAATTAGTGAATAAAGGCGCAATTTCCGAGACAAACAGGTAAATACAGCTATTGTTTTATTTTCCTTTCAATTTTACTGTAACGTGGGTAGGACGGTGTACGGGCAAAGTTAATAGTGTGGGCGATGTTGTTTTTTTATTTGCAGGGTTATTTTTTGTAGTGAAAAGAACCTGAATATTGAGTGACAAAAATCTTGCTAACGTTGAATTTTAAAGAAAATATGAATTTCTAATTAAAAATCTGTATGTACATTATTTTGAACTAGCAGTGCCCTGCAGTTTTAACCCGTATAAGTTCCGATCCCACGAAAATTTCCAGTTATCTACATACCAAGTTTCATCGCAATCAATTCAGCGGTTTTTGCGTGGAGAATTATCAGTAGGTAATCTACATCTATACTCTAATACTATACTAATATTATAAAGAGGAAAGATTTGTATTTGTGAGTGTGTGTGTGTGTGACTGTGTGTATGTTTGTTGTGAAAAACTCAAAAACTACTGTGCCGATATCAAAAATTCTTTCACCATTAGAAAGCTACATTTACCCTGAGATAGGCTACTTTTGATCCCGATATTCCCACGGGATCGGGACATACGCGGGTGAAACCGCGGGACGCAGCTAGTTAAAGAGACACCCATAGACCAGAAATAAACTGATGTTACCTAGCTAGAGTGCGTTTTATCTTTAAATTCCTATGCCGTTATGTTGGTAGCAAAACAAAAAAGTGCAAAAAACAAAAAATTTAACGTGCTTACTTGAATTTAGGGAGATTTGTATATGAAGAATGACTTAACGAATCTTCCTGAATTCAAGGTTTAGGGTATAGCACTTACAAGATATTAAGGCAAGACTTTTTTGTTTTGCTACCAACATAACGGCATAGGAATTTAAAGATGAAACGCACTATACACGTTTCGACTATATTACAATACATAGTCTCTAAAATACATTATAATACAGTCGAATCTCCTTTTCTGAAGTTTGTTAAAAACTAAACATCATAATAAAACATTCGAAACCAGATTTGAGGGTACATTTTAATATATTTGTTTACAGGCGGGGAGTATCTACCTACGCGACGCTTTTACCAAATTGAAATAGCGTGTCTTTCATAATAAATGTTACCTTCATAAACAGAAACTTTATTCTGTCTCTGTTGGCACCTTCTCAATTGTCTACGATATTTTATTTAAATGTTATAAAATTTAGGGCTGAAGGGCACAGTGACATTCTGCGAAAGCGACGTTTTGCGAATAAGAATTTTGCGAAAGAGACTTTCTAAGAAAGTAGCCTGATGCGAAAGTGACGTTTTGCGAAGGTGACTTTCTGAGAAAGTAGCATTATGCGAAAGTGACTTTCTGAGAAAGTAACATTAGGTATGCGAAAGTGACATTTTGTGTGAATATTTGATATCTATCTATCTATTATTATTATAAAGCGGAAGAGTTTGAAACTCAGAAACCACTGGTCCGATTTGAAATATTCTTTCGGGGTTGGATAGTCCATTTATTGAGGAAGGCTATAGGCTACTTGATCCCGGGATATTTCCACGGGATCGAGACTTACGCGGGTGAAACCGCGGGACGCAGCTAGTACACAAATAAAAGTTTTAGTTTTAGTGTTGTTTGTATTATTTATTTATTTTTCTCCTTTTATATTGTTTTTCTTTTTGTATGTTGTGTTTTTTGAATAAATGAGGTGACTATTTGCTTATGATGTTAACAAATAAAATAAATAAATTCTGTGAACAACACACAGCGCCATCTAGCCCTGAGATAAGCTACTAAGCTTGTGTTACGGTGACTAAACACGGATATAATAGACTTAGTTATATTAATTTTCTTTTCTAAAAACATACATACCTACATTACATTACTATAGATAGAGGTTCGAAACACCCAGACCAGAACCAAAAAAATATTTTTAGGCAAAATACTTTCACCCGGCTTAGATTAAAACAAAAAACTAAGGCACCCGGCAGAAATCGACCCCACAACCTTCTGCATTGCAGTCGGGACTTCACCACACGCCCCTCAGAGGCAGTCGTCAAGCTGCCGCAACAGGCTTGTTCCTACCCTATAACAACTCACCTTAGCAACAGAACAGAGTCCGGAGGCAGGTTCGCTGTGCCCCAAGTTGGACTTGATGGATCCGATCATGAGCGGGTCGGAGCGGCCCGTGCAGAAGATCTCGTCGATGGCTAGCAGCTCTTCTGGGTCCCCTACCCGCGTACCTAGTTAAATAAAAATAGAGGTTAGCTAGGGGACATGCTCTGTATAGGATTTTGTATTGTTGACACACCGAATGCCGAAGATCGTGCGAAGTGGAGACGTAAAAGTAGGAAAGCGGACCCCGGGCTCTCGAGAGAGATGCAACCGGGAACAACGCTCGGATGATGATGACACACCAACATGAGGGCTAATGTGGTGACATCGGGTGGAATGGGCTATTCAGTGAGATATTTAAAGTACTAGATACTAGAGGTGAATGAATGAATGTGAAGAATAAATTCTTTATTGTATACACCATATAAATTATTATAATAAGTACAGTCACATACGAAGAAAATATACGTACAGTGGCCGGCAGATGAGTCGAAAAAAATGGCGGATGCGCAGAAGTTGATTATTCATAGAAGGCGCATGTAAAATGTACTGCGCGAACTTTCCCCTTCCATGTCAAAATTTTTCAACTTGTCTGCCGGCCACTGTACACAGATTAAAATTACGTGGCACAATAGGCGGCCTTATCGCTAAAGCAATCTCTTCCAGGCAACTATTAGGAGAACAAGAAGGATAAAAATTGAAAATACCAATGCTAAGCTTACCTACTCAACATTGGGTTAATGCACAGACCGTGCGAAACCTTGAAAAAAAACTAACACAAACAAAAAAAACATCGACAAATACCTACCCCACAGGTACCTACCTACCTACCTAATTCAAATAGACAAACAACACAACCCCTTTTTGTCAACAGAATATACATTACTAAAAATTCTATCAAAAATTGAGCAGGCAAAATAGAGAGACGCATTAAAAATAGAAAGGGGAAACTCAGTCGGGAAACAGAAAGCACTCACGAATAAAATTCCCAGCTTTTCTCGAGTTAGTTTCATTGTTAGGGACACAAAGAAGTCACAGACCTATGTATGTACCTTGCACTAGTGAAGGGATGTGCGAGATTCGCTGGGACAGAAAATTATAGCCGAATTATGGGTATATTCCTAACCTATGCGTGCGGGTTAGGACATGAAAAAATACATTATTTTCATTCCTAACCTAACCCTCTTTGTAACCTAACCCGATTTATCGTTCCTAACCTAACCCAAATCGAGATACAGTTCGGAATAACAGGTTTAGAAGCATGAGGTCAAAAGAGCAATTTGACTTATGGACAAATTGTCAAAAGCGTAATACATAATAACAACAGGTAATTTAGGAAATAGTAAGAACTTAACTATATGACTATTGCTCAACATAATAAACGTAGTCGACTGTTTCTTTCTTCTCTATCCAAGGGTTGCCTTTAAGAAATCGCTTTTAGCGATAACGCCGCCCATTTGTGCAACGTTTTAGTTTTAAGCTTTCTGTATATTTGTCATACATTATGTATGTTATTTTAATGGTTATTTTGTATAATGTTTGTTGCGCAAATAAAGCGTACATCTATCTATCTATCCTCCCTGGATAAAAACATTTAAGAAAAATAATATGTTTATGCCATAAAACCTATATCGGCAATGACCATGCCTCTACGTTTTGATTTTTTTATATTCCATCTAAATTTTATTTAAATTCTAATAAGAAAAAAAATCTTCCTCAATGATTAAAGTTATGGTTACAATTTTGATGATTTTAGAGGTAGTTGAAAGTACACTAAAAAGGACGAAATAAAAAAAAATAAAAAAAAAAACTTCAAAAAAAGCATAAAAATAACCTCGCCTAGATACAGTGCCACTGACTTATCTGTTATGTAATTGTTCAATATTGCATATCGAACGGCATCGTAATATAGGTGTTTATTTAAGTTAGTCAATAGATGGCGTTAGCGTCGAGTTAGAACGCGCTATCGTTACGTATCGAACGTTTACCTTAGTGAATGTGATCTTTTTGTTTTGTTTTTGGATTAAGTACCTTTTTGGGACGTGTACAGTAATCTAAAGTCGGGCAGATATGAATGTCCCATCTCTTTTACACTGTTTGCAGGTAAAAATAGAGCGATGACGTTTTGTATTTCATAAGAGACCAAGTTTTATAAACAAAGCGACATTTTAATAAGCACCCCGAGCCTTCCCCGAGCGTTCTGAACAAACGAGAGGTTCCGCTGTGACAACACTTCATCACTTAGAAGGCGGGATATAAAAAAGTTTAATTGGGTTAAGCGTAACATGATATTTCTGAAAAATACTTGATATTTTTTATGATTTAAACACTGCCTATAGGGGACGAAATAGAAATTATTTAGTTTTTTTGTGTTTGAATTGCTATATGCAGATTTACTAGAAATATTTTCAAGAAAAAGCATTCGTAAAAATTTACCGCCGCGAGTGAATTTTTGAAGATGTCATTTTTCCATTAAAATAATTCTAGACCGAAATTATTTGAAATATTGTTTGCTGTTTATATAGGTACTACCTCTAAAGGCATAAGTCATTAAATCCAACTTCTGGAAATGACCAGGATGCAGCTGGTCATTTCCAGAAGTTGGAAAAGGGAAACGAAGGGAAGGGAGGGAAGGGAGTTGGAAGTTGTTCCTGGTAAGAACCAGGGCCTTACCAGTTCCGTGAGCCTCAACGAACTCCAAGGTGGAAGGCGGTATAGAGCACTCCTCATAGAACTCTCTTAACAGCAACTTCTGGATGTGACCAGCTGGATACGTGATGCTCTAATCTTACCTGTTCCATGAGCCTCAACGAACTCCAAGGTGGAAGGCGGTATCGAGCACTCCTCATAGAACTCTCTTAACAGCAACTTCTGGATATGACCAGCTGGATACGTGATGCCCTGTTCTTTGTAGCCGTCGCAATTTGTCTTGGCGTGGAGTAATTGAGCGTATACCCTAAAGAAAACAACAATATAGGTAAATGTTATTTATAGGATATTCTATTCAGCATAATAGAATAAGCTACGTAGTTCTGACGAGCCAAGCGCCTAGGCTTGTGTTATGGTGATCAGTTATCGGAAACTTCCATGAACCAACATAGCGATCAACTTCCTGGAATTACCAGAAGTACCTACTTTCTTCATAAATGCAATACTTCATAAGCTTTTAAATATTTTAATAATGACGTCATCAGCTCACCTTCTTGAATCCTTAGCCTTCTGCAAGAAGACGACCACAATGGCTTCAGATCTGGCGTAACCATTAGCGTTGTTGTCGAAACTCTTGCATCTACCATCAGGTGAAAGCACTCCCAACCTATAAATAGTTAAGTTTAAAGATTTCCCACATATAATAATTATATTGATATCTAATCGAGATGATTTAACAGCGCAAGCTACTAATGCCATGCTGTTTTTGGCGCTGTAGTCCCTTAGTCATACATCAGATGGTGTAGCCCAACGCCTATATCAACCTCTCAGCTTAGCCGACCATGCGCCGAGGAGAGAACTGCACGCTTGGAGCCAACTAAGCCCCAAGTATTTTCACGATGTTTTCCTTCACCGTAAGAAATTTTGGACTTTGAAGCTATGTAAAATATTTTAAGAACCATTTCTTCCAAGCTATTGATTTCAGAGCAAGAGAGTTATTCACAGCCTATCTGTCTAATAGCATAGATTAGAAATTTCCGTCATAGTGCAAAGAAACAACTCGCACGCTCTCCGGTGCTTATGCTGTGTCTCCTTTATCTCCGTCTCACTCGTACTGAGTGAGACGGAGATAAATCAATAAAACAGTGACAGGTGTAGTCGTCGAGCAACAGTCATTACTTCGAAAGGTGGCCAATAATGTGTGTGACAAGATGCATGCTTCGGCGTAGTAGTTTAGATAGTTGATCCCGGTTGGTATCCCTGATAGCAATCGTGAGGTCAATGTAGAAGCCTTTTTTTTAACAAGGCGAAATCTTATTAAGTCCATCAGGGCGCTCTCGGGGGGAGCTGCCCGGTGATTGGGGGTCCCCCTGGCCGGGGTATACCTACTAAAACCCCTTGGAGTCCTTCATGCCGCTGCAATGTAGAAGCCTTAGGGCGATCTGACAACTCTAACAATCGGAGCCACACCACTATACAAAAGAAGATCAAACCAAAAGACTGTGCAAAATCTAATCTTACCTGGAAAACTGCAAAGACACGTAAGGATGAAGACACAAGTTGGACCCCCCGACGATGGCTGCATCACAATGGCCATCTCTGATGGCTCTGAAGGCATGTTCCAACGCATAGAGGGAACTGGAGCAAGCTGAGTCGACTGTGTAGGAAGGGCCGGTCACTCCTAGCCAGTAGGAGATACGGTTGGCTAACATGGCTCGGGAACATCTAGGGGAAGAGAGGTTAGTTATTTAGTAGTGAACACTTTTGATGTGGGATATGAGACGACGTAAGTGATGACTTGAAGAGGATGTACTATGTAGCCATTGATCTCAACCTTAACAGTAGATATGACTTCAGAAGGAAGACAGTTGCAAACAGCCACAGAAGTAAGGCTAACTTTTTAATGATACTTTTGACGTTTTAAAAGTCATTCGACGACTTCATCTTCGTCTACCTACTTTTTCCATACAAACGTAGTAGACTGTTTCCTCCCTAAATAAAGACATTACCTAGGTACCTAGAGCAAATATGTTTATGTCATAATACCTATATCTGCCATGACCATGAACGTTTTGGTTGTTTTCATTTTATAATTAAGTAGGTACCTACTAGAATAGAAATACAATTTAGAAACAGACGGACGGACGGACAGACAGACAGTGAAGTCTCAGTAATATGGTCCCGTTTTTACCTTTAGGTACGGAACCCTAAAAATTAGAAAATGAAAAAATCAAAACGTAGGGGCATGGCCAATACTTAATGGTCATCTATACTAATATTATAAAGAGGTAACGTTGGTAACATGTATATATGTATGTATGTATATTGGGGGTAATCTCCGAAATTACTGGACCGATTTCATAAATCCTTTCACCATTAGAAAGCTACATTCACCCTGAGTAACATAGGCTACTTTTGATCCCGATATTCCCACGGGATCGGGACTTACGCGGGTGAAACGCGGGAAACTGCTAGTGGCATAAACATATTTTTTCTAATATTTTTTTTCAGGGAGGAAACAGCCGACTCCGCTTGTAAAGTTTGTATGGAGAAAAGAGTAGGTAGACTGTCCTCTCAACTTGAAATCATTGAGATCATTCCTTTTTACGTCACCTTCCACGTAATTAATAGAATTTGTCTAAAGATCCAAGCGAATTAATTAACCTTATCAACAACTTAGTAACGTTAAATAAGACTCAACACTCAAACAAAGTTTTAATGCAGTCAAATTAATGAAGCCAGTCTTAATACAGATGGAGTAGATTTAAAGCTGAGTTTTATAGCGACGAATTAAATTTAAATGTGACGAACTAGTAGTGTCCCGCGGTTTCACTCGCGTAAGTCTCGACCCCGTGGGAATATCGGGGTCAAAAGTAGCCTATGTTACTCCTCGATAATGTAGCTTTCTTTTGGTGAAAGAATTTTTGAAATCGGTCTAGTAGTTTTTGAGTTTATTCATTACAAGCATACAGACACACACATAACACATAAGACCCAATCTCGAAGTATTTTCCACGAACCCTTTCTTAGTGAATTTCTACAGATTGGTTGCCTGGAAGAGATCGCCCATAGGCGATAAGGCCTCCCATTGTGCCACTTTAGTGTTTTAAGTTATTCTTTGTATGATTTGAATTATGTGTTTTGGTGCAATAAAGTGTTAGTCTATTTATCTATCTTTAGATCACAAAGAACACATCCTCCAAATTTAATATTTCTAGGTCCAGTGGTTTAGCTTGTAAGCTACTGAGCTTGTGCTATGGTGATTAGACCATTTATATAATATACCAACTTATCTATAAAATGTCTTTGCCATAGCCTTAGAGACTTTGTTTCACCCGCGTAAGTCCCGGATCCCGTGGGAATATCGGGATTAAAAGCCTATGTTACTCATGGTGAATGTAGCTTTCTAATGGTGAAAGAATTTTTGAAATCGCCGCAGTAGTTTTTGAGTTTATTCATAACAAACATACAGACACACAAACCCACATACACACAAAAATACAAATCTTTCCTCTTTATAATATTAGTGTAGATGTAGATATCCGTTGTCTAGTCACCGTAACACGAGCTTAGTAGCTCACCACGGGGCTAGATGGCGCTGTGTGATGTTCACACATAAATTAATTCAATCCGAACAGCAGTTACCATCAACCAAATTCATCGCCATCAAACCGTAACTTAAGCTCAAAGCTGTGCTGTAACTTTACAGAGGAACTACTCGCAATTGTCATAATGACATAGATTGCATTCATTCCAGTGAGAAATTACCCGTAGACTACCTTTGAGCACAGTATAAATAAAGTGGTAGCGAGCTATAGGTAACTGTCCTTTGAGTAAGCGAGCTGTTTGTCAAAAGCATCATTGAGTTTGAGGTAAGGTCACCGCAGTGGATGTTTACAACTGTCTTCCTTCTGATGTCATAATTTTAATTGAAATCATGGTTGGTATCTTTGTTAATGAAACATGAAAGTACTCTATACCTATAAAGTACAAAGTCCTGACTGTCTGGGTGAATAACATGCAGCGCCTAACTCCATCAGTACTTCCCTGATCTTCCGTTTAAGTGTGGAATTTTGCACAGCGGTAGGTAAGACGATGCGAAAAAAGGGTTGTTTCAATACGAAGCTAGTTTCAATACAAACCCAGTGATCCCGAAGCCGTTGACCTGCATCTTCTCGTAGAACCATGTCTTCTCTGACTCCGAGAAGCAGGCGCCCACGAATACACCTGTCTTGGTGTCGCGAAGCTCTTTCGGGTTTACTCCTGTGGAGAAAATACATTTGGGAGATGGTTACCACTACAATATTATAGATTGAACAACAAATAATGGAGCATCCACACTAGAGTATAGAGAAGAAATCCCGGTACTGAAAATCCCGGGATTTCCTGATACTAATAATCAGTAAAAGAACCGGGAATATTGGATGTAGATATGTATGTAATCAGTGATTACTATAATCACATAAGTATTTACTTTTATTCTGTATAGTACTTGTTATAGCGGTAACAAAAATACTTCATCTGTGAAAATTTCAACTGTCTAGCTATTACGATTCATGAGATATCGACCTGGTGACAGACGGACGGACAGCGGAGTATTAGTAATAGGGTCATTTGTCTACTCTAAAAAGGTTTTTCAAGCTATTGCATAGCTTTTACCGACTGACCGAATCAAGAAATCCGTAACGAAAAAAATATCTAACACCCCTCTGACTCCGCCTACCATGTACCTAGCCTAAGAAAAAAAATGCTATGCAATAGCTTTACCGTGGCAGTCCCCGAGTGCCACACGTTTTTTTATTTGAAAATTTGAAGCTGAATTAGCTTTTTATAAAGCTTTACACAAAATCTTCAAAAAATACCGAAAGTACCGAAAATCCCGGTTTTTTTCTTAGTAGAAGAAAATCCTTATTCTCAAAAAAGTTTCCGGTACTCGATACCATAATCCACATTGCCCGTTGCCTAAAGTCAAGAAGCTAGGCCAGTAATCGTGCAATCACATGATGCTTTTAGACTAGCAAACTGAATTGGCACGCGGAAGCGGGACTTACGCGGGTGTATAAAATATATCTAAAACTCCACGAAAACATGGTAGATATAGGCTTTGATAATAACAAATAAGGGCAGATACGGTACCTAGCCACGGCAAATGAGACGATATAACTGCGTCAGCTGACGCACTAGCCTCAGTCGTATGTGGAACCGAACACTGCGATTTCTAGCTTGTTTTTCGACTACGCAATGTTAGAATAAGAATACCGTATCTTCCCCTATAAGAACATCATTGGATTAGGTAGGTAAACGGTTATCATAATTTCTAAATTCATTCCTAAAACATTTTAATACTAGACTTACTTCTGCAAAACAAAAACAAATTACGAAACCGAAGTTTCGAAGCAGCGAAGTGTAGGTATCTATCGAAAAAATAAAGTTAATTCTGTTCCCAAAATAAGCGCCGATAGAATTTCAATAAGTTTTGTTCCTTGAAAATGTCCCTGAAGCAATTTCAAAACATAATTGTCCTTTGGAACAAGCACGTGCTTAATAAATTAAGATTAACAGAACGTCGCTTCGGGGATCGAATGTCCTAGAACGAAAAACATTTTGGTTTCTCCCCTCTTTTCGTAATAGGGGACCATCGATACTGGTTTACGAGAGTCAGGGTCACACCGTAGCGTAACATGTTATATTAAAACCCTAAAAAAAGCACAGGGCGAGCGGAGGTAGGTGTTTGAACAACGCGGACGAAGTGGCGGGTTCTAAAATTCATCAGATCTGGGGGGGAATTTAATTCTACGAACATACGAACGAAAGAAAGAAAATCTGTCATCCATCTTCGGACAAAATCTGTCATTCATGAATGTTTCGTTCGTATATATCCGGATCCGTCTGGACATATGGAAATATTTTGTATGGCTGTTTTATATTTTAAACAAAGACTATGATGCTTCTTATAATATTATCTTTTTATAGATATAGATCTATATGTACTATTATCAGATAAATAGCGCGTGCAATACGCTACGTACTGCTGTGCAAAATCCACTTTTTTGCCATGATTATCTTTTCCATCAGTACTTTCCTGGTTGTCCATTTAAGTGTGGATTTTTGCACAGCGATAGGTAGGTGTTCGAACACGCTGACAAAGTCGCAGGTTCAGCTAGTACAAGACAATTTCGGTGTGACCGACGTTCCTTTTTATCGTATTCCAATCAATAGTCACCTTCTTTGCTACTAATGAGACCAATTTATTTACCAGAAGTCCTCGAGCACTCAGCGAATTAAATTCTTAGCCAATCTCTGTCAGTTTCCACTTATTTAACTTTAAATGGGTCGTTTGCTCCGGTCGGGTCTAAGTTGTACTTATACATAATCGGGGCTATTAAAAAACTTGTACTAAGATCGTATTACGTGGATCGTGTTCTGTCTTTTACCGTGACAAAGTATTTTAAAGTGAAAACTTAGTAGGTACACATTTAAGAATTGCCCTGTGTAAAATTATACTACTAAAATAAAGCTAAAATTATAAAGATGAAAGTTTATGATTGTGTTTGTTGCCATATTTACATTTTCCCGGGTCTTTATCGCGTATTATTTATTTTCTTACCTCGACGTTTCAACCATGTTACAATGGTCTTGGTCGCGAGGGGACTGGAGCAGCGGCGGGCGACGTCTTCTTATATACTACTGGATGTGGACCGTTGGTGAAACTACCCACATTTTTACTGTCCGCGGGTAAGTCAACTACCCAGATTTTTTCTGTCATAGTTCGTAAACAAGTCTAAGGGGTGCGACACACCACGCGCAACACTAAGGGGCACGACAAACCACACTCACAATATCCGTAGACACGACCGGAGTTTTTTCGCGACACTTACACATTCCTATTACCGGATTCCACGTAGACGAGAGCTTGTATCCGTTTTCCCGGTTGAAATAATATGTATGTTTCTTAATTTCAACCGCTTCACGAACAATCCTGGAGTAGTATCGTCGTTCAGTGGAAAGGACACGGGGTGCATGCAACTCAATCCAATGGTTTGATCCTGATAATAGGAGGTGTTCTGCAATCGCCGATTTTTCCACCTGGCGGTTCTTGACTGCAGCTATGTGCTCTTTGACCCGTTCAGCGATGGTCCGTTTCGTCTGGCCGATATACGAGCTACCACAGCTACAATCAACCTTGTATACACCTGGCATCTGGTAGGGAAAACTGTCCTTCGTTGATTGTGAGTGTGGTATGTCGTGCCCCTTAGTGTTGCGCGTGGTGTGTCGCACCCCTTAGACTTGTTTACGAACTATGACGGAAAAAATGTGGGTAGTTGACCTACCCGCGGACAGTAAAAATGTGGGTAGTTTCACCAACGGTCCACATCCAGTAGTATATAAGAAGACGTCGCCCGCCGCTGCTCCAGTCCCCTCGCGACCAAGACCATTGTAACATGATTGAAACGTCGAGGTAAGAAAATAAATAATACGCGATAAAGACCCGGGAAAATGTAAATATGATAACAAATCGTGTGAATTTAAAAAGTTTATTGTGTTTGTTGCTCCTTCAGACAACAACTGCTGAACCGATTGCGATTAAACTCGTTAGGTACCTAAGTATGTAAATAAATGAAGACATGGAATAACACATAGGTACTCTCTTTATCCCGTTACCCCAGCGGTATCGGCACATACGCGGTAGAAAACTTTGGCTAGTTAGTAATAATAAAGGTAAATGGTTTTTGAAAAAATGCTTCCCAAAATTCTACACCCGACAGGGTTCGAACCGGCAAACCCAAACACTTACACCCTTAATATTAAACGTGGAATAAGATCGGATTAGTATAGTGCTTTGTCTTTTTCCGTAGCAAGAACTTTCACAAGAACAAACTATAAATCTAATCCGACTTCATTTCACGTCAAATAAGAGAGTTAATTAAATAATCAGTGTATAGTGATTGTATTGGAAACAGTTAAAAAATAAAATCAAAGAAATAGGTTCAACAAAATCACTTTACAATAACATCGCGGATACAGAATCTATTTGAGCAAACTCTTTGGAGATAGACAACTTAATTTTATAAAAGAGAATTTCGTGTCTCTAGCATTTTATAGAATTAATCTCTAAAGCTAAGGTCAACAAGATAACTCGACATACAACCAGTCAATACACAATCGAGCGACATATTATTAAAAAATAAATTTAGATTTAGAGAAACACTATAGATAGAGTTGACTTTAACGGTATTTAGAAAACTTCAGAATGTAATTGTTGATTTTAGTACAATAAGTAAACTTGTTTTTTCGATTTTAATCGCGTGGTATTTATTACTTTTAGCATTGTTTCAATGCTCAACGTTTCGAGACTTTGCTATAAGTAATAAACACCACGCGATTAAAACCGAAAAGTGAGTTTAATTTCAATACAATAAGTATTTAAAAAATTACATAGGAAAGTGTAACACGTATAGTTTAACCACCGCTAAAGTAAACGGTCTTTAAAAATAAATAACCGAGAGATAGACAGTCGCAGTGCCGTGTCGTCGTCGAGTCGTGTCGCATCATTGTGTCTCGCATTGAAAACGCTGATTTATTAAATAAGAAACGTTTTAAGAGCCAATATTGAGTTAGAATTACTTAAAAGTCCAAGTTATAATGGGTCCTTTGATATCGGAGCGGGAAGATTATTCTGTTACGAGTCGGGACCAAATTTAGATAGGTTTGAGTGAATCATATCAAGCGTTTACTTTCGTATTTAACTAGCTGCGCCCCGCGGTTTCATCCGCGTATAAGAGTGCATTCATTGAAAGCTACATTCACCCTGAGTAACATAGGCTACTTTTGATCCCGATATTCCCACGGGATCGGGACTTACGTTGGTGAAACCGCGGGACGCAGCTAGTACACATATAAACAGACAAACGGGTCAAACCTCTTCCTTTTTTGAAGTCTATTTAATAAACTTTTTTTAAGGCGAGCGCAGCCGAAATAATATTCGAAAATGTAGCTACGAGTAGATAGTACTAATGCTAAAACGACTGCGTTTTTATGTTATAAAATGAAATATAGGTAGGTATAATTAAGTATAGTGTAATAAAATATAATATTTACCTAACAAAAAGTTCCCATACTGTTTTTTTACGCGTAAAATTAGGTATAAGTAGGTTAGGTAATCATTTACAAGCCAACAGGTCCATCGCCAACTAAACTAAGTAAGCGTGTTTATTATTTACTTTTGTATAGGTATGTGTTTTTTGTTTTTTTTTTCTCTGGTTATGTTGTGCAAATAAAGATTTCTATCTATCTATCTATCTAAGTGAGGTAGTTTAGCTAAGCTTGTCAGCTTTTCTAATAAGTGAGCAACTGGATCGACTATACGGACCTAAGCTAAGTTAGTTTAGTCAGCTATCTCGGCAATACCTAGACGTTGGCTTCAATTTCACATTTTGGAAAAAAGTTTCACTAACGTTACTTTTGAGAAAGATGAATATTATAATGTACCTATGTTCCTTTATTAGGATTAGAAAATCTTTCAAATAGATTGTACCTACATCTTAGTCTAAAAGCAATATGGTGAGGTTTGAATGTTCCCATTTAAGATTTGAGTCCTATTGTCTAAGAACGCTGTCTCTCGCATGATATGGAATTATTTCTCAATTTAGAATTAATTATTTTGTATGTCAAGCCGAGTTACCACCGCTAGCTGAGCGAAGTCAGTAGGTAATGTCAGTTTAACTTCCAGCGATCGCTTTCATAGTACGCCTCTTTCGAACTCTTTCGTGCTATGAAAACGATTAATGCTAAACTGAGACATTAATGACCTCGCTCAGCTGACGGTGGGAACTTTGCTGATCTCGTCACTGACATTGAAGGTTGTTTGAAAAGCACTAACGAATGGAGCTGGCTGTAAGCAAAGATATTCTATAAATAGCATCTTAAAGTAGGTACCTAGTATGAGATATAATGTCTAGGTAAATACCTGGCTCCAAGTACTCGAGACTAAACATTTTTGGTGTAGAATCTACTTTGTAAAGACTTCGTACAAATTCGATAGGCATACGGTACAACGATAATACTGTAAGGCTAGGTTAGTATGTACCTAGCCTTAAAGTATTATCGTTACAGTTACTAATAGTTTAGTCGGGATCTTAGTACATTTTTGCAAAGTGATTACTATCAAGCTAGTTTTCCGTGAGTAGCTTCATTTTGATGAGACGCCCAACCATTTCCTATACGAAACTCTCGATTGTGGTAGATAACAGAGGTAGGATCTGTACTACTAATTTTGAGCGTAGGCCCGGGGTAACACACCACGCAATTTGTAGGACAATATGACTGTTAAATTATATAAATGCTAACAAATATGTATTTATGGTACTGAGATGTACGAACAATCCCATAATATCCTTCCAAATACTATAAAAAGCGCGGAGACTGCGTACTGAATTAGTCTGCGCGCTTCCATAGTACTTGAAGGGATGGGATTGTTCCTACGTATTCGTACGTTAGCGCACGAACGATTTCAGAAGAAAACGTATCCAAAGTGGTGCCTGCCCAACTTTAGTGCTAAAACTTACCAGCATCAATAATAGCTTCATACGCCTTCTCCAGCAGTATCCTGCACATGGGATCCATGGTGTGGGCCTGCTTATAGTGGACGCCGAAGAAAGACGCGTCGAATTTGTTGACATTGTTGATCTTCCCTGTGCGCTGTGGGATCTCAGGGTGGGCCAGCTTCCAGCGGCGTGCGTCTGCTGATATTAAATCCACCTGGATATGGTACAGAATGGAAAGAATTATATTTAGGTAGAGCCATACCACAATTTTGTTTGCATTCATTAATATCTACCTACTCTTTCTCCATACAAACGAAGTCGACGGTTTCCTCCCTGGACATTAGAGACATTAGAGCAAATATGTTTATGCCACAAAACCTACATATATCTGCCATATTTTTTTTCCATTTTCTTAGTAGAATCTTACTAATCTTACTAATATTATAAATGCGAAAGTAACTCTGTCTGTCTGTCTGTTACGCTTTCACGCCTAAACCGCTGAACCGATATTGATGAATTTTGGTATAGAGATAAATAGGACCTCGGAGAAGGACATAGGCTACTTTTGATCCCGCAAATCCCGCGGGATCGGGACTAAGGTAACAGCGCTTTCACGCCTAAACCGCTGAACCGATTTTGATAAATTTTAGTATTAAGATAGATGGGACCTCGGACAAGGACATAGGCTACTTTTGATCCCGTAAATCTCGCGGGATCGAGACTTAGGTCGTATACCTGAACCGATTTTGATAAATTTTGGTATAGAGATAGATGGAACCTCGGAGAAGGACATAGGCTACTTTTGATCCCGTAAATCCCGCGGGATCGGGACTTAGGTCGTATACCTGAACCGATTTTGATAAATTTTGATATAGAGATAGATGGGACCTCGGAGAAGGACAATAGGCTACTTTTGATCCCGTAAACCCCGCGGGATCGGGACTTAGGTAACAGCGCTTTCACGCCTAAACCGCTGAACCGATTTTGATAAATTTTGGTATTGAAATAGATGGGACCTCGGACAAGGACATAGGCTACTTTTGATCCCGTAAATCCCGCGGGATCGAGACTTAGGTCGTATACCTGAACCGATTTTGATAAACTTTGGTATAGAGATAGATGGAACCTCGGAGGAGGACATAGGCTACTTTTGATCCCGTAACTCCCGCGGGATCGGGACTTAGGTCGTATACCTGAACCGATTTTGATAAATTTTGGTATAGAGATAGATGGGACCTCGGAGAAGGACATAGGCTTCTTTTGATCCCGTAAATCCCGCGGGATCGGGACTTAGGTCGTATACCTGAACCGATTTTGATGAATTTTGGTACAGTGATAGACAGAACCTAGGAGAAGGACATAGGCTACTTTTGATCCCGGAAATCCCGCGGGATTAGAACTTACGCGGGTGAAACCGCGGGACGCAGCTAGTAGAAATATAATTAAGAACGCCTTGAGCAATATTTTTAGGTATGATGTTAGTAATAGCGATGGTGTTGTTGGTAACTCGCTTGGCGTGTCGGATACGGGTTCGAATCCTGTCGCGGGAGGATTTTTGATGATGCATTTCGTCTTGAAAATATTTCTAAATATTTTCAAGAAGAAATTGGCAAAACTCTTGTATCGTATTGGTTACCTGGAATTGGTTAACTGGAAGAGATCGCCCTTAAGCGATAAGGCCGCCCTTTGTGCCACACTAAATTTTAGTTATTCCTTGTAATACTTTTATATTTTGGTACCAAACAGTGTTCATCTATCTTTCTCTCTATGTAATGTAATTTGGTTTTCGAAGCCCATTTATCAATTTAAAAAGTAATCAATAAGTAATAACATTAAAATACCTGCCTATATAGGTACCTCTTACTCCGCCTACCGTTCACATTATCTTACAAAGGTAACCTAAATATATTTCTCGATTGATTAAACACAAATTCCAATATCGTTTCGTTTCACTTCATTTATACGGAACCCACGAATGGATGTCAAAGGAGTTGAAAAATTAATTCGTTGCGTGCTTTGCGGATCCCTTCAATCGTCTCGTGTGGGTAGGTAATTTCGTGGGAAGTTTTTGGTGTTCATATTTGATTCTATATTTTCCTGTGGTAGGTGAATCAAATATATCAAGCAGAAATAAATTAAATAGGTACATATTTAATTTATAAGTAGGTACAGGCAATAATGCCATCCATCCGTTACTATTAGAAAACTAAGTGCTTATGAGATATAAAACCGTTCGCCTACTAAACCCTATTTCAGAAACTTAGATCAAAAATGTAAACAAAAGTTATTAGGTACATTACATACTTTTTTTTGTAAATACATACCTACTATGGTAGGTACATAGAAAACTCCCAGACCAGGCACAAATATTTATTTTTAAGCATAAATACTTGCACCCGACGGGAATTGAACCCGTAACCTTCTCCATTGCAGTCGGGTCTTCGCGCGGCCTCCAATGTGAAGAAGACACAAGAAACTTGTGTCTTCTTCAAAGGGTCAAAGGTCAAAGGGTTGTTCTTTTTTGCAGTGATCATGTGAATCACATTGTCGCATATTTATAATTATACTGAAGACCTTTTCATTTCATTTAGGATCACTGAATGGATCATCAACATATGCTTTTCCAAACCCATACCTTATTAAAAAGGTTTTCCTGCAGATGCACGACGGAGTCGGAATCAGGGAAGTACCCTGAAACCCCGCTGATGTAGACCTCGTCTCCAGGCGGCGGGTGAGAGAGACGGTGGCCAGATGTAAGTCGGTCTTCGGATACTACTGGTGGTGCCATCTGGAATTTCAAAAGATAAACGTTATTTAGATGTTTCTCTCTTAAATATCCTACTTCCTACTATACGAAAGTTTGCAAGTAAAAGTATATACCTCGCGACCAAGACCGTTGTAACATAGTCGAAACGTCGATGTAAGAAAATTATATAGTAAAAATCACGCGATTAAGACCCGGGAAAAATTATATACGGTATTAATTTGCTTTCGATTTCTCACAAGTGTCTTAATTTTTTGAAGTATGTTCCATCTTTACAATTATTTTTAAGTTAAGTATACCTACTTATGTTATTTAAATGTTACCATTTTAATTTATAACTTATTCTTTTTTTTTTATTTCACATTATCCATTAAAGAGAGATTTATTACAAGAAAACAGAAAACCGTTCCTACCTAAGGCCAAAGTCTGTGCATTTTAATCAAAATACCTATGTAAATTAATAAATTAATTAGTTACCCGTAGATACATTTCGAAAAACCCTTTCTTATCGGATGCCTCCATCATAGAAAGAACACACTCTTCAAATTTCAGCTCTAAACTATCAGCGGTTTAGGCTGTGCGTTGATCAGTCAGTCGGTCAGTCAAGACAAAGGCATTTACAGATATTAAAGATAGATAGTTATTTTAAAATTATCTTACATGAAGGTTTCGACTATACCAATAGTCGTGGTCACGAGATGACTGTACCAAGACAATATTCAATACTATACCATAGTCCACAAGCGACAAAGACTATTTAAAAAAATAGTCGAAACGTCCTCAACGTTACGCAAATTTAAAAATAACAATATCTACCTACACGAAAAAGACCCCGCAAAATATACCAAAAGACATGTTTATTACTTTTAGCATTGTTACAACGCTCAACGTTGCAATTTAGAGCCTGCGTACACAGGAACGTTTTTGATATCATTTTAATAATTTTTTGATAAGACGATAGTTTCACTGTAACTTTTTAATACAATAGAATGACAAATCACATCTTAGTCTATCCTGAAGAAGAGACCTGGAAAGGTCTCGAAACGTTGAGCGTTGTAACAATGC
Source organism: Idaea biselata (assembly GCA_958496205.1). Taxonomy (NCBI): domain Eukaryota; kingdom Metazoa; phylum Arthropoda; class Insecta; order Lepidoptera; family Geometridae; genus Idaea; species Idaea biselata. The sequence continues at coordinate 20,229,313 of OY292405.1, read as the reverse complement.
TAAAAGTAATAAACACCACGCGATTCAAACCGAAAAATGTCTTTAATTTCAATACAACATCGCGAAAACAGAAGAAGAGTCTAAAATATACCTAAATATAAGTCTTCATTATATACCTTCTTTTATATAGGAACGTAGAATTAGATTGCATATGACGTTGTTTCAAACATAATAAATAAACCCACTGCTTTTTTCCATTAAATTTCATGAATTTAACATTAAAATGGTAAATAACAATCCCGGGGTCAGTCTTAATTTAAATTCTGTATTTCACATGCATTATTCACTATTCACTTACGGGTCTTTTATTAAAAGGTAAATTAGAATTTTAATTCTATACCTAACATGCATGGATCGGATTTGATTTTTTTTTATTTTTATTTAATTTTATTAAGAAATCAAAGTACGTTTATTCATTCGGATATTAGCAAGATATCTCTTAGAAATGTCAGTTATTATATCTAATCTACTGTGTTTTCGGAACGCGACCTCCAATGAGAAGAAGACACAAGAAACTCGTGGGTTTTTTTGTTTGTTTTTTTTTGCAGTCGTCATGTGATTTACATTGTCGCATATTTATTATGAACAATAGTGGTACTGGAGCAATAATCTATACCATAATAATCCTTGCTAGCATTAGGTACAAGCGTCTAGTTCTATGTGATTATTGTAAGATGAGACTGTAGTTTTCAGTATAATTTTTAGAACAATAAGAATGCTTAAAATATAATAAAAGCATCTTGAATCAAAAACGAAAAAAAATGTTTTACCTATTTCAAAATGCAATTGCATTTTGCAATATTATGCCACCCGAGGACATTGTTTTCCAATTGTCCTTATTCAGGCTTTCACAGCATTAAAGAACAAAGCTCTATTCTACAAAATAATTAAATATTCCACGACGTTACACTCTAGCCTTTAACTAAGCACAAGGCTTGTACCATAACTACAAGACGAATATACCTAGCTCTTTTTTTGTTGTAAATAAAATAAATTAACTAAATTTTGTGAACTACACATAGCGCCATCTAGTCTCATAGTAAGCTTTTTAAGCTTGTATTATGGTGACTTAACAACGGATATATAGAATATCTTTTCCCCAGCAGCGCCTGGGGACCGTTTAAGTGTGGCACTTTGCACAGCGGTAGGTAGATGTTCGAAAAACGCGGACTAAGTCGTGGGCACAGCTACTATTTAATAATTCTTTAATATATTATTTAATATATTTCTTTAATATATTTTATTATTACCTAATTTATATAACTAGATTAACTTGATAAAAGAAGGTTATTGTTGAATTATAAATAGTTTTTTTATATTATTCAATATATAAATAGTTTATTTATATTATTCAATATATAAATAGTTTATTTTGATATCGTTTAAAATCCCACAATAAAGAAAACGGCTAAGTGCTTTTAATAAGCATTGTACTTTCTGACAAGATTTTTTAAAATAGACACTTTGATACAAATTACTCCCGTTAGTACCTAGATACAAAAATTTCCCGTTCCAAAACGTTCTTAGCACGCATTTGTTAATAGCCGTAATAGGAAAGTACCTAGGTATGTTCTTTGTACGAAAGAATGCCTCCGGCCGGGGTGTATTAGCCCAAGTGTCAAAATGTCCAAGGGGTATGTCCAGATGCCATAAACACAATAGGTCAATTTGTCCCGAGTGTTAAAATGTCCAGGATGACATAATGTCCAGAAGCCACAACGTCCACTGGTCAATTTGGCCCGAGTGTTAAAATGTCCAGGATGTCATAATGTCCAGAAGCCACTACGTCCACTGGTCAATTTGGCCCAAAAATTGAATTGTCCGCGAAGTTATAATGTCCGGATGCCATGAACCACTGGTCAATTTAGCCCGAGTGCTAAACTGTCTGTGTTTAAACCGCAAACACGAAAAATACCGCAAACGAAACGTTAATGTATTATAGTAAAATAATGTGGACAAAGGTTTGAATCAAAAGGTATACCTAATTTACTAACAAAATGCAGTCTATGGCCTAAAGGTGGTAGGCGGCCATAGTATATTCGTCCTCCATCTTAATGCTTATACTTGAGCAAAAAAACTTAAGAACGTGGCGACTGTTACCATTTCCATACAAACTTAATACCAAAATAAATAATGAAAAATTTAGTTTTCTACTTTAATATCTAATTCAAATAAAACGGAGAAACATTTTTCAATGAAAAAAATGTTTCTCCGTTTTATTTCATTTCGAATGAATATTTTGGAAAACCTTGTGGTGGGGACCCTTTAAAAGTAAAATCTTATCCGAATAATATCGATATTAAGGTAGAGAACTAAATTTTTCATAATTTATTTTGGTATTAAGTTTGTATGGAAATGGTAACAGTCGCCACGTTCTTAATACAAATTCCTTGTGCAAAGAATACTCGAAATATAAACTCTTTTCTTTTTCTCGTAGTCATGGTATAAAGTATAGTATGCAACTCTTGAATAAACTACGGATTTACATTGAGGGCCATGAATCACTCGCGTCGCTCAGGATTCTAACCCATAAATCACTTGCTACACTCGTGATTCATCTATGGCCCTCGCTATAAATCCGTGCTATATTCACTAATTGGCCTTATTATTATTTTCGAAGTATTTAACTTAAATGCAAACATGGAATTAGCTACATTCTAAAATATAGTAAAAGAATACTTTAATACAAAACTCTAGTGAGAGCGTCGAGGCATGCGAACTACTAGGTAAGCTGTAATTTTTGTTCACACGATGTTCGCGAGGTCTACTGTTCACAGAGCTATACCACTGTTTAAAGCAGGGGTTCCCAAACTACGGGGCGCGCCCCCCTGGGGGGCCGCAGAGGCATTTACAGGGGGGCGCGGGTCACCTGTGTAGTTAACAAATTAAAACCTGATTTAAAAATTGTTTCCTTAGTCGGCCAATGTTATTTTAATCATGTTAAGAACTTATCAGCCTCTACCTCCTCCTCACAGGCGCTATCAAAGGTATTTGGTACAACTTGCCAAATACCTTTTGTATGACTTTGAAAACTATAATGAGCAATAAAAATACTTATTTCGAACACTTTTTATTTTGGCCTGATAATCTGGACTGGACGGAGGGGACGCGGATTCATTTTATGGTCGAAAGGGGGGCGCGCCTCAAATAAGTTAGGGAACCCCTGGTTTAAAGGTTATTAATAAACTCAGTTAAAGCCTGAAAACATGAAGTCCTTGGAACTTACTTAATCGTAGTTACATTTTCCCGGATCTTTATCGCGTATTTTTATTTATTTTCTTACCTCGACGTTTCAACTTACAATGGTCTTGGTGATGGTCCAGCCCCCTCTCGACCAAGACCATTGTAACATGGTTGAAACGTAAAGGTAAGAAAATAAATAATAATACGCGATAAAGACCCGGGAAAATGTAACTATGTTAACAAAAAAGTTTATTACTCAATCATTTCAAGGACTAGCCTCTTAAATTTCATCAAAACTCCAATGAAAAAGAAAATTCCTAAAACTCACCTTGAAAAATTCCAAAGAAATATTTGTCAAAAATCGACTAACGTGGTCACTTTCTCACTACCACTACACGTCTGGCACACGCTACCCCGACCTAATGGTTATAAAATGATTAATTAAAAAAACGTATTATACTACAGGATGTTCTGAATTGTATGTTAAATACATTTAACTTCGAGCTTAGCGCGCAACTCAGTGGTTCCATACAAAAAACATCGAATTATTTTGAACTGCTTTGAAGATGTAAAAATAAAAAAACATATTTTAACCCCTACGAATTAAGAACCTACTCCTTTTTTTGGAAGTCGGTTAATAACTTATTTTAATAACGTTAACCCTGATAGTAACTGTTATATATTCCCAGATAATAATGGAAATGACATCTAAACTCATTATAAATCTGAAATTTTGTTTGTTTCTTCCCTCTTCACGGTCAACTGACAACGGTGAACTTACGCGGGTGAAACCGCAGGGCGCTGCTAGTTAATAATGTTTAATTAATTAATTTTAAAATTAGAATGAACTAACGTAGCTACATATTAAGAGGAAACGATACCTACCTGTTCTCCATACAAACGTAGTCGACTGTTGCCTCCCCGGATAAAGACATTAGAGCAAATAAATGTTTATGCTGTAAAACCTACATCTGCCATGACCGTTTTCATTTTTTTTTCTTATTAGGATAGAAATATAATCTAGAATAATTAGAATATGACGAAAAACCTAATATCGGTTTTATGGCATATTTACCCGACTGCCGAAGGAGAGTTATCTCTAATGTCTTTATCCAGGGAGGAAACAGTCGTCTACGTTTGTTAAAAGAAATAATTAGGTATCCTTTTTCGTTAAAAAATATATAAGTACCTAAATTAATAACTCAAATTAGGATACAAAGTTTCTTTGGTCTTTCAACCGGCCAGAAATCGGAGAAGAAATATGTGTCCCTCAACTAAAATAAAGCATTGATAAATGCTACTAATCTAATAAAGCTGAAAGTTTGTGAGTATGTGTGTATGTTTGTTACTCAATCACGTAAAACCACTCAACCGATTACTATGAAACTCGGTATGTGGATAGCTGAATACTTAGATAGGCTGCATTTTATTCCGATATTGACGACCTCTGTGGCGCGTCGTGCGAGAGCGCGACTGCAATGCAGGAGGTTGCGGGTTCGATTCCCGCCGGGTGCAAGTATTTATGCTTAAAAATAAATATTTGTGTCTGGTCTGGGTGTCCTTCTATGTATAATATGTATGTATTTACAAAAGAAAAATAAATATAAGTATTATATCCGTTGTCTAGTCACCGTAACACAAGCTTAGTCGCTTACCACGGGGCTAGATGGCGCTGTGTGTTGTTCACAGAATTTATTTATTTATTTATTTATATTCCCGCGGAATCGGGACTTACGCGGGGGAAACCGCGGGGCGCAGCTAGTAACTACATAATTATGTTATTCAAGAAAGAAAATAATCATACTTAATATTATCTATTGTTAAAACTGTAATATAACAATGTCGTGGGATTGTGGTTTTGTACAAAAACAAATGGAACTTTAGAGTACTTTAGATAATCCTATCCTATTATTAATATTAATATTAATATTACTATTATAAAGCGGAAGAGTTTGTTTGTTTTTTTGTTTGTTTGTTTGTTTGAAAGCGCTAATCTCAGGAACCACTGGTCCGATTTGAAAAATTCTATCGGTGTTGGATAGTCCATTTATTGAGGAAGGCTATAGGCTACTTTTGATCCCGATATTCCCACGGGATCGGGACTTATGCGGGTGAAACCGCGGGGAGCTGCTAGTTATTAATACTTTAGAAGCGAATGTTTGCAAGTATGTAGGTATGTGACTTTGTTACTCCTTCACTTAAAAACTACTAAACCGATTGCGATGAAACTTGAAACATAGCTGGAAACCTAGAAGAATACATAAGCTATATTGTACCTATCACGTTTATTCTCGAGTCCCGATGACTTACGCGGGTGAAACCTCAGGGCGTTGCTAGTTTGTAAATAATTAACAATACGTTTTGTCTGTCTTTCATTTTTTGTTTGGAAGGTTTAAGAAGTAACGATTAAGAACATTATAACAATCAATTATCTTTGTTTCCAAAAAACAGAATACCTACTTGCTTAAACACAATACATTTAATAATCGGGATATTGTTTCATTTTTCGTGAGATATCTCGTATGTAATTGGCCTAATTTTTTAATAATTATTACTTTGTGCCTATAATTTTTTTTTTCTACATACTTTTTTGTCGTTATTATAGCTTTTGTTTTTTTTTGGCTTCACGCGTCTTTTGCGTATAGCTAGTACCGGCCTTACAGCCTTAAAATTTGAGGGATACTTAAATAATTGAGCAGCTCCTAAATATAAAATTTGTAAGAGATATTTTGAGTTTGAGAGCTGCTTATTTGATTAAATAGAACTCAAATTTTGAGTAGCGTTTCTGTATTCGGCCGTTATCACTGGGCGAACAACATGCGACGGCCATGTTCAGCCCAGGGCCTTTTCAAGCCTGGAATCCCTTTACCAACTCTGACGACTAACTCCCTTACTTATAAATGCTGATTAACAGCTGCAAAAACTGTGTATAGTTTGTCTTTTACTGTAAAATGGAGTTTCAAAGTTGATAGACAGAGACAAACGTTACACACGTTAGTGATCTGTGACGGGGGGAGACTAACCTGGAACCTGCTTCAGATAAGCAAATCATTTTGCAGTAGGTATGGTCAATAGCTACTGTGCCTACGACCCCAAATTATTTAAGATAAGGGCGGGAATAAGAAAAGGAAGAAAGAAAAAAGTCCATTTGCGACACGATAGGTACTCCATTTATCCATCCACATCCGATAGTTAGTCAACCTCTGTGGCGCGTCGAGCGAAAGCGCGACTGCAATGCAGAAGGTTGCGGGTTCGATTCCTGCCCGCGCCGGGTGCAAGTATTTATGCTTAAAAAATAAATATTTGTGTCTGGTCTGGGTGACCCTCTATGTATAATTTGTATGTACCTATTTACAAAAGAAAAATTGACCGTTGTTCCCGGTTGCATCTCTCTCGAGAGCCCGGGGTCAGCTTTCCTACTTTTACGTCTCCACTTCGCACGATCTTCGGCAAAAGAAAAATAAATATAAGTAATATATCCGTTGCCGTAGTCACCGTAACACAAGCTTAGTCGCTTACCACGGTGCTAGATGGCGCTGTGTGTTGTTCACAGAATTCACAGAATCTATTCACAGAATTTACATGGAAATCTAAGTACTAAGAATTATACTTAAATGTAAAACTGCAAAACCCTCTCTCTCTCTCTTCTCTCTTTGTTGATCCGACTTGATATTATTTTAACAACAACTTTAAATTTTAAAACAATTCATTCACTCAGTCATTCACCAAAGCGCGTCTTCTTCCAAAAGGTAGCCGGCGCGTCACTCAATCAATGGGCTTTCGGTTTCGGTACAGAGATTAATTAATTCTGAAGAGAAACGATCGCGATCGGCCCAATCAAACCAAACCGTCAAGTACACCCATTGACAAGCGCAAACGGTGGATCAAAAGTTTTCAATCCGAAGGGTGACCATTTTTGTGAAAAGATGAGGATATTTTTCTTAGAAAAGAATACACACAACAGCAATATTAAAAAGAAAACAGCACATATTAACACAACATAATATAGAATGTAATAAAAACACCAATGGGGTGCCACGCGCAAAGCTGTTTGCAGAGGCGCTGGCATCGGATGATCTTTTTTTTTTCGATGATGGTCCTCCACCAATGGAAACGCCGAGTTTTCTTTTATTCTTTCGGTCTCAGACCGATATGGCCAATTTGGCGCCGAGAGTTGTAAAAAACACATGTTTGACAGTTCTTAATTCAAACCTAAGATTAATCGACTCGCGCCCTCTGCCGGGATAAAAAGTTAGTGTTCCTCCTAATTGCCTGCACATCTATCGCCTTTTCTATGCCCCAAGGTTTGCTGAAAGAGAACTCTTTTTAGGGTTAAGCTCGCCTATGTACATGAATTCCTTATTTTATGTCTGTATGTTTTGTGGTGTGTACATTTAAGAATAAAGAATTAAAAAAAAGTCCAATGAACCGTGTGTCTGCTGCCAACAAGGATCTGCCTCGGCATAAGTTGTGGCTTCCGAAGAACCTACAAGGCCACTCTTTCTTCGTTTTACTTTTTATATTTAGTACGTTTTTCCTGTTTTAATCGTGATGCTTTTATCATTCAAATTAATATCTTTTCGCTCGACGTTTTGAGCATGTAAAGACCGAAAAACGTGGTCGGGCGTTGAAAAATGCAACTAAATATTTGACAAGACCCAAATAAAGACATTTTTCGGTTTGAATCGCGTGGTTTTTATCACTTTTAGCATTGTTAATGTCTTTAATTTCAATACAACATCGCGAAAACAGAAGAAGAATCTAAGACCCAAATATTTATTTTTAAACATACTTGGTTCCGGCGGAAATCTACCGCAACCTTCTGCATTGTAGTCGGGCATTCGCTCGCCGCGCCATAGAGGTTGCCCTCTCTAATATTTATAGTTATTTACCTCCACTCAATTGCAAACCATGGACGCTTCACCAAAACTTCTTAATCCAATAGGGTGGCCATAGCTCACGTAAAACGAAAACAAAACAAACAAGTGTCTACTGAAACTGAATTTTCATGACACTACCTGCTTTCTGTTGAATAAAGACGAGATATTTGCCTTTTTCGTTCTCCCATCGAAACTATTTTGTAAAACAAAGTTTAGAGGTTAGATAACTTTTGTTGGTATAACGTGGTAAAAATAGCGGCCATCTTGTTTAATTTATACCGTCTGAGTTAGTTTTAGGGTTCTGTAGCTAAAGGGTATGGATGGGACTCTTTTATGCTCTTTTATTTAAGTATACGGTAAAAATCCACCTGTGTGGGAGTGGCTTAAAGGTTTCAATTTATATAACCTACATAAAATAAATAAATTCAGTGAACATCACACAGCGCCATCTAGCCCCGTAGTAAGCTTCTAAGCTTGTGATACGACGACTAGACAACAGATATAGGTACTACATAATATTATACCTTTTTTTTTGTAAATACTTACAATGATACATAAAAAACACCCAGACCAGGAACAAATATTTAACTTAATCATAAACACTTGCTCCCGGCGGAAATCGAACCCGCAAACTTCTGAATTACAGTCGAGCATTCGTCCGACGCGCCACATAGGTCGTCAAATTGATAACTAGAGTAACAGCTCCCCGGCACAGGTGCGATATTGCGTCCCGTTTTCGCGGTATTGCGTCCCGCTTCACATTGTTACCGTGGGATAATACCGCATGCGTTTTTGCGGAAAAATCCTATCTGTGTGGTTTCAATTTACACTCAAAACGGTAACTGTAGCAATCAGAGTAATAAACGTATTTCCATTTAATCGTTGCAAAAAGTTCATAATATTATTATTCAATGTAATTTAGGAACATGCTGTAAATTGAAAACAAGAGTCCAAATCTAATTTAATGTTACGGTCCAAATTACAATATGGTTATTTCGTAAAATACCCTGAGTTAACCAATGTGTTCCCGCGAGGGTAATCTAAGCATAAAGTTGTTGTTCTACACAAATAGCCTTATTAATAAACGTGGAGTATAAGGTCGGAGTGATTTTACCACTTTCTGTTTCTGTCGTTGATTTTTGAAAGTTCTTGTCACGGAAAAAGACATAACATGTTCTCACTACTCCGACCTTACTCCACGTTTATTAATAAGACTAATTTGTTTTAAATTAGGTACCTACCTACCTACTATCATTTATTCGAGTATTTTGAAGTTATGTTTGTTGGAAAATTAGCTAATTTTGACACTACAAATAGATCCGAAAGGTAACATTTTGAAAAGTCGTATAGAGTTAACGTTTTTCGCCTTCACAGGACACCGTTAGCTCATTTTTAACCGACTTCTAAAGGTGGAGGTTATCATTCAGCTGTATTTTTTTTAATGTTTGCTACCGGATAAAATATATCCGACGCCTGAGGTCCGATAGCGATGGTTCTTTTTATGGTTCCGTAACCAAAGGGTAAAAACAGCATTCTATTACTGAGACTCCGCTGCTGTCTGTCCGTCTGTCACAAGGCTGTATCTCATATTTATCTGTATTTTAACACCTACCACAACTGTCCACAACTTAGGCATGTTTGCGGTATCCCGATGGCATTCAATTACACCAATGTTTCTATGAAAGCCCACTACAGGCTTAAGCACTTAAAATAAAAATAGAAGATTTGTTCCTACTAAATTTTAAGTTCCTTTTTTTATCTATTTATATAAGATGTACCTACCATTTAAACTGGCCTTCAGGGAGATATCCTAAACTATAAAAGATAGAGAGAAATGCTTAAGGATTTTTCAAAAATCTAAAAATGCCATTTTAGTTTTTGTCAAAATCGGGGACGCTACTCCTTTCAGCATTTTTTGTTATCGGTTATAATTTAGGATATCCCCCTGAAGGCCCGTTTAAATGGTTCAAAAAAAAATATAAAAAAATTATAAAATTCAAAGTCCTGACTGATTGACTCAACTATATTTATATCAATGCAGAGCCCAAACCGCTGGCCCTAAAGACATGAAATTTGGAGAGAGTGTTATTTGTTGTATGAAGGTGTCTCCTAACAAAGGATTCTTGGAAAATCTCGCGGAACCGCGGCACTCTGCTAGTAAATAATAATCATTGTAATTTGTAATTAGAATAAACGGCAATTTAGTGAAAATAAATCAATTTACCTGCAACATGAACTACCTTTGTGTGTAAATGAGGTGTTTTTGTCCCATGTTAATGGAATGACCCATGGCTTCTTTAGATCGTCACCTATTTGTATGCATGTCGATTTCAACTGGAATAACATATAACTGTACTAGTCTGGAGTAAAATTAGATATAACTGTAATCTCGAATGGTCGTGCGGGTTAAGCAACGTTTCACGCTGTCATTACTTGGATGGGTCGAGGAGAAACTCGAGAAATTGATATTTTGCAACATATCAATTTCTCCTGTGCCGCTCACCCATCTCCTGTGCCGTGGAAGGCTTGTTAAGCCAGGCAAGTAGGTCCCGGTTGTTATCTCTGATAGCAGTCGTTAGGTCAAGTTAGTTACCCTTAGGGCGACCTGAAAATTCTAACACAAAGTGAGCCACACCACTACACCACTATACGAACAGTAGAGACTGGAATTTGCAGTAGATAAAATCTACTCCAAATTTCAGTCTTTAACTACATGGAATATTTTTTACACAAACTCCAATAGGTACTGTTAATTTTATTCTCTAAAGATGTAGGTATAATGTATATACAAAAATACATATTGTACATTTTGAAATGGAATGAATCTCATTTTTCGGTTTTAATCGGTTGGTGTTTAATCATTCGTTTGTTTCTCTCCATCCCAAGGTTGCCTGGAAGAGACCGCTCTCAGCGGTAAGGCCGCCTATTGTGCCACTTTAGATTTAAGTTTCTTTTGTTTTATTAATGGTAAGTAATTGTTATTTTTAGTCAGCGTTCTATCTGATTTATCTATGTTTATTACTTTCAATCCCAAAAGAAGAGACCTATAAAGGTCTCGAAACGTTGAGCATTGAAACAATGCTAAAAGGAATACACCTACACCACGCGATTTAACCCAAAAATGAGTTTAACTTCAATCCAACATCGCGAAGCCAGAAGAAAAAATTAAATGTTATAAAAGATGATAACATGACGTTCACAGATTGACAAAAAATCAGGCATTATTTCATTTGCTAATTAGAATAGAAATAAATTTCCGAAAAATTGGAAAATGAAAAAAATCAAAACGTAGGGGCACGGTCATGGCTGATATAGGACTTATGGCATAAACATGATTTGATTTGATTTGATGGAGAAAAGAGTAGGTACAATGTCCTATTAATAAGGGTATTATAATAAACTAGCGGCGTCCCACGGTTTCACCCGCGTAAGTCCCGATCCCGTGGGAATATTGGGATTAAAAGTAGCCTATAGCCTTTCTCAAGAAATGGACTATCCAACACCGAAAGAATTTTTCAAATCGGACCAGTGGTTCCTAAGATTAGCGCGTTCAAACAAACAAACAAACAAACTCTTCCGCTTTATAATAGTAAATAGATATAGAGAAGATTTTCAATATCTGTCTGCAAGTCTATATATCTATCTATACAGAGATGTAACTCAATAAATTAAACCAGTTAGGTAGTGTGCGAGTTACCGGCAGACAGCTGTCGGGGTTCGATCCAATTATTGGAAAAACTCGGGCTGCGACCAGAAGTGGGCCAGAGAGGTACGTATCAACTGCCGTTTGTGTCTTTATTTATATTTTGTTTACTGGCACCACTTTGCGGTTTTACCCGTGTTCTTTAAGCTCACAATACGCGGGCAACACTGACACTGCAACTTTAGTTATAGAACCCACACCTACCAGTACACAGGTAAAATTTCAGTGTCAGTGTCGCCCGTGTATTTTGAGCTTTCACTTACACTATTTGTGGGTTGGGTTAGGTAAAGTGTCCTGCGTAAAGCTTTATCCTGCGAGATTGTCGTACTGGGAACATCTATAGGTAGGTACTAATAAAATATGAAAAATTCGAGACTAACTCGGTCTGTCTGTCTGTCTGTTACGCCTAAACCGCTGAATCGATTTTGATGAATTTTGGTAAAGAGATAGATAGGACCTTGGAGAAGGACATTTGCTTCTTTTGATCCCGATATTCCCACGGGATCGGGACTTTCGGGAAAATCCATTACTACCGAGGCGTTGTTGAGACGCTTAACCTTTACTTAAATAAATTATAAAATACGTGCTCAAAAAAATAGTTTTTCGGGTGCCGTACCCTTTTACTAAGTTTTAACCCATTTGGTACGGAACCCTTATTAAAGACAGACTGCAATAATATAGAATTAATGATGTTGAAATGAATTTCTCGTTAATTCATTATCGCGAACAGGCCATCAGGTTCCAAAACAAATTACTAAAGAGAGTAAAGAAAGACTCAATCACGATTAATCTCCTTAATGAAAATTCAGCGGATCCTCTCGTCTGCCTCTCGTAGAACAAACAAACAGACAGTACCTACCTACAACAATACCGCATCTTAATCTAGTCAACATTAATCATGTAAATTAAGGCGCGGCTCCGTTTTCTTTAGCCGACGCTCAAAATGAATGATTTGTTTACCTTAATAAACTTAATACTTGCTTCGTTACAGAATAGCAAGCTTGCAATTCCCGTTTTGGAATTGTCTTTTTCTTTTCAATGTCATTACATTACGTATTACAATTGCGTTTTTTTTCGCAAGTAACTTGCAACTGCTGGAATCGAAACTGTAACTTTGATTTTTCAAACATTTTAGAGTCAATGATGTATCGCCGTGTATTCCCGGCATAGAATAGGGTTACCCCATCTCTTCCCGTGGGTGTCTAAAAGGCGACTAAGGGATTTAGGGGGGACTAGCAAAACTTAAGTTTTCCCCGCGCGGTGGCGGCTGCTTGGTCCCTAGAAGGGTTGGTGTCAGGCAGGGGGCCGGCCGTAAAAATATTGACAAATCTATTAGCAGAAGGTATGGTCAGTGATGGATGACATTCCTACTGCCGAAACCCCAATTATTTGGGGTTTAGAGGACCCCGGGCTCCCGAGAGGGATGCAACCGGGAACATCGCTCGGATGAGAGAGAGTCAATGACGTTTCGGTTGCAGTTCAAAGGTTATTTGATTGACTCTATTTAATGTCCCTATTTTAAAAGATTAATTATCTAATAACATATTTTTTTTAAATAATCGTCACACAGCGCTATCTAACCCCACGGTAAACTATTATGCTTGTGTTATGGTGACTAGACAAGATATGTCTAATACTTACGTGTATAATAATATTTCCTTTGTTAATGATATTGAAATTGAATTTAAAATAATTCTAAAACGGGAATCGGGGATCAGGGTGTACCTACCTACTTAAAACGTAATTGTGTTTATTTTATTATTGAAAAGATGCTTCACCTACACCTACCCTGACGACCTCTGTAGCTCGGCGACGTAGGAGGTTGCGGGTTCGATTTCCGTCGAGGACAAATATTTAAGCTGACCATAAATGGTTGATTTTTGTTCTGGGTGTAGCTTTTTGTTACGTTGATAAAATTATTCACTTATTTATTTATTAACGGCTCAAAAATATAAACATTATCAAGTTTCTCTCAGTGACTGAAAACTTTTTTTTTCTTTTGGCCCCGGATTTTCAAGACGCCAAGAAGTTGATGCGTTTCCTTCGCGAATATCGGAAAAATACAGCCATCGAAAAAAAAAATCGAAAATGAAACTAACTGGCCACCTAGACATTTAAAAATAAAATAAATAGTGATATTATGGTCCATTTCCCAAAAGAAGTACCCCGGTCGTAATGCTGTAAACTTTAACTTTTTGTAAGCCTTTATTTTAACTATCTTACATAGTTTTATGTGTAGTATAATAGTATCTATTTTATTTTTCTAAATTAATAGCGTAATGCCGTTTTAACAACAAATGGATAGGGGAAAAGGAACGATATTTTTAAAAACTAACTCTTGTTCTGTTTGTTACCACGCGACTCCTTTTGTGGAAAGGACTTGTGTGTTTTTCTTCTATTTTGATTTTGGGGTAGGGGTAAGGCTAAAAAGTTTAAGTTTATACAAATTCAGTCTCGTCTCAGGTATCGTCAATTTTAACTTTTAAGTACCTAGATCTAGTTTCTCAAAGAGGGGCAGGGTTGCAGGTTAAAATACTGTCGGGTGGGAATTTTGGAAAGCATTTCATTTTCTTCTGGCTTCACATTACTTGGTACATTTACCAAGTACCAAGTTGTATCTTTGAGTGTAAAATTCGAAAATAAGTTTTTACCTATTTAAAACTTTGATCTTACTTTTGTGCATAAATTCATTTTATACATATTCATAACTAGCAGTGCCCGCGACTTCGTCCGCCTATTTTTTTTTTCAAATATTTTTTTAATTTTTTTTATCAAAGGCTATATACATATATAGCCTTCCTCAATAAATGGACTATCCAACACTGAAAGAATTTTTCAAATCGGACTAGCGGTTCCTGAGATTAGCGCGTTCAAACAAACTCTTCAGCTTTATAATAAAAGAAGATACATAATCTGCCAAACAGTTATTATCACATAGCACCTATCACCTATTCTGTGAAAGTGCAAAGTTGCCAGCATGATAAGCTACAGTCGGCAAACGAGGACGCTTTTCTATCTAACTCAATAACCGCACCTTGCTTACTTCACAAATATACAGCAAAGGACGGGAATGTAGACTTCGGAGCGCGTAGAGATGGCATGCATAAATAAATATCTTTCGATTGTCTTTTGTTTTCATTTTGATCTTCTTTTGTTTGCCTTGCTAGTAGTAGAGTGAACAAACCTTCTATATCAGCATGTAAAAAAAAAATAGATAGTACACCGTACTACAAGCCTAGTAGGTAGCTTAGCTTAGGGCCAGATAGCTATGTAATAAATAATCCTATGATCATTAAAATAATCTTTTCAAACTACTTAATCGCGTTTGTTTTAATGTTTTAATTTGTGTAATAATGGCATGGCATTCACAAAGGAGCTGTTTCTAAGCCATTCCACCGTATAATCCAATCCAGTAAGACAGTAAAAAACAACGTAGGTACTTTTTATCCCGACATTCCCGCAGTATCAGCAGGACTTACGCGAGTAAAACCACGCGCTAGTGGTAAACAAATCATTTGAAAGTGTATAATTATTATTATTTATTATACACTTTACAGATGCAGGGACATAATATTATTATAGGTACACTTTCTAACGATTAATTTACCACATATTATGTAAGTCCTGTCTAAAACACAGCTAACGTCTGCGTCCCAAGTATACAACTATGCACACAGTATGTCAGATCTCGTTTCTTAATGATGGTCTAACACAAGGCTACGTGCGTAGCACTTCGTGTAGCCTGCCCCGCGCGCGCCTCCCCACATCGCCCGCCTACCATTCAGGGTTTACCTTTACAGACGAACAAGCCACTACTCTAGAAACTCGATAAAGGCACAGATAAAGGTCTCAAAAATGGCATCTCGAGAGTCCGGAGCCAAAAAAAAAAGAAAAAGAAAAACAAATCCCTCCCTGCCTGGCCTCCTTAAAGGTTGACTGATTAACTCAACTATAATATCAAAGCTGAACCCAAACCACTGGTCCTAGGGACATGAAATTAGGAGAGTGTGTTCTTTGCAGTGTGTCAATATCCACTAAGGTTTTTCGAAAATCCCGCGGGATCGGGGCTTACGCGGGTGAAACCTCGGGACTCTGCCAGTAGCATATAATTATATTGTTAGATAGGTTGTTTCAGAGGCTGTTGAAACTCGATTCGGTTTTATTTAGCCTTCTTCTTCATTTCGTGTGGTTCTTTTGGTGTGGTGAGCCTAGTGTTAGAGTTGTCAGGTCGCCCTAAGGCTAAGGCCTCTCTCTACCCGACTGCTAACATGCTTAACTTGCACTTGATTTAGTCAAGTCCAAGCTATATGAAACAATAACTTTACAAAAACACGAATAAGTTAAATGTGTCATTCAACGGTTAGCATCTAGGTTGTATTTTTTATCGTCGTCGTAGATTTTTACCCGACTGCGCTACGCAAAGAAGGGTTATGTGTTTATCAGTCCATGTATGTATGTTTGTTCCTATGTGGCGCTCCAGAGGCCAAACGGATGGACCGATTTTAATGATTCGCACGTCAATCGATTCGTCTCAATTCTGGGAGTGTCACTAAAGACATGACAGTTATCAAAATTCAAGATGGTGACCACCAGCCGCCATATTGTGAAAAAGAAAAAAAGAAAAATTTACCGAGTCGAGTGGGGTATCGTCGAATAGGTATTTGAAAATCATTCTTAGGTTTCCATGATCATTTTTCATTTAGTTTAACTACTTATTTGGGATCTACAACGAGTTAAAGTTGGTTAAGAAAACAAAAGTTGACTGACTATATCAAGTGGGGTATCGTTGCATAGGTATTCGAAAATCATTGTTAGGTTTCTCTAACCATTTTTCATTTAATGTAAGCATTTGTTAATTTGTGAGATCTAGATACTTCCCCACAAATGGACAAAGGTAGCTTAATCTCTCTTCTATGTCCTAGGGCCCCTGCCCTGTTAGGGCATAGGGCAGACACGATATTCCTCCATCCCGCTCTATCGGGGGCGGCACGCTTGATCTCGCCCCAGGAGAGGCCGACTGTTTGTGCTTCAGTTATCACGGTACGTCGCCATGTCTGTTTGAGCGTCCACGTTCACGCTTCTTCTGAGCTCGTGGCGACTGTTACCAGTTCCATACAAACTTAATACCAAAATAAATTATGAAAAATTTAGTTTCCTACCTTAATATCGATATTATTCGGATTAAGATTTTACTTTTATAGGGTCCCCACCACAAGGTTTTCCAAAATATTCATTTGAAATGAAATAAAACTGAAAAACATTTGTTTAATTTTTCCAGCGTAAATTACTTTTACGTATTTTTCCAGCGTAGAAATTTGCCATCCAAAAATGTGAGATCTTGAGCGATCCGAAAACAAATAGTAGTTGTTGGGAACGTGTTAAATTGCGTCAATACGTTTACAGAGACCCTAACCGCAATATACAGTGTACATACAGACCTACAGTCTACTGCAGATTCCTAGTTTTAATTACAGAGAGGCTAAATTAATTTATTATGCGGGTTTGGTTAGGTTGATGTAAGTACTTTGGTTTATAACTATCGTTTAAATGGGTATCGTATTTAGGTTAGGTTAGGTTATTCTTCTCATCTGAGCGATGTTCCCGGTTGCATTTGGCAATATTTTTACGGCCGGCCGCTTGCCTGTCACCAACCCTCCTAGGAAGCAAGCAGTTTACCCGCCACCGCGCTGGGAGAACTCAAGGTTTTCTAGTTTCCCCCAAATCCCTTAGTCGCCTTCTACGACACCCACGGGAAGAGATGGGGTAAACCTTTTCTATGCTACACGGTATAAAATATCGTAGGTAGATACAAGCAACTTATTATAAAACTATTAGCAGCGCCCCGCGGTTTCATCCGCGTAAGTCATGTGATCAATTTATTAGAGTATAGTCAGATAATATCGGATACGATGGAAGACTGTATGACTCAAATATCTCCTAAAATAGTTGAAATTTCAACTGCCGGGTGCCACATATCGATGCGGGGCGCGGATATGTATTTTGGGAGATATTTGAGCCATACGGTCTTCCCCCGTATCCGATCTTATCTGACTATACTCTAAAGTCTAATTGAAACACGCTTAGGTACGTCTCGTTTTCAATTGAAAAATGTGGAATTACCTAACACAAAAATATCCAGCAAAATATTTTTAGGCAATTCTGAGTACCTACCTAATTACTTGTCTATGTGTCTGTCACATTTTCGTTGACGTTAAAAATCACTTATAATTGCTTAGCCAAAGTAGTAATGACTCAATTCGTCTATAAATACGGGAGTAAGTATTTCAGAAGGCTTCAGAAGAATTTAAGTGCAATAATATTGCTAGTCCTTACTAGCAATATTATTTGAAATTACCATTACAATTACGTAAGGTATTTTTTGAAATTTTCTCTCCTTCCCTCCCCCCCTGGTCAGATGTCATCATCATCATCATCATCATCATCCGAGCGTTGTTCCCGGTTGCATCTCTCTCGAGAGCCCGTGGTCCGCTTTCCTACTTTTACGTCTCCACTTCGCACGATCTTCGGCATCCCGTGTAGTGAGGCCATTTGCACGCATATCCGATCTTACAACGTCAAGCCAGCACTTCTTGGGTCTTCCCAATCTGCCGCGGCCGGGCGGAGGTGCCATAGCAAGACATTTGTTTCCCACGTAACTAGTCGGTTTTCGTAGAACGTGGCCGTACCACCGTAAGCGGCATTCTTGCAGTTTGTCTGCAATGTCTCGGACATGAAGGCTGCCCCTGATGCGGGAGTTTCTAACGCAGTCTTTTCGCGTCACTCCACACATCCAGCGCAGCATCTTCATCTCCGTGACACGCAGCTCCTGCTTATGTCGCTCTAGCAATGGCCACGCCTCACTACCATACAAAAGGACAGGTCTAATGATCGTTTTATAGACCTGTCCCTTCAGTTTAACCGGCATTTTCGGGTCACAGATGACACCAGTTACCTCCCGCCACTTGGCCCAAGCTGCCGAAATGCGGGACTTGACGTCACAATACAATACAACCGACCTGTGGCGCGTAAGCACTTACTAAGTGGGTAGGAACCCTCCCAATAAGCACCTTCACGCACATAAGTCGGTCGCTAAAGCGATTCACCTCCAAGATATCGTCATGCAACCCCTCAGCGAGCACCACAGCCACCCCGTTCTCTCCACCAGGTGCACCCGTGTAGATCAGCTTGTAGCCATTCCCAATGAGCCGGGATCTGCTGCCTTTCCGTCGAGTCTCCTGCAGGAACGCCACGGCCACCTTTCGCCTGGAAAGTACGTCGGCTAGCATCCGTCCCTTGCGCGTCCGGTTAGCGTGCCAATGTTCCACGTTGCGAAGCAGAGTTTCACATCGTGTTTAGGGGCTAACGTCTTTGGCCGTGCCCGCCCGTGGCACGGTAGCCCTCGTCCACTTACCACAGGAGTCAGGCGAAGCTCCTGCGCGCCGTTATG
Source organism: Idaea biselata (assembly GCA_958496205.1). Taxonomy (NCBI): domain Eukaryota; kingdom Metazoa; phylum Arthropoda; class Insecta; order Lepidoptera; family Geometridae; genus Idaea; species Idaea biselata. Next base: position 20,210,100 of record OY292405.1, on the reverse strand, counting down.
CGGCGGCGCCCTATCCCTGTGGCAATCTCTATTTATACTTCCCATTTAGATTTGGCTGATTTTGACTTTTACGGGAGCGACTGCCGTCTGACCTCCCAACCCCGAAAGGAAAGTCTGCGCCAGAGCCTCGTCCGTTCATCAGCAGGTGCACCAAGCTAGCAGGTGAGGTTGACTTGGGCCCAAAGATCTTAGTGGACCCCATACACACCCCAGTGGACCCCATACACACCCAGTGGACCCCATACGAGTGTGTTCAGTTACTGGAGCAGTAAATAAAATACAGCTCCGGTAGCAGAATTGTTGTTTCAGTGTGTACAATCTGGATGAAATGGACCAAAATAGTAGATCCTTTGGGTAATAATTGTACAATTAAAATTAACACCTATTTATAACGCTGCCACCCCCCCCCCCCCTCCCTCCCCTGTATTAAAAATTGTAAATAAGTATGGGAAAAAAAACAAAGTGTAAAAATTATACGGATTTTTGGTGGAAATCAGGACTTTTCTCAGGACTTTTGTTTTTTTCATCTGGTAACCCTAGCCACAAGTCTACCCAACTCTTCGCAAGTCAAACTTTTCAGAATGTCCCTTTCTTTAGAAAATATTACAAAATAGCCCAACCTTCGGCTACAGAATTTAAGAGCACTTTATACTTTGAATCGTGGTTTCGACAATTCAGATAACAGTCGCTAGTCGACGAAATTGTGGACCCGCATTCACTTTTACAATACTAAATTATAAAATACCTAATTTGCAGAACTCGATTTAGGTTACCTATGTCGAAGGCTTTAAATCTTTGATTTACTTACCAATATATCTCTAACTAGCTGCGTCCCGCGGTTTCACCCGCGTAAGTCCCGAACCCGTGGGAATATCGGGATCAAAAGTAGCCTAGAATTTTTGAAATCGGTCTAATAGTTTAGTTCGTAACAAACATACAGAGACACACACACACACAAATACTTATCTTTCCTCTTTATAAATTAGTATAGATATAGAAGTATAGACTAGCGGCTCGCCCCGGCTTTGCACGTGTATGTAATTTTACATTAAAATCCTTCCTCTTGAATCACTCTATCTATTAAAAAACCCTATTAACTTTGGTTGAGTAGTTTTAAGAGCTAAGAATACATAGGGACAGACACACAGATAGCGGGAAGCAACTATGTTTTTTTAATTTGCAGTGAATTAGAATAGAAATAAAATTGAGAAAATTAGAAAATTAAAAAAATCAAAACGTAGGGGCATGGTCCTGGCTGATATAAGACTTATGGCATAAACATATTTTTGCTAATATCTTTATCCAGGGAGGAAACAGTCGACTACGTTTGTAAAGTTTGTATTGAGAAAAGAGTAGGTAGAGTATCGGTCGTCGGCAGAAGTCGGTTTTTTTTTCTTGTGAATTTTTCAAAAATCTAATAATGCCATTTTAGTTTTTGTCAAAATCGGGGACGCGACTCCTTTCAGCATTTTTCGCTATCTCTTATAGTTTAGGATATCCCCCTCAAGGCCCGTTCAAATGGTTCACCATGTATAGGTAATAGACTAAAACTGATTTATATAGGAAGGAGACATTAATTAAAACTGTTTTAGTTAATATTTTTTATTTTATTCTTCACCGCATTCGCACCTCTGTTCTATGGCTTTGTAGTAACACGGCGGAACGCACCAATCTGTGAAAAAAAAAACATCATTTTTAATGAAACGAGTTCCTCTCCTTAGGAAAGAAAATCTTAATGCGGTTCACCGAATACATCTACTTACCAAGTTTTAACAGTATAGCTTTTACAGTTTCGGAGAAAAGTGGCTGTGACATACGGATGGACAGACATGACGAATATATAAGGGTTCCGTTTTTTGCCATTTGGTTACGGAACCCTAAAAACCTTTTGATTGAGTTTTGTTAGTAACCTACTATATCATTCCCTAGGCTTAGTAATGAAATGTAAATTAATACACACGCCTATACTATACTTATATTATGTTAACCCGTATTTTTCTGAATTTTTTGGGTACCTACAATATCATTGCCTCAATTTGTTGAGCTGCGGACAGACAGACAGACGGACATGGCGAAACTAAAAGAGTTTATTGTTGACTACGAAACCCTGAAAATAGGGCGAGTCTGACGCGAGTGTGATGCGGGAAGGTGTGGGGTGCGAGTGTAGCGCGGGATGGGTGTGAATGTCACGCGAGTGTGGTACGAGATTGATTTACATGGGTGTGTTTATTTTCAGGTGTAGATATAATTATCTTAGATCGGCAACTCTAGGTCATTGACGTCCCAAGCTCCCTTAAATAGTACTTACTGGTGACAAATAAAGAACAAAGTTACATGTTACGAATCTTACGGTATGATGTAACTATGTCGTAACAAATCGGGTTAATTTATAAAGTTTATTGACAAATAAAAAACAAATTCTTACACTGAGCTTGTACCATCGATATGGTAACGGAAGCCGCTATTATCAGTGTTATTAAAGAGAAAAACTTCATGTTTTCAAAAGTTATTGCAGAGTTTTGTAAAACTGATGCGATAATAGTAATAAGAATAACACTAGTCAATGAAAGTCGTTGACTTATATACTATTTTTAACGACCAGAAAATTTAGATTTTCCATACAATTTTATTTTTGTATGGGTAGGTACTTACTAATTATTTAAGGTAGGTAATCTCCTGTGTAGACAATGAGAAATATATACAATTAAATTCAAAAATTAGAAAACTGTGGTTTTGTTTACCTACTCGAAAAATCTGCTGTTTTAAAGTAGGTAAACACGTAATTTTGTACAGAATAAAATGTATTATTTCAAAATTCTATTTTATTTTATATCTATCAAAAACAGACACCGTTGAGTTACGATTTTATTATATGTAGGTAGGTATTGATTGTTGATTTTATTTGTTACCGCATGCGCACCCTACTTCGACTATGTAGACACATCCCGGTCCGCACCCTGCGGAAAAAAATACATTTCAATGAGAAGGGTTCGTTTCTTTAGGAAAGAAAAACCTTAGGATTGACTTTTGTTAATTACCAACTATGTACATGTTTATACCTTAGGGGTGTTACTATGGTTCAAAATCAATTTCAATAGATATTTCTTAATTAAGAATAATGTATGAAAATACATGATCATTAAGACGACATGACTTCGATTTTAGTGTAGTTTCGTTTAGGTGCGGGGTGCGAGTGTAGCGCGGGATGGGTGTGAATGTCACGCGAGTGTGGTACGAGATTGATTTACATGGGGGTGTTTTTTTTCAGGTGTAGATATAATTATCTTAGATCGGCAACTCTAGGTCTTTGACGTCCCAAGCTCCCTTAAATAGTACTTACTGGTGACAAATAAAGAACAAAGTTACATGTTACGAATCTTACGGTATGATGTAACTATGTCGTAACAAATCGGGTTAATTTATAAAGTTTATTGACAAATAAAAAACAAATTCTTACACTGAGCTTGTACCATCGATGTGGTAACGGAAGCCGCTATTATCAGTGTTATTAAAGAGAAAAACTTCATGTTTTCAAAAGTTATTGCAGAGTTTTGTAAAACTGATGCGATAATAGTAATAAGAATAACACTAGTCAATGAAAGTCGTTGACTTATATACTATTATTAACGACCAGAAAATTCAGATTTTCCATACAATTTTAATTTTGTATGGGTAGGTACTTACTAATTATTTAAGGTAGACAATGAGAAATATATACAATTAAATTCAAAAATTAGAAAACTGTGGTTTTGTTTACCTACTCGAAAAATCTGCTGTTTTAAAGTAGGTAAACACGTAATTTTGTACAGAATAAAATGTATTATTTCAAAATTCTATTTTATTTTATATCTATCAAAAACAGACACCGTTGAGTTACGATTTTATTATATGTAGGTAGGTATTGATTGTTGATTTTATTTGTTACCGCATGCGCACCCTACTTCGACTATGTAGACACATCCCGGTCCGCACCCTGCGGAAAAAAATACATTTCAATGAGAAGGGTTCGTTTCTTTAGGAAAGAAAAACCTTAGGATTGACTTTTGTTAATTACCAACTATGTACATGTTTATACCTTAGGGGTGTTACTATGGTTCAAAATCAATTTCAATAGATATTTCTTAATTAAGAATAATGTATGAAAATACATGATCATTAAGACGACATGACTTCGATTTTAGTGTAGTTTCGTTTAGGTGCGGGGTGCGAGTGTAGCGCGGGATGGGTGTGAATGTCACGCGAGTGTGGTACGAGATTGATTTTCATGGGTGTGTTTATTTTCAGGTGTAGATATAATTATCTTTGATCGGCAACTCTAGGTCATTGACGTCCCAAGCTCCCTTAAATAGTACTTACTGGTGACAAATAAAGAACAAAGTTACATGTTACGAATCTTACGGTATGATGTAACTATGTCGTAACAAATCGGGTTAATTTATAAAGTTTATTGACAAATGAAAAACAAATTCTTACACTGAGCTTGTACCATCGATATGGTAACGGAAGCCGCTATTATCAGTGTTATTAAAGAGAAAAACTTCATGTTTTCAAAAGTTATTGCAGAGTTTTGTAAAACTGATGCGATAATAGTAATAAGAATAACACTAGTCAATGAAAGTCGTTGACTTATATACTATTATTAACGACCAGAAAATTCAGATTTTCCATACAATTTTAATTTTGTATGGGTAGGTACTTACTAATTATTTAAGGTAGACAATGAGAAATATATACAATTAAATTCAAAAATTAGAAAACTGTGGTTTTGTTTACCTACTCGAAAAATCTGCTGTTTTAAAGTAGGTAAACACGTAATTTTGTACAGAATAAAATGTATTATTTCAAAATTCAATTTTATTTTATATCTTTCAAAAACAGACACCGTTGAGTTACGATTTTATTATATGTAGGTAGGTATTGATTGTTGATTTTATTTGTTACCGCATGCGCACCCTACTTCGACTATGTAGACACATCCCGGTCCGCACCCTGCGGAAAAAAATACATTTAAATGAGAAGGGTTCGTTTCTTTAGGAAAGAAAAACCTTAGGATTGACTTTTGTTAATTACCTACTATGTTCATGTTCATACCTTAGGGATGTTACTATGGTTCAAAATCAATTTCAAAAGATATTTATTAATTGAGAATAATGTATGAAAATACAATACAAAAATCATTAAGACGACATGACCTCGATTTTAGTTTGATTTTAGTGTAGTTTCGGAACGCGCCTTTCGATGAGAAGTAACCACAAGAAACTCATGCCCCCTTTTTCTTTTTTGTGATCATGTATGTTAAATTACAATCGTCATAATACAATCTAATACATCTATAATTTGAACAGGAGCAGTTAACAATCTTGGTTACCTTTTACTTTCGCTCTTGTAATGCTAGTAATGATTATTATGGTATAGATTATTGCTCCAGTTCCACTTTTGTTCAATAATATATATGCGACAATGTAAATCACATGGTTACTGCAAAAAAATAATATACAAAAAAAACCCCATGAGTTTCTTGTGTCTTCTTCTCATTGGAGGTCACGTTCCGAAGACACAGTAGATTAAATATAAAAACTGACATTTCTAAGAGATATCTTGCTAATATCCGAATGAATAAACTTTGATTTTTTTTACCTAGGTACTATTTTTGTAAATAGGTTTTTGGTTATCCATGTTTATCTTTTCAAATTAATCATTATTATATCCTTAGACTATATTATAAGGGAAAACGGGACAATGTAAATATGATAACAAATCGTGTGAATTTAAAAAGTTTATTATATGTTAACCCGTATTTTTCTGAATATTTTGGGAACAATATTATTGCCTCAATTTGTTGAGCTGCAAACAGACAGGTTTCGTAGTCAACAATAAAAGGGTTTATTGTTGACTACGAAACCCTAAAAATAGGGCGAGTCTGGCGCGAGTGTGATGCGGGAAGGTGCGGGGTGCGAATGCAGGGCGGGATGGAATCATTACATACAAGTGAGTAATCGTAACTTTACTGAGGAGTTTTCTAGAAAGATGGTTTATCGTATCAGATTTTAATTTTGTGACAGGACAATAGCTGTATCATTCACCCTACTCACTTCAGTAGGGTGAATGGTACAGCTATTGACCACTTAAAGAAAAAATATGTTCTTTACTCTATACAAAATGATTTAGTAGCGATACAGGTTCCTAGGGATTTATTTACGGTCATACAGTGGCTTATTCCAATAATACGTATCTAATTCGATTTTTAACATTATTTATAGGAAGCGTTTTATTTTAAATTCGGTTATGTTAGTTAAAACTCGAAAACGTAGTCAAATCAAAATTGACTTTAACTCCAAAAACTATCTACTTTAACTCCGAATCACTTCTATACCCTTATTAATAAACGTGGAGGAATGTCGGAGTAATTTTACCGCTTTTTGTTTCTGTCTGTCAACTTTGAAAGTCCTGGTCACAGAAAAAGACAAAAAGTGGTAAAGCATGCGCTACAGTTCAAGCAGACAGAAACAAAAAGTGGTAAAATTACTCCGAACTTACTCCTCGTTTATTAATAAGCTTAATTGTGATTAATACTGGACTTTATTATGGAGTACCGCTAAGGACTAGATAAAAGCGTGGCACATGCTATCTATATCCGTGATTCCTTAAATATATATTAACTTGGTGATGAATGAAGTCGCATCCAACAGCCAGTCCTTTATTATAATTAGTTATGGTTTAAATTTATATAATAAGAATTTAGAACGGTTATTCCACAGTAACAAATAATACGGTGCTTAATTCCAATAATATGTATCTAATCTGATTTACTAATATCATTAAATTAAGAAGCGTTTTATTTTAAAATAGCTGTTCCTACGACTTTGTCTCTAGATTTATATGTAGGTATAATAGGCATTTAGTAAAGTCATACGGTGACTAATTCCAATAAAACGAAAATCGAAAAAATGATATATAGCATATTGCCAATTCTCCGTCGAAGGTGGAAGTCGATAAGTGAGAAATCTACTGTATTTGGATGCGCTATCCTGCTTATCATTCCGAAGATCCTAATCAGATCTTTGTCATACTTTCTGGGACTAATATAATAGCTAGTAGCAACTAGGCTATAGCCTAAATTACTTTATAGCTAGCTTAGTTTAGCACTAGATTGGAAAAGGGTGATTTTCTTACAAAGATTAGATACCTAAGTAGATTGGCCAAAATTGCGTTTAATATCATTGAAATTGTAAACAATGCACTCATAACGAAGCTAAAACTTTTTTGGCCCAAAAATGGGTGTAAAACGATATTCCACAAGGAAAAATTCCATGCTATACATTTTATGCAGAGGAACGCAGCAGCTTCGGTCTATGGAGAGGAGAACAGACCACAACCGCAATACAAACATTCGTGAAAAGACCAGGACGGCTACTCCGTCTCTTTCGAACGATAATTTGTGACGTTCGAAAAATTATTGGTCGGCTCGACCGATAATTCCTAAAAGGCAAAATAAAGTAGGGCCTCAGGATTACCGATGTCTGTCTAAAATCGGCCAGGTTGATGTGGAACTGGCGAACTGACTTAAGAGGGCCATAGGTATTCCACTGGACATTCTGCATATGAACGGGTAGGTATTAGAGATGGGCCGACTAGGGGTTCTGCCGACTAGTAGACTAGCCGACTAGTCTAAAAGTGCCGACTAGTCGGCAATGCAAATTGTTATAATTCCGAAATATTTGGCTTAATCTTAATCACTCGGCGATTGTTGGAATTTTTGGATAAATTTGCAAACTTCTAAAAAATGGTTGAAATAAAAATAAAAGTTTTATTTTTTTGATGCAGTTGAGGTATAGTTATGATGACATTTTAGATGTATAATATTTAGATGATGAAATGTAAGGCTATGATGTGTTTTGTTTACGTTTTTCTGGCTACCCACCTTCTAACTGTACTACTAATTCAATAAATATTGGTTTTATTGTATAATTGTTAGTTGACGACTAGTCGGCATAATTTGCCGACAAGTCGGCACTTACCGACTAGTCGGTTAAACTGCCGACTAGTCTGTTTTCCCGACTAGTCGGCGACTAGTCAGCCTATTTCTAGTAGGTATATAGGTAATAGACTAACACTGATTTATATAGGAAGGAGACATTTTTAAAATTGTAAATTTAGTTAACATTTTTTTATTTTATTCTTCACCGCATTCGCACCTCTGTTCTATGGCTATGTAGTAACACGGATGTTTGTGAACTTAGCAGAGCATTGTCCAGCAGATCAAAAAATAATGTGAGTTCTATTCGCATGCAGTCGAGTTCTATAGTTCCTGATACTTTTTATAAATAGTTCTGGCTCTATTACCTTAATTTTTTTTTTTAATGATCTGCTAACTTCTCGGTATTTTTCAGCAGATCACAAAACTATTTGATTTTTATTTGAATAGAGCTTAGTTCTACAGTTCCTGATACTTTTTAGAAATAGTTCTGGGGTTTTTCGTCAAAAAAAGCAAATATAAAAATTCGACAGTCATTTTGTCCAGCAAATCTGAATAGTCGATAAATACTATTGTCGTCGTTCCAAGTGCTGGAACTCACGCTTTTTTACTAGATTCGGGATAGTACTACGACTTACAACTCGACTACAGTTCAGAACTTACATTTTACTGCCAGTAGAGCATACCAAATCATCAAAGTAGACAAAAAAAGGGATTCTACCAAATTCTAGTATTAAAAAAATACCATAGTTTTCGTTCCAAATTTGCAGAGGGGCTAAAACTCATGCGATTTAAACAGATTCTAGACTTTACTTCGACTTACAAATCGATTTCAGTCCTGAACTCACATTTTACTGCCAGCAGAGCATACCAGATCATCAAAGTAAACGAAAAATGCTATTGTCGTCGTTTCAGATGTCGGCAGAGGCTAGAACTCATGCTTATTAAACAGATTCGGCAGTTTACCCGCCACCACGCGGGAAGAATTGAGAGTTTGCTAGTCTCCCCAAATCTCTTAGTCGCCTTCTACGACACCCACGGGAAGAGATGGGGTAAACCTTTTCTATGCTACACGGTATAAAATATCGTAGGTAGATACAAGCAACTTATTATAAAACTATTAGCAGTGCCCCGCGGTTTCATCCGCGTAAGTCATGTGATCAATTTATTAGAGTATAGTCAGGTAATATCGGATACGATGGAAGACTGTATGACTCAAATATCTCCTAAAAAAGTTGTAATTTCCACTGCCGGGTGCCACATATCAGTGCGGGGCGCCGATATGAATTTTGGGAGATATTTCAGTCATGCGGTCTTCCCCCGTATCCGATCTTACCTGACTATACTCTAAAGTCTAATTGAAACAAGCTTAGGTACGTCTCGTTTTCAATTGAAAAATATGGAATTAACACAAAAATATCCAGCAAAATATTTTTAGTCAATTCTGAGTGCCTACCTAATTACTTGTCTATGTAATGTGTCTGTCACATTTTCGTTGACGTTAAAAATCACTAATAATTGCTTAGCCAAAGTAGCTTCAGAAGAATTTAAGTGCAATAATATTGCTAGTAATTATCCAGATAAGTCTGCCACAAGTCAACCCAACTCTCCGCAAGTCAAACTTTTCAGAATGTCCCTTTCCTTGGAAAATATTACAGAATTCATAGCCCAACCTTCGGCTACAGAATTTAAGAGCACTTTATACTTTGAATCGTGGTTTCGACAATTCAGATAACAGTCGCTAGTCGACGAAATTGTGAACCCGCATTCACTTTTACAATGCTAAATTATAAATTTTACTAATTTTTTTACAAACCTAATTTGCAGAATTTAATTTAGGTTACCTATGTAGAAGGCGTTGTCTTTGATTTACTTACCAATATAATCTATAACTAGCTGCAAGCCGTGTAGCCCCGGCACAGAATAAGGTTACCCCATCTCATCCTGTGGGTGTCGTAAAAGGCGACTAAGGGATCTGAGGGAGATTAGCAAACTTTAAGTTCTCCCCGCGCGGTGGCGGATAAACTGCTTGATCCCTGAGGGGGTTGGTGTCAGGCAGGCGGCCGGCCGTAAAAACATTGCCAAATCTAATTGCAGAAGGTATGGTCAATGATGACTTACCGACTGCGCCGACCCCAAATAATAAAAAAAAAGAATTTGGGGTTTAGCGGACCCCGGGCTCCCGAGAAGGATGCAATCGGGAACATCGCTCGGATGAGAAGATATCTATAACTAGCTGCGTCCCGCGGTTTCACCCGCGTAAGTCCCGATCCTGTGGGAATATCGGGATCAAAAGTAGCCTAGAATTTTTGAAATCGGTTCAATAGTTTAGTTCGTAACAAACATACAGACACACACACACACACACACACAAACATATCTTTCCTCTTTATAAATTAGTATAGATATAGAAGTATAGACTAGCGGCTCGCCCCGGCTTTGCACGTGTATGTAATTTTACATTAAAATCCTTCCTCTTGAATCACTCTATCTATTAAAAAACCCCATTAACTTTGGTTGAGTAGTTTTAAGAGCTAAGAATACATAGGGACAGACACACAGATAGCGGGAAGCAACTATGTTTTTTTAATTTGCAGTGAATTAGAATAGAAATAAAATTGAGAAAATTAGAAAATTAAAAAAATCAAAACGTAGGGGCATGGTCATGGCTGATATAAGACTTATGGCATAAACATATTTTTGCTAATATCTTTATCCAGGGAGGAAACAGTCGACTACGTTTGTAAAGTTTGTATTGAGAAAAGAGTAGGTAGAGTATCGGTCGTCGGCAGAAGTCGGTTTTTTTCTTGTGAATTTTTCAAAAATGTAATAATGCCATTTTAGTTTTTGTCAAAATCGGGGACGCGACTCCTTTCAGCATTTTTCGCTATCTCTTATAGTTTAGGAGACCCCCTCAAGGCCCGTTCAAATGGTTCACCCTGTATAGGTAATAGACTAAAACTGATTTATATAGGAAGGAGACATTAATTAAAACTGTTTTAGTTAATATTTTTTATTTTATTCTTCACCGCATTCGCACCTCTGTTCTATGGCTTTGTAGTAACACGGCGGAACGCACCAATCTGTGAAAAAAAAAACATCATTTTTAATGAAACGAGTTCCTCTCCTTAGGAAAGAAAATCTTAATGCGGTTCACCGAATACATCTACTTACCAAGTTTCAACAGTATAGCTTTTACAGTTTCGGAGAAAAGTGGCTGTGACATACGGATGGACAGACATGACGAATATATAAGGGTTCCGTTTTTTGCCATTTGGTTACGGAACCCTAAAAACCTTTTGATTGAGTTTTGTTAGTAACCTACTATATCATTCCCTAGGCTTAGTAATGAAATGTAAATTAATACACATGCCTATACTATACTTATATTATGTTAACCCGTATTTTTCTGAATTTTTTGGGTACCTACAATATCATTGCCTCAATTTGTTGAGCTGCGGACAGACAGACAGACGGACATGGCGAAACTAAAAGAGTTTATTGTTGACTACGAAACCCTGAAAATAGGGCGAGTCTGACGCGAGTGTGATGCGGGAAGGTGTGGGGTGCGAGTGTAGCGCGGGATGGGTGTGAATGTCACGCGAGTGTGGTACGAGATTGATTTACATGGGTGTGTTTATTTTCAGGTGTAGATATAATTATCTTAGATCGGCAACTCTAGGTCATTGACGTCCCAAGCTCCCTTAAATAGTACCTACTGGTGACAAATAAAGAACAAAGTTACATGTTACGAATCTTACGGTATGTAACAAATCGGGTTAATTTATAAAGTTTATTGACAAATAAAAAACAAATTCTTACACTGAGCTTGTACCATCGATATGGCAACGGAAGCCGCTATTATCAGTGTTATTAAAGAGAAAAACTTCATGTTTTCAAAAGTTATTGCAGAGTTTTGTAAAACTGATGCGATAATAGCAATAAGAATAATACTAGTCAATGAAAGTCGTTGACTTATATACTATTTTTAACGACCAGAAAATTGAGATTTTCCATACAATTTTAATTTAGTATGGGTAGGTACTTACTAATTATTTAAGGTAGGTAATCTCCTGTGTAGAAAATGAGAAATATATACAACTAACAGCTCCCCGGGGTTTCGCCCGCATAACTCCCGATCCCGTGGGAATATCGGGATCAACACCGAAAGAATTTTTCAAATCGGACCAGTGGTTCCTGAGATTAGCGCGTTCAAACAAACAAACAAAAAAACAAACAAACTCTTCCGCTTTATAATAGTAATAGATTAAATTCAAAAATTAGAAAACTGTGGTTTTGTTTACCTACTCGAAAAATCTGTTTAAAAGTAGGTAAACACGATAATTGTGTACAGAATAAAATGGCGGCTGGTGGTCGCCATTTTGTATTTTGATAACTGTCATGTCTTCAGTGACACTCCCAGGATTGAGACGAATCGATTGACGTGCGAATCATTAAAATCGGTCCATATTTGGCCTCTAGAGCGCCACATAGGAAGAAACAAACAAACAAACATACATACATACATAGACTGATAAATACATAACCCTTCTTTATAATATAATAATAATAAATTCTGTGAACAACACACAGCGCCATCTAGCCCCGTGGTAAGCGACTAAGCTTGTGTTACGGTGACTAGACAACGTATATAATACTTATATTTATTTTTCTTTTGTAAATACATACATATTATACATAGAGGGACACCCAGACCAGACACAAATATTTATTTAATAAGCATAAATATTTGCACCCGGCGGGAATCGAACCCGCAACCTCCTGCATTGCAGTCGCGCTTTCGCACGACGCGCCACAGAGGTCGTCGCGCCACAGAGTCACTTCTTTGCGTCGCGCAGTCGGGTAAAAATGAGAGATCATGGCGAAATTTCACAGTAGTGAAAACCTAAGTGAATTGTCATTAGAATAGTCCGAAGAGAGGATGAAAACAAGCTTGAATGTCGGACTGACCGACGAGATTAGCGTGGCTTGAATTGTTTATTGGGAACTAGCTGCGCCCCGCGGCTTCATCTGCGATAATTCGCAATCCTTTAGAAACGGAATGACGAAATTATGAAACTCAGTTATTTTTGTAACGATGAATAATGCACGCACGAAGGGTTTTTTAACGATTTTAGTATTTGTTATTATTATAGAGCCAACAGAAATACATCGTCTGTGACAATTTCATCTGTATAACTATCACGGTTCATAAAATACAGCCTGGTGGCAGACGGACAGAGGAGTCTTAGTAAAATGGTCCCGTTTTTACTCTTTGGGTACGGAACGCTAAAAAGTTCATCTAAATTGGCACTATAGGTGGCTTTACCATTGATGCGATATTTTTCTTGTATATAGTTGGCACTTTAAAATAAAAATCTTGATAACATAAGATGACATAGCGTAGAGGGAATGTTACTAGTAGTCGCAGGTACGAGTCCCGCCGGGTAGGTACAAAAAAATTTAGAGATTTTTTTTCATAAAGCAGAGTAAACACTTTAAAGAAAACACGTGGAGTAAAGTCTGAAACGAAAAGTTACCACTTTTCGTTTCAGTCTATCAACTTGGAAAGTTCTTGTCACGGAAGGAGACAAAACATGTTCTCTCTACTCCGACCTTACTCCACGTTCATTAATAGTTTAGACCAGTGGTTCCCTAACTTATTTGAGACGCGCCCCCCCTGCGGGGCGCACCCCCCACTTAGGGAACCACTGGGTTAGACAAACTGACAGACGAACTTCCTCATTTTAATACGAGTAGTGAACACTACGATGAATTTCTTGTTTGGGATCCGACTTCTGTCTTTAGATTTACCTACTTCTGCTAAGTACTTAAGTATTTCGAGATTTATCATAGGCAGCTACTTTGGCAAATCTCTCGCTAATATTTCTTTTAGTTTATTGCTCAAGGCATTTTACTAGACATGTTTTTCATGATTATAATCATTCGTCAGATCCTCTCCTTACCGAGGTTGCCTGGAAGAGACCAGTCTACGTGGTAAGGCCGCCTATTGTGCCACTCTAGATTAAGATTTTTTTACTTCATTTTATTGTAGGTAATTTATTTTTGGTGCGAACAATAAAGCTAATTAACTATCTATGTTTATGAGGAAAAATGCATCATTAAAATTTCTCCGACCTTTTCTCTCTTCCTTCTCTTCTTTCTTTCTTTTTCTTCTTCTTTCTTCTTCTTCATTTAAAATTCTTTGTTCTAATGTTGATGTGTTGCAGTAGCGTTGATGTACTGTGTGAGTTGTGTACCTGCCTGAATAAACGTATTTTCTTTCTTTCTTTCTTTCTTTCTGCCGTGACAGGATTTGAACCTGTGCCCCTTGCTCGCTCGCTTGTCCGAGCCGGTGAACCTAGACGCTTGACGTGGGCAATGTAGGCATCGTAACTAGTGACTCCCTCAGTTAACATGCGGTAGTCGTATGACAGACAGACAGACAGTGGAGTCTTAATAAAAAGGTCCTTTGCCCTTTAGGTACAATACGTCAAAAAGATAATACTGTGTGAAATGTCATAAAATATTTATTAACTAATTCCAGTTCAGATAAATATTAAGTCGTGTTCCCAACGCGACAAGAGCGGAGTCATTTGTCAGCGCTATGAGAACGATGCAATAGTTGGATGTTTAACTGAGACATTAATGACTCCGCTCCGCTCGCAGTCGGATATTACTCAGTTGACAACAGAAATAGGCAATCTGAAGCAGGCTACAGCTTCACCGTCTTCATCATCGACGATCCTGAACTCTATCGTCACGGTGGCAGACTGAAAATTAAGATAAATGTTAGTTTGTGAAAAAATGCTTTTCAAAAATCTGGACCTACTACCCTTACAAATCGGTTGTTGTAATGCATAGACCCAAACTTTATTAGATTAGGTATACGTACCTAACCTACCTACTTTATACGTAACTAGCTGCGCCCCGTGGTTTCACCCGCGTAAGTCCCGATCCCGCGGGAATTACGGGATAAAAAGTAGCCTATGTGTTATTCTAGGTGTCCGGCTATCTATATTCCAAGTTTCATCGCAATCGGTTCAGTAGTTTTAGCGTGAAAGAGTAACAAACATCCTCACAAACTTTCACATTTATAATATTAGTAGGACTAGCAGCGTCCCGCGGCTCCACCCGCGTAAATCCTGATCCCGCGGGACTTTCCAAAAATCCTTTCTTAATGGATGTTTTTACATCGCAAAGAACACACTCTCCAAATTTCATGTCTTTGAATTTTTTCAAAGTCCTGGAGGGTTACTGCGGTTCGTTTCGATACGACATCGATACTGTCATACGATGATTCTACTGTCACATTCTGATAGTAGGGTGACAGTAGAACCATCGTTATGACAGTATCGTTGTCGTATCGAAACGAAACCGAAGTAACCCCAGGAGGGTTACTTCGGTTTCGTTTCGATACGACTGGATTAATAGGAAACTAAGGTTAAGGCATGTGTGGTGAGGCATAATCATTCACGACACACGCCTCGCAATGTCTGTACGCGGTTTGTCTTTTCCGCAAGCAAAAAGACATTGGTGCGCGGTCGACAGTTCGATTCGTCTTCGTTAGTGGCTGCACTGGCCTACTTATCGGAAAAGGTACAGTCTACTTACTGGGAATACAGGATCTATGTACATCTTCAGTGTATACGCCACGATTTCCTTCTCTAGGACGGGGCAGTAGGCGTTGGTTAGGTATTGACAGGTATTAGAAGCTTCGCCTAGGTCGTACGGGATAGGTATAGGTCCTATATAGGCTGTGGCGAGAGTCTTCAGCGATTTGATGTTACGTGCTGAAAATTAAAAAAAACAAATTTGATTTTTATTTTGTTGTCGCGATGTTGAATTGAAATTAAATTCATACGCGGTTTAAACATAGATTAATTTCATAAAACAAATTATTAATGTTTTTTTCGAATTGATTGATTGAGCCTTCAAATCGAGCCTTTGTCGAAAATCACTGGGGAAGATACTACATAATCATGAATTCACCGTGTCACGTGGGTTCCCGTGTGAAGTAATGGGTACCGCACTCATCTGGCAAGTGAGGGCGCGGTTCGAACCCTATCACGGATGGATTTTGGATAAAGCATCCTTCTACAAAATATTTCTATGTTATTTTATTTTTTTCAAAATCCTATGCCACGCCAACACGAGACGTCTTCTTCTGTAACCCCGCGGACTACTCTATATTAATATCTACCCAATAACAAGGATCCCATAATTTAAATTACTGTTATACAGGGGGAAAAAAGACCGTGATTGGTTTTTTTTGCTATAGCAGGTGATTTTTTAAATCTTTAAATGCAGTTTACTTATTTTTGAATAAATAAAGGAATTTTCCTTACAGCAAAAATTGCCCTACTCAATATTATGGTTACTTAACTCCAACCACGGTCTATTGTTTCCACCCTGTAATATAATATGTTTCCACGAGCGTAGTCTAAGCCAAAACACGTCAAGACA
Organism: Idaea biselata; assembly: GCA_958496205.1. NCBI lineage: Eukaryota > Metazoa > Arthropoda > Insecta > Lepidoptera > Geometridae > Idaea > Idaea biselata. The sequence continues at coordinate 20,193,659 of OY292405.1, read as the reverse complement.
AACAACTTTTGTTGCAAAATTCAGTAATTAATACTTACGTGCTTCGAACACGATATTCAAGATTCCGTCTTTCCCCTTTTGTAGCTTGCAGGGTGGTTTAACACAACCCTCAACTTGTGTGCTGATGGGGAGTTCTCCTTTATGGCGTGTACCTGATAGACAGACAAACGATTATTCTGCAAAATGATAAAACTTCTAAAAATAATGGGCCTGGGGCGACCGCTAAACCCCAAATTATTATATTTTATTTGGGGTCTTCGTAGAAGATCATCATCATCATCATTGACAATACCTTCTGCAAATAAGTATAGATTACTAAATGGTAGGTACTAAATATATGACTAAAGGTACCAAATAGGTACTAAATAATGAGCATAGTTAGTTGTAAATCTAATGCATGGTCCGGCCAAACTGACGCACACCACCTTTGCAGATATTTACTTACATTGACTGACTTCAGTATCGCCATAAACTAAGCCGAAAACAAAAACTATTACAAAAATGGCGGCCCTCATATCGAATATAATATCACTTATTGGGTTAAAATAATCAATGACTGCTCCCGATTAACGGATTAAACAATATTTTACTGTATTTATATCGGTTTAGTTGGTAATTAGCTTGTTTAGCAATCATTGTAAAGGAGTGTTTTCACTTTAAACTTTTTAAACTTACACCTATTTTTTTTATTGTAGACTATGATGTGACAGACCTTCCTGACGAAAAAATGCCAAGTACTAAGAACGAAAATGTCAGATTTTAGTCTGAAATTAAAAAAACGCATACATGTTTTATACTCATAATATTATTATAGATTTTTCTTTTCTTTTCGCGATGTTGGATTTCAACCGCGCACCGATGTCTTTTTTCTGTAAGAAAAAGTTATATTATGTGCGCTAATAATATCACTCTTATTTATTTAGTGAATTAAGATGGTACACTGTTGGAATAGTTATATTTACAATTAATAAATTACTAAGTTTCGGGTTTCAGCTAGTTTCAAGTTCATTCGGTTTCCTGGTTTACAAAATTCAGCAAATCTAACCGTCAAAATGTGGGTAAACCTCACCTGAGAGAACATTTGGATAAGCACACCATGTCATGGGCCTATCGCAGGCAGCCAGTTAATCCTTTGACTGCTGAAAACACACACGTGTGTGTTTGCAATTTTGATTCAGTGATTTCCGATTGTACAGTTTTGCGTTTGCGGTTGCGATTTGCGGTTTCAATTTCAGCAGTCAATGGTATTCACAAACTGCGTAAAGGCAACTGATTGAATAAACGGCTAGTCTTATAGGACTTCTGTGACGCGAAAGGCATACGCAAAAAAAAAAATTCCTACTTTTGGAAATTTGAAGTTTTTAAAGATATTGAGTTCAAAGTCCTCTGTATACCTATTATGGTGGGCCTAGAGGACATCATATTTATTGTAAAACACCTATTGTAATTTACCTAGTGCAAGCAGTTGAATAAATGAATTGAAATGAATTGAATTCCTCATGAGAAACAGCTGTTTCTTAGAGTTAGAGGTCATTGTTCTCATGGTGACCTTTTATTTAACTCGAACAACAACAACCTAAACATTAAACCTACATACTTTCAAATTAGCTTTTTTCAGTAAAACATAAACTCGAAATTTTGAATAAAAGTTCCAAAGTTGTAGAACAATAGTTGTTCGCGTAGACCACTAGACCAATCACATTTCTGCCTAAAAACCCGTCATCGAAACACATTTAGGTATGTATATAAAAGAAGGTCGTGTAAGTAACACTATTGATATTGACTCAAGAACGCCTGAACCGATTTGGCTGAAAATTGGTAGGGAGATAGCTAAAAACCAGGAGATGGACTTTTTTTGCATTAAAGCGGGTTAAAGGCCGGGTCAGCTAGTATATATCTATACTTCTATACTAATATTATAAGGACGAAATATTTGTATTTTTGTGTGTGTGTGTCTGTATGATTATTATGAATAAACTCAAAAACTACTGGACCGATTTCAAAAAATCTTTCACCATTAGAAAGCTACATTCATCCTGAGTAACAAAGGCTACTTTTGATCTCGATATTCCCACGGGATCGGGACTTACGCGGGTGAAATAATATATATTATTTATCGGCTCGTGTCGCAACAATGCACTGCGGCCTAGTGTAAACGGTTCCCTACGTAACTAAAAGATAATCGATAGATAAAGCAGCTGACTGCAGTCGGCAGGTGTTATTATTTCTTAATTTTTTAAGATATCAAATTTTATCTATTCATCACCGTGAGACAGAGACAAAAAATGTAAAGTAATCCAATCCTACTAATATTATAAATGTGAACGTTTGTGTATAGGTAAGTAAGTAAACGAATAAGTAGGTATTATGTCTGTTACTGCCGTGTAGCCCCGGCATAGAATAGGGCTACATCATCTCTTCTCGTGGGTGTCGGTCGTAAAAGGCGACTAAGGGATCTGAGGGAGACTGGCAAACCTTAAGTTCTCTCCGCGCGGTGGCGAATAAACTGCTTGGTCCCTAGGAGGGTTGGTGTCAGGCAGGCGGCCGGCCGTAAAAATATTGCCATATCTATTTGCAGAAGATATGGTCGATGATGACTTACCTACTGCGCCGACCACAAATTAATTTGAGGTTTAGCGTACCCCGGGCTCCTGAGAGGGATGCAACCGGGAACTCGGAAGAGAAGAAGGTATGTTTGTTACTCCTTCACGCAAAAACTACTAAACCAATTGCGATGAAATTAAGAATGCAGATAGCTGGAAACCTGGACAGTCCAAAGGCTTTTCGTCCCTATATTCTTGCAGAATCGAGACGTACGCGGGTAAGACCGCGGGGCTTGTAAATAATACATTTTATTTCATAAAAATCCTATCCTAATACGAAAAAACGTGAAAAACACTAAAAATCAAGTTACAAAACAGTAACTGTAGGGTAGATATTTTTCATTTTTGGCGTTTAATAGTTGAAAAACTAACAGGGAAAAGATACATACTTTTCACGTGGTTTCTAAACCTGGACATGGGTTCGAATCCTGCCACGGGAAGATTATTAACGCTGCATTTCACCTTTTGAGAGTTCCGTACCCGAAGGGTAAAAACGAGACCCTATTACTGAGACTTCGCTGTCTGTCCGTCTGTCTGCCTGTCTGTCACCAAACTGTATCTCATGGACCCTAATAGCTAGGTAGACGGTTGAAATATACACAAAGGATTTATTTTTCAAACAGCTTTTTTATTTCAGGTTTTTTATCCCTGCCAAATAACGATACTATCTCAAAGATCCGTCTCAGATTAGGTTCAGGTGTCCAGTCCACCTGAATGCCTAACTGATAATATTTTATCATTTTTGAACAACGTTATTCATTGACTTGTTCAGATATGCAGGTGTTGTTTTTTGCATTTTAGATGATTCGGTTAATGATGATAAATTTATTTATCAGTTAAGAAATACCCAGAAAAAAGTGACTCTGTTATTTTTTAGGGTTCCGTATTTAATGGGTAAAAGAATAACGAGTAACGGGCCTTTTACTAAGTCTCCACTATCCGTCTGTCTGGCTGTTACTAGGCTGTATCTCTTGAACATGATAGCTGTTGCCACTATAACAAATATACTAAAAAACAAAATAAAATCTCCCTTCACCGAACGTGATTTTTTATGTTATTTATTATACTTATTCTTACTTCTTACCTAACATTTGTTAAAAAAAATGTTTAGTTATTTAAGCATAGTAAAAGTTACTTTCAAAGAAAAATACATCTTCAAAACGTTTCTCGCGAAGAGCTTCGATCATATATAAACTATAGATAATCAAACTCACATCTCTCGCTTGCCCGGCGAGTGTCCATTTCCTTGGACCACACCTTAGATTAAAACAAAAAACTAAAGATACGGTACGTAGTCTCGGAAAATGAGACGATAAAACTGCGTCTAGCTGACGCACTAGCTTCAGTCGTATGTCGAACCGTTGCCGCGTGAGCACGTGCTGTCACACTGCGATTATTTTTTTGACATCTATAAGAATGCCATTTGCTAATTTACAAATGTCTGGATCATTTTAAAGACAAATGTCTTAAAATACAATAATTTTATGAAAATGCATGTAGGTGTTTCTAGCTCATTTTTCGAATACGCAATGTTAGAATATACCGTATCTACTAATTTTGTTTTCATCTAAGGACCACACGCACGAGCTCTCTCTCTGGTATATGTAAGTTCCATATCGCCATCGGATTTTCGTAGATATACTTTTCTTGAATATATTTGTAGGTCTTGGCATAGCAAGAACAAGCGCCAAGGCGCACAACTAGATAAAGTGTGGTCTTATGTAGATACCTACCTACCTAGTACCTACTTTTGTAATAAAAAAAATGAATTATCGAAACCGGACATCATATAACCTAGAACGGCGCGTGAATAATACATAAAAATGGGTCGAATTAAGAACCTTCTCCTTTTTTGAAGTCGGATAATAAGTAGGATTCTGTTGTTGATAATCAACACAAATTCTCATCATCATCATCATCATTTCAGCTGTAAGGAGTCCACTTCTGGACATAAGCCTCCATAGATTTCCAAATGCTTCGGTTATAAACGGCCTGCATCCACCGTAAACCCCCGTCCATCTCGTCAACACAAATTAAATCTATCAAATTCATTTTTGTGAGTGTTTCTATTCACGAAAATAAGAGGGAAAAAAAAACATTTTTTACCACGAAATCAAAAACTTTGATTATTTTATTACCAATGTAGTCTTGCTTTTTGCCAGATTCCATTGTTCTATCTACGAAAGTACCTAGGTACCTACTTTCGATGATTGAGTATCTGGGAAGTTGTTCTATGTGCCCCTTTACCCGAAGCCTATAGAGCGTAGAAATTTCCGACTTTTGGTCAAAAACAAGCTGTATACAGCTTACTGCGTTGCTGCAGATGTTAAAAATATTCGAAAAACAATAACTATACCTAGTTGTTCTCGTACTCGATATCTATTTTGACCGGTGGACGATATGCTTACTGTACCTACAATTTTTGGTGTTATGGGAATCTGGTATACCTAGGTAGGACCTAGGGTAGGTAGGGGAACAAAGTTAAAAATTACCTCTCTTCACTACAATTCACACAGGTACTTAATTCAATCTATTGTCTACAATCTATATCATCCAAAAGTTTTTTTTTTTTGGTTTTCTTGGCTATAGCATTTGCCACTGCATACTTAATGATTTCTTTACAAAATGTACAGAATCTACTGCACCTCACCACCACAATGATTTAAAACTGAACGCTACTCTTCCCTCAGGGAACTAAATGCACTCACTGCGGTCTTGTAAATATTTGATTAACTTAGGAGTTTTGTTCTAACATGCTACATCCCACGGTTCTACCTTCGTTCATTTATCACTGCAGGTGTGGCGAGGTGAGGTTTTAAGGTTTAGGGTCATGCAGTGTACATAAGTATTTGTTAAGGGCCAAGCAGACAATGGACCACCTCATCAAATTAAATCAAAAACCCGGTTAAGAACGAGGCGACTCTAACCATTTCCATACAAACTTAATACCAAAATAAATTATGAAAAATTTAGTTTTCTACCTTAATATCGATATTATTCGGATTAAGATTTTACTTTTAAAGGGTCCCCATCACAAGGTTTTCCAAAATATTCATTCGAAATGAAATAAAACGGAAAAACATTTTTTCATTGAAAAATGTTTCTCCGTTTTGTTTGAGTTACGTAAATCATGTAATGTGTCCGTTTTATTTTGCTCTTTCTTTCGTTTGCTGTGCTCGGTTTTTGTACGACAGTGATATCTATAAGCCCCCTTTGTGGGAGACGTATCCCATTAAAACCCACCAATCAATAATAAAAAATCAAATTAAATATCCATAGAACCGTAGACCATCAAGATCGGTTGAGAAATACGATCTATAGAGAGAACGTATAAGAATAAGAATATTTTTATTGCTATAACCTTCGATCATATATAAACTATAGATACACGGTCCTTAGTCGCTTACTTATACGGTCATAGTACCGTTTAATGTAAACCTTAATCACTACACATTAAGTTACTAAACGGTGTTATATTTTAAGGCTCCACTGTCACCTCACCCTATTGCATGCTCGAAATGAGTAAACTGTTGAAACTATTTATATTTTAAGACCTCCAATGTACACAGTTATAGCCTTCGATCATATATAACCTACATAGATGCACGGTCGCCGCTCTAGAAATGGCATATCGCTGTCAGCGATATGCCTTGTTTCCCTGTAACCGGCTGAAATATGCCTTGTTTTGACGGCTCCATTTCTAGAGCGGCGACCGTGCATCTATGTAGGTTATATATGATCGAAGGCTATAACTGTGTACATTGGAGGTCTTAAAATATAAATAGTTTCAACAGTTTACTCATTTCGAGCATGCAATAGGGTGAGGTGACAGTGGAGCCTTAAAATATAACACCGTTTAGTAACTTAATGTGTAGTGATTATAATTTGATTATAAATGATTATAAATTTTTATTTCGGTGTAATATGAACTTTTATAAAATGTATGATTGTTTACTTGAGGTATGTTTATATTATATTTATGTACGTACATACAAACATATTGACAAAAGAAAGCAAATTTTGCCAGACTTGAAGCAGAGATCTTTCGCTCCCTCGGTCTATTATCTGATTACCTAGTACCTACACGAAAATAGCTAAAGATAAAAATTGAATAACATTATTCTGATTTACCGATTAATTATTCATTACCTACCTACACCTATTGATAAGCAAAAACTGATTTACTATAAATAAACAAAAAAGCTAATTGTTTTTCATTCAGTTCTCAATTGTTGTTTTGAAGTGGTACAGTACATTTGAGGGTCTAAGTTTTGCCACCATGAAATATTTACTTCTCATCAGTGTCTTGACTTTAGTCAGTGGACAGGAGTGGGGCACTCAGGTTAGCCCATGTAAGTGCACTTGATAATATTTACTCGAAAATGATTTTTAAATAAAAAATAATTTTATTAAAACCTGCCAAGTGCAAGTCGGACTCGTGCATGAAGGGTTCCGTACCATTATCACATAAAAAAACACTGTCAACTGTCTAGCTATAACGGTTCATGAGATACAGCCTGGTGACAAACAGACAGACATAAGGGACATTAGAGTCATGTTCTGTTCTAAAAACTGTTCGATTTGATTTTGGGTATGGAACACTAAAGACTACAGGTCCCGGCAAATAAGTTGGGAAAAAATTACGTAGAAGGGGAAAGTTCGCGCAGTACGTACATTTTACATGCGACTTCTATTAAAAATCGACTTCTGCGCATCCGCCATTTTTTTCAACTAATTTGCCTACCTTTCTTTTTACTTGACTGCAAGGAAATGTTTTTGTTTTCAAATTGCAGTTTCAGTCATGTTTGCTTAAAATATCGAGCTGTGTTATTCATTATTTGACCAAACGTCTAAAAAAATATGTTTTTATTAAATATCTACTGACTTCATACTCTATTTTGTAATTATACGAGTAGGTATACCTACCTACTCTACGAAGTACACAGAAAATCTCATCGTCTTCTTCTTCTTATATATAAAAATGAAACGTTTTCCGTTGTCACGACATCACGCGTGAACGGCTGGACCGATTTCGATAATTCTTTTTTTGTTGTGTTTGCTATTGTCAGGAGAAGGTTCTTATGAAAGATAAAATGCTGGACCGATTTTGATTAATTTTATTTTTTTATACTAAACGACAGGACAACGTCTGTCGGGTAAGCTAGTACACAATAAATCTAATAATTGATTTGCTATTTACACCGCAAATGTACACCATTATTTCAATTAGGGACAGAAAGCGCCTCAGGCGCGCGGCCAGTAGACCAGGTACGCTGTGAAAATAATATGGCTTTCGGCTGCGCCCCTAGTATTCGTCCATTTTGTATACCTGTATTTGGTCCATTTTGCGCCTTTAGGCGCGGAACGGTAAAAAAGCAAAACGGTAAACGATCTCAAAATGGTAAAAGAGCGAAATGGTAAAAGAGCAAAATGGTAAAAGAGCATAACGTCAAAAGCGCATATTGGTAAAAGATCACATTGGTAAAAGAGCAAAATGGTAAAAGCGCAAAACGGTAAATAACCTTTTTAGGGTTCCATACCCAAAGAGTAAAAACGGGACCCTATTACTAAGACTTCGCGGTCTGTGTGTCTGTCCGTCTGTCACCAGGCTGAACCGTTATAGCTAGACAATTGAATTTTTTACAGAATATGTAGGTGTTTCCGTACCCGCTATAACAACAAATATTTAAAAAAAAAACACAAAATAAAAAAATATAGAAATAAAAAAAATGTCTATAAAGAAAAATATAATAAATATTTTTCTTTATAGACATTTTTTTATATAAAATAAATCTTTGTTTAAAAAATATAAAAACTTTGAGTACCTACCTACACATGTGGTAGTAAATGATGATTTTTTACAAATTATGAATCATTTTTTTTTTGTTTAATTATTTTTTTGTTAGGAATTTATTTAAATCTAAAAGAAACGTAATTTTTTATGTAACCTACTTCTGCTAAAAGTAATGTTGAAGTGGATAGGTAGTGATTCTGTACAATTATAATAGTTGACATATTTTAATTTTATTAAGAAGACATTTTTTTGTTAGGTATACCTATTAATCTAAAGAAACCTAATTTTAATAAGCATATTTTTACGTTGTTTCTGATAACTACGATAACGGTAACGATATACAATTATGGTAACAATAATGTTAGGTATAGATACATATTTTTATGTATCAATAAAAATTGTAAGTAAATGATAAAAACTGATTTTTAAAATAGTTGCATCTAAAAATATTTAGTAGGTATTACAAAAATATTTATTTAAATATGTATTTATATAAGTAAACTTTATGTTTTTTTTCTGTAAAAAAATGCCTTTTATTCGTCATTTTTAAAAAAAAACTTTTATTTCCCAGCCTATAATTGAGGAAAAAAGCAGAGTTGTATTGTTTATATAAAAAGAGTAGTAACAATTAAAATTATTACCGATTTGCGCTTTTACCATTTTGCTCTTTTACCAATATGCGCTTTTGACGTTATGCTCTTTTACCATTTTGCTCTTTTACCATTTCGCTCTTTTACCATTTTGAGACCACTTTACCATTTTGCTCTTTTACCGTTCCGCGCCTAAAGACATTTTGCGCTATTCATAACTTGACCTGCCTGGCCGCGCACCTAACTTGCCGCGCACGCGACTTGGTATAGAACCTTGCTTTCTATACCAAGTCCTATAAGTTTTCTTTAGAAAAATAACTAATGTACATTTTAATTTCATTTCCAGGCACCTTCCGCAGTGCACCTCTACCAACAGTCGTTCAGGTTGAGGATTGTAGCGCTCCGCCTTGTAATGCGATTATCGGTCAAAATATGGATGCCGACATCTTATTTAGAGTTCGTAAGTACCTGCCTTAATTCCACTCCTTACTTATAAATAATGAGTAACTTTATGGAACGTTTATCTCTTACTGTGACATGAAGTTTCAAAGTTAACAGACAATAACAAACGTTACATAAACAGTAACGTAGTCATCGTTTATAAGTAAGGGGTATTTAAAACAAAAAAATCAACACCAACCAAAGTAATCGAAACACTATGGGAGTTTATATTTTGAAGATTTCAATTTTTAGTGTTGCCCATACCACCATGAGCCTAACTCTTAAATAAAATTATGAATAATGCGTTCACTTGGCGCAGTTGGTTAGCGCGCCCGACTATAGAACGGGAGGTCGTGGATTCAAAGCTTTTTAAATAATTTCTATTAATTTTTAGGTAATGCTCAAGGGGTCATATCTATTTCACCATTGATTTTTTGACGTCAATTTACACCACATTTTTTCATCTTTCAGCTCATGATGTGAAAACGTTAAAAACCCGGGCTATCTTCCTAGTGATGAACTTTATTCCAATGGTGGTTGACCTGGGTCATGCTGGAGACACCTGCTCCAGCTTGCTATCAGGAAGGTGTCCAGCTGACCAAGGATCACTTTTGCTTCACAGACTGAGCCTTTTCATTGATAATTATTTCCCAGTAAGTAGAAAAACTAGCTGTTGTAAGAATGTGCATTACGTAGTTTTCTACATAAATTCAGAAAATTGGACTTTTGTACCGAGCAAGCGAAGCTTCTTATATCTATCTATCTTCTATCTGGCAAAACAGTATTTTGCCTACTAAGGAGGCTAAGTGCTTGCGAGGTCTACTGTGTTCGAAGAATTACTAGTTCTAAAGTGGTTAAGCGCAAAGTCTACCTACTATTTTCTCTTTACATGGGGAATGGTCATGGCAGATATAGAGTTTATTGCACAAACATATTTGCTTACAGCGACGTAGCAACTCTAACACTAGGTGAACAACAATATGTTAGGGACTATATTAAAAAAAGAAGAATAAGATGACCATGAGGTCACCGATGAGGTGGTTCATTATGTCTGATCGTGTTTTGTTTTCTTTCACCGAAATAGCGTACTAATAAATAACTATTACCTTGCAGGTCGGCGTTACCATGCCCTTTGAAATCAGTGTCGAAGATGAGAACAACGCACCTGTGGCTTGCTTTAGAACTACTATATCCGTACTTCAAGGGTAGAAAGCTGATGCCTTGTCTTGCCTTATTGAGCTTTAATATAGATGGCATCAAAATTACCAATAAACAAGCGGATTTATTCACATTAAAAAAATATTTTGTAACTTCTAAGTATCTATTTTTTAATTCAATGACATTTCATTAAAACTCAATTCAATTCAAGTCTTTACTTTTTTAACCGACTTCAAAAAGAAAGAAGTTCTCAATTCTCCCCGTATATTGTTTTGTACGTATGTATGTGGATATGTTTATTTACGCCGTAATCAATAATAACTGGCATATGAAGTCAGATTTTGATAATTATTTGAAAGGTTTAAATCCCGAGTTAGTCCCATAAAATCTTGGTGAAGATTAGACGAGGACCTTCGGAATTATGAGCAAAATAGCATTCCAGAATGCAGAAATTACTATGTTTTGGACTTCTATCGAATTTGGAATTCTTCAAAAGAACTAGGTACACATTGATAAAGGACCTGAAACGACCTTCTCATCAGAAAACTCCTCAATGATTAAAGTTACGGTTACAGTTTTAAATGATTTTTAGTGGCTGTCAAAAATGCACTAAAAAGAGTAATTAAAGAATAAATAAAAAACTATAAGATATATGATATATTCATAGATCGGATTTTTGGGTGCCGTTTAAAAAATGCGACATCAAAAGTATGGATACGACCAAAAAAAATTCCGAGAAAAATTCCGCATCTTGGAATTTCATCATGATTGGGATGTCGAATAAGGATAGGTGTCGAAATCACGAGTACTATCACTATCTAAAGTATCATCATCATCATCATCATTTGTTTTCATTGCTTAAAGCATATTTACTAGAAATATTTTAAAGAAAAAATAATTTTCAAAATTTTAAATGAAATTCTGTTTACAGGTTAGAGTTATCCGTCAAAAATAAATAAAACACACATATAAATTAAAAGGGTTTAATGTTTAAATTTCTTTATTTAATATACAAACAATGGATAAAATCTGTTCTATAAATAATTAATATACAAACAACGGATAAAATCTGTTCTATAAATAATTATTACAATTAAGAGAAAACACACCTAAAGCATGTTTGTGGAACAAACATTTTCAAATACTTGTTTAGAAACATTTATTTTTCAGCCAGTATTAATTTCCTTGCAACGGTAGGGTAGAGACAATCCAGCAAATCTTGAAATATAACAATTTATGTATTACTAAAACCAAAAATGTTCCCTCGATATGGAATTATTGTTGAGAAAATAATACAAAAATACTAAGTACTTTCCTTACAAATTGACCGAGTTAGTTAAAATGGGAAGTAGATTTTTGTACTTCTCAACATTTAAATTGTTCTATTTCAAGCTTTGCTAAGTGCACTACGCACCATCTACCTCGGTGTGCGAGCTGAATAGTTGACATTGCGGAATTTAACAACTATGTAATTACTTGGAGGCTAATTTTGAAATTTGGGCCTTACCATGATCTACTTATTGCAGGATTTAATTCGTCAGCTAATCAAAAATAAATAAATAAATTAAAAAAAATACTATAAGAGCAGACAAAAATGAGACGAAGAATAAGTGACACAGAAAATAGGAAACATTTAAGTACAACCTAGGTATTAATTTACTCACCTTAGACAAAGGTGTTGTAAACTATCCAGTCAAAGCAGCAAATCGAAGTCCGTTAATTGTCAAGCCAAAAGTTCCGTGTAAGGTTTAATCTAAAGAAAAAAATAACAATAAACTTAAAAGGGTAAGTTTATTTGAAACGATTAGTTAAAGAGCCCTATAGATATAGAATTTTAATGAATTTGAACTTATATTATATTTTTAAATAAGACTCAAAAGAAAACCAAATTTGCCATCTCACTGCCATAATCCATAATATCTATTGTAAGTTGTAAATTTGTAGGAATGAAAAAAAAAATGCTACACTCTTTTTAACAACAAAATTATAGTCAAGAAACTTACAGTTATTCGTGTAAGTTTCTTGATTATAGGCTTTGTTATTTATACTATTACAATATATAAAAAATCTACTCACCCAAAGTTCGACATAAAATATGTCAAAGATATCCAATCCAGTTGCAATAATCGTAGTCCGTTTAGTAGCCAAAATGTCAAGTTTTGCAGTGAAATCCAAAATCCAGGTAACGAGCAGGGGTCAATAAACAATAGCATAAAACACACGGATAGACTGCACTCAACAAACCGAAGTAAGCGAATGAGCTTAAATTGCAGTTACACTTTTCCCATAGGAATAACGGAATAATAAATAGTTATAAATATAGATTCTTCTTCTGTTTTCGCGATGTTGTATTGAAATTAAAGACATTTTTCGGTTTGAATCGCGTGGTTTTTATTACTTTTAGCATTGTTACAACGCTCAACGTTTCGAGACCTTTCCAGGTCTCTTCTTCAGGATAGACGTAGACGAAGTAAGCGAATGAGCTTAAATTGCAGTTACACTTTTCCCATAGGAATAACGGAATAATAAATAGGTATAAATATATACAAATAGGTATTTGGTATAAACAACTTCCAATTGCTCGAAGAAAAATAAACAAACATACCTTGGCGCCGCCTTTGTAATATTGCCGACAATAGCGACAATAGGTATTGCAAAAGATAAACAATGTTTATGGCCGTTGTCTTCAAAAGATTTTTTTTGTTCTATTTTGGGTCTCTACTTATGGATAGTGTTAACTTAAAATTGCGTAATTGCATGTATGAAAATGACTCAGTAAGTTTTATGCATTCAATTAAAAAAATCTATTTTGTTTTTTTTTAATGAATAGTACAATTTCTACGACACATTTACTATACATAATATTACATACATACATACAATACATTTAATATTTTTGTAAAGTTTAAAAAGAAATATCGGAATTACGGAATTTTCAATTCCGGAAAGTCATATCCATGTTAGTGACAACGTCTAAAACAGCACCCAAAATCCGATCTTATATCATATAAGATAAGGTCAATTGACCTGTCCCTCTAGCCCTAACAACTGTACGCTGCCACTGGCTGATTCTGACAATCATCAGTGATGATGTGTCATCATCATTGATGATCATCACTCACTCATCAGTGAGCCAAGCCATGGCACATAATATTTATAATTAAATTTTCTAAACTTCGCCACAACTGTTTGAAAAGCAGAATCGAATATTAAAAACGGTTCAATATTTTGCGAATTTACGTAAAAGCTTTTGAAGTGTTAGATTTCTTGCTAATCACAATTAAAAAAAAAATACTTTTTACAATTATAGCTCCTGTTCCACTATCGTTTCTTGTGTGCATCAGATGATCACTGGAAAAAAAATACCCAAGACATTTTTGAAATTAGAGATACCGATAAACGATTTGTTGATGCACCAACCTCAGAACGCGGGGTAAAAACAATAATAATTCAGAAATATTTAAAAAAAACAATACTTCTGACGCGGGGCTGGATTCGAACCCGCATCCAGGTTCGATCCGCATCCGGGTTCGAATCCAGCCCTGCGTCTATCGTGCGTTGTGTTTTTGCAGAAGTATTGTTTCTTTAAAATATTTCTTTGAAAGCCCAATGCAGGCTTAAGCACTTAAAGTAGAATAATAATAATTTACCCCGCGTTCCTGCTATCCGCCATAAACAGAGAGAGGCCTAGCTTACCGCAAATTTCAGATCCAATCACGAAGCAAGGAGGTACCCATTCATTAGTCGATATTGGGAGCCGAAACTACTAGTGTATTCTAATTACTTACTACTCTCTCGATTTCCAATTAGTCTCTAGGGTAGGGTTAGGAGGGTTACCATTGCTCACGATAATATCGTGACGAATTAGTTAGAACATGGCACCTTTATTAAAACCGTGATAAATGCTAATGTGCCGATCCTTATCCGTTTGTATGGAAATGAGCGAGATGGAATTGCGTAGTGTCAATTCAACTTAAGAACGTGGCGACTGTTACCATTTCCATACAAACTTAATACCTACCAAAATAAATTATGAAAAATTAAACTTTTTTTTATGATGTTGAAGCTTGATGCGTAATGCTCGATGCTCGATGTTCGATGCTTGTAGCTTGATGCGTGATGCGTGATGCTTGATGAGATGCTTGTAATAAACTAAATTTTTCATAATTCTATTTCGGTAATATGTTTGTATGGAAATGGTGACAGTACCCAACCCACCCTCTTTAGAACGCGGCGACTGTTACCATTTCCATACAAACTTAATACCTACCAAAATAAATTATGAAAAATTTAGTTTTCTACCTTAAGGGTAGGGTCCCCACCACAATGTTTTCCAAGGTGGTGGGGACCTTATAAAAGTAAAATCTTAATCCGAATAATTTAGATATTAAGGTAGAAAACTAAATTTTTCTTAATTTATTTTGGTATTTAGTTTGTATGGAAATGGTAACAGTCGCCGCGTTCTAAAGAGGGTGGGTTGGGTACTGTCACCATTTCCATACAAACATATTACCGAAATAGAATTATGAAAAATTTAGTTTATTACAAGCATCTCATCAAGCATCACGCATCACGCATCAAGCTACAAGCATCGAACATCGAGCATCGAGCATTACGCATCAAGCTTCAACATCATAAAAAAAAGTTTAACAGCCAAACTCTTTTCAAGGACGATACATAATAGAAAAAAAAAGGATATCTTTTTAATTTTTCTTCAAGCTTACGTACTATTTATGTATTCTGTGCTTACGGTCAGTCGTTTTTTAATGCAAATTTCTTGGTTTATCAAGTTCACCAGCCAAACTTCAAACTTCGGGGACGTCTCAGACCTTCAATGACGATAAATAAATAGTAAACATCACTGGCTTCATTCAGCCAGTGATGTTTACTATTTATAGAAAAAAAAATACTAAATTTAAAAGAAATAAAACGCAAGTGTAACTGACTGACTGACTGAATGATGGACAGCCGGGAAGCTAAACGGCTGGGTGTAGAGACTTGAAATTTGGAACATAGGTTCTTTAGGGGTTGAAAGTGAGCACTGAGAACTGGTTTTTGGAAATTCCACCCCTAAGGGGGTAAAAATGGGGAAAAACGTTTGTATGCAACTTCGTAACGGCTTGACTTAGAAACTTGAAATTTGACATAGATATTGATATGGGGTACCTAGTAAGTAAATCTCTAATATTTTTGAGTGTTTAATTGGGGGTGAAAGTTTCTATGGGAATTGATTCAAAGAGATTTTGTTACTGTTTTCGGGGGTAAGTACGGGGCTCTCTGATTGGTGGAAGTAAAATCCAGTTGGTCATGGAATCAAAATGGCTGCCATGTCAGGAGCTGTTTGACAACTACTAGGTTGCCTTCCCTAACCAAGGAGTTTCTACTTACTTTGTTTCAGATTTTCTTCGTGGCCAAATTTTTTTTTAAAATTTTATTTTGAGTGGTGCGGTCGTAGGGTGGGAGTTAGAGTCGAAGAGCTACCTTTTGTTTGAATCGATTTGTGAATTTGAGACTGAGTTTGGATCGGTTTTAAATTAAGATCCTGATTCATTTTACATTTTCTATTACGACATCGGTTTTCATTTCCTTATACGATTTGTTTTTTTTTTTCTATTTGCTTTCGGATTTGTTATTTTTTTATCAAATTGTAATATTGGATATTGTAAACCACGGAACCGAGTGGAATCGAAACTATCCGAAGCCCGACGGGTTTCGGGTTCCCATCTTGTTAAAAGGAAATTGATAACTTTTGGAACGAAGTTCCTTATCGCGCGTTGCGAAAGGGGGCTAGACGGAAAAAATTAAGACCAAAAGTTGTAACGGATTCATTTTTTTTTTTGCTTTGCACTTCGTTCCTTTGTCGATCAGCACAGTGATCGAATAACTGGCCCGTCTTCCATCTGCCAGTGTCAAAGTTTGTTTCTTTCTTGTGCGTTTCTTTTTGTTTTCGGATAGACTTTTTTTTTTTGTTTGTTTGTTTTGTTTTGTATAGTTTTTTTTTTTTTTTTTTTTTTTTTTTTTATTAAACATAGGGAACTCTAAACATATTTACAGTCAACGAACTATGTACAAAATTATAAACGAAATTTGGAAAAAAGAAATCAGGAATTGCACTTCGTTCCATCCGGGTGTCCCTTGACACCTCTCAAGTTTTTAATTTTTCTTCCAGCTTAGTGGCCAGTTATTTTGTACTTACCTAATGCAAACTTCTTCATACCAAGATGAGTACCTACCTAGACAAACTCCTTCGAGGTCTCGGTAAATTGTAAAAAAATCTCACTTTAGAGCTACGCTATTTTATGGCGACTCTATAACCACCTTACTTATAAACGATGATTAATAGCTGCATAAACTATGTCTTTTACTGTTTTAGGGTTCCGTAACCAATTGTGATAGTGATACGGAACCTTTCGTGCCCGAGTCTTGCACTTGGCCGGGGGTTTTTTAATACCATAAGTGATATTTCGATGTGTTTTACCAATAAATGTCAC
The DNA here is from genome assembly GCA_958496205.1 of Idaea biselata. Taxonomy (NCBI): domain Eukaryota; kingdom Metazoa; phylum Arthropoda; class Insecta; order Lepidoptera; family Geometridae; genus Idaea; species Idaea biselata. The sequence goes on along the minus strand of OY292405.1, from coordinate 20,176,582 downwards.
ACTTCGTGGATGGTCTAGACTAGATAATCCGGGCTATTTAGTTAGTCTGCAAGTTAGCCCTAAACATTCTTCTTCTTTAACAATTCTAGCCAACGAAGTAACCAACATTATTTCCCGTAAATACAAGAATAATACGGTAAAACTCGTGACATTTCTAATAATATAGCACTTTAGCTAATCTTATATCGGACATGGTTGGCAACGGCCCTCGTAAATCACAAAGGCCCAAGAAAGGGCTCTCGATTAAGATTTGTGACTTTACCGCAGAAATGTGCCCTATGAAGGTCTATTTTGTTATTGATAAACCATTGTGTTGTTCTGTTTTTAGACCAGAATATAATGTAAGAGGCTTGTAAGAGAAAAATGTGTGTCTATTCTGAGACGAAGCATTCTAGGAGGATGTCGTACGCAAGCATTGACACTGCCTTATTAATAAACTCGTATCAAAGTAGTAGTTGGACCCAGTTTTGTCTACGCCCGCCGATTTTGTACAGTCGAGCAGCTATAGTTAAGCAACGCAACGCCTGGCGCGGTCGTTCCTTGTATGGATGACCAATATTGTGCGTGGCGTAAACATTTTCTCCATCTCCTTCATGGTTCAAAAGGCACGTTAAGCAGTTGATCTTGGTTGTTCGTTCTGTCGTTAGATCAAGTTAAAAGGCCTAAAGCGTTTTAAAACTTTTAACACTAAGTGAGCCAGAGTTCAGACAGAAACCAAACATGATACAAGTAGTATAACATTAGTCCGCGATTATTAATAGCCGTGTTAGAAATAACAATACGTAAACTTTGCAAGACAAAGTCTTTAGGTAGGTATAGTAGTAGGTAAGGTTTTTTTATATTTTTCATTAATTTATTAAATCGAATCCGCAACTTCCCGTGGCGCGGTAGGTATACCCCGACCGCGCCCCAGAGGTCATCGTAAAATCGTTCAGGAATTTTTCAATATCATACAAAGTTATAGTCAGACCACATAAATTGTGAACCGTTAACAATAAAAAGATTTAACTGACTCCTGACTGACCAAATTGTAATCTAGACCACAGAATATGTAAATAGTACAATAATAGTATACTTAAATAGTTTTTTTTATGAATTTTTCCTCAATTTTTGCTTAAGAAATTGAAAAGAAGAATAGAAATTTCTTTTTATTTTTTGTATGTAGCTCAAGGCTATTTTATTTAGAAAATTTATTTTAAAGGAAAAATAGCATTCAAAATGTTTCACTTGCGGCGAGGCTTGAACTCGCGTCTTTGGGTCGGTACCCCAACGTCTGTTCCAACTAGACTACGCAAGTTCACGTCTCGTGCCGTGAAAACTTCCAATGCTATATTCTCCTCTGATTGTTTACGATTAAGGCTCGTTAAAGCGCCATCTATCTAACGCTACAGGAACAACTTTCCAGTTGTTTACACCTGCGTCGTAATGGTTAACTTTACAGTTAACTCATTACTAACGTAAGATGTCGCTTGTCGCGTAAAATGCCACGCATCCACTGAACACAGACCTACAATAAACACCCATTTAACAGTTTTACGCGGGTCATAGTTTTATAGGGCCATAAACGGCCCATAAGGCACAGAGTACCCGAAACTTAGGCACAGGTTGCGAGCGGTTATGCCCTTTTAGCTTTAGTTATAGGCATGTTGAAGATAAGTGTGACATTTTATTATATGGATCCTGAGTAGGCTTGTAGGCTTAGTACCTATACAAGAACCTCGTAGTTATCAGGATGGCTTATAGCATGCTACTTATCGGAGCCTAGGTCCCGACAAAAGTCGTACTTCATAGATGAGTACCACAATCTATACTAATACTAGGTGACCCGGCAAACGTTGTTTTGCCTTATACATTATAGATAGTAGCCGATTCTGAGACCTACTGAATGCGCATGTGGAGTTTGGTGGAGATCGGTGAAGCCGTTTCGGAGGAGTACGGTAACTAACATTGTGACATGGAAATTTTATATATTAGAAGATTATAAAGAGGTAACATGTATGTATGTATATTGGGGGTAATCTCCGAAACTACTGGACCGATTTCAAAAATTCTTTCACCATTAGAAAGCTACATTCACCCTGAGTAACATAGGCTACTTTTGATCCCGATATTCTCACGGGATCGGGACTTACGCGGGTGAAACCGTGGGAATCTGCTAGTCATGCATAAAGTACGACATTTATCGATACTCCATATAAAATACCCATATGTAAAAAATATTATCTTTATGTGGATTCCACGAGTAGGTAAATGTATGTTAGACAATCTAATGGCCGAGCCACAGTAACGGTAAACGTCAATGCCTATCATCGTGTTAATAATTGCAATAATTTTAAGGTGTTAATAGAGTTGCTACACCAATGTTCAACGACAATCATCGCAATAACGGCATTTCCCTTACTGTGGCCGGGCCTTAACTTCTGAAGGCGAAGCTAAGTACAGAACTTTAATTTTCAAATAACCTCTTTACATCTAAAAGTGACCCATAACATTTGGCAGCTGTCGGAGACTCACGATCAGTCATTATGGCGTCACTGAAGTTTTGAAATCTCATTTCACAACATTTGTTGTAAAGAAATTACTCAAAATGACGAAAAGTACTGATGACTTTCCGAAGTCTAGCGATAAAAGAGCTCGGAGTAGCAGCCGAAGTACTGTTCAGGTAAGATGACAGAAATAAATAAATACGTTAGCAAGCAATGCAATGAACTAATCTTATGGCTCATTTTCACTGGCTGATCCTAAGGACTTGATATAGAAAGCACCTAATGCGCGCAGCCAAAGTGCTGAGAAAATGAAATGTTGGCTCCAAAGGGACTCTGTTTCCCGCCTCCACCTCATGGCTCTTATCATGCTCTTATCGACAGAGAAGTCATTTAAGCCCGGTGCACATGACCGACACTCACCCAACAACGGCTGGGATTTGGCCTGCGTGGTTGCTATGGCCCCACAAATATTCTTCACATCCAATGACAGAGTGCGACCGTCGCCCCGGGCTGTACAACCACATTAATGGCTTGCGCTTATCAAGCTCATCTCCATGTCTGCCAGAGTGACTTGCTGTCCACTATCCTTCTTCTCCGCTCCTAAGGAAAGGCACGCGCTCGCAACGCTACACAAATATTTCGGTGTTTCAGCGCCATATATTTTATCTTCATAGCGTTCTGGCGCCTGCGCCTGGAGCGCTTCCTATGCTGAGTCTTATGTTTAGACTAGTTTTGATATTAATCTTGTGGAAAATACTACAGAATGTCCGTAACTTAAACAAATCCACGGCTACAAGCAGCACAAACCCCCGAAATGATTTCTGTCTATCCATTAGCCTTTCCCTGATCGCCAGGTCCCCCTCCATTTCACAGTCCACAAACCAGGCTGCCACATCGAGAGCTGCTGCGGTGTCTGCAACCTGTTCCCAGGAGTTCTGCTCATTGCCTTCACTCAGGTCCTCATCGGCTCCGTTCTGCTGACCCTGATCCTGACGCACGGGAAGCAGTACGATGAGATGCATCGGACTGTTGGGAGTCAATGTTAGTATGGATAGTAATTTAAGATATTTTGGATAGTTTCCATAGTTTGGATTGTAAGGATGGATAGATAAGACCTCTCTGGTGTGTTGGGCGAATACTTGACTGTAACGCAGAAGGTTGCTGGTTTGATTCCAGTCCAACAAGTGTTTAAGATGACTCCACATTTTGATCAAAAATAGCCACAGATTTAATACAAAGGTGCAGCTCTGTGTTTGTATAGGTCCCACCCTCTTTAATTGTTTCACCAGTTTTTCATACAGGAAAAGGAAAAGTTAAAAATTACTGTACCGATTTTGGTAATTCTATCAATGCAATATTTGATACAATCTACTTTTATCCCAGAATTTATAAATAACATTTAAAATGTTATACACTTGATTTTGTCTAGTTATCAGCACGGCTACTGGAGCAGTCCTGACCGGAATCACAGGTGCTGGCGTACTCCTCATCGTCGTGGCACTCACGGAAAACTGCCGAGCAATGCTGGTATTTTTTAAAATATATTTACAATTTAGAGATTCAGAATGCTGGAGGCCGGGGGTTTAAATAATCCCAGCATGGTGCTATAGGAGAAACTATTCTTCACCACCCATCGGCCTAAAAGACTGGATATAGAAAGCACCGAGGCGCGCGGTCAAGGCGCTTTAAGGCGCCTAAAGGAAACATGCTAACCACAAACTATACTAATGCTAACGCATATGCTCCCACGTCTGCCTCCGTCGCCTTGTTTATTTCGTCCTTGTCTTTTGCTCTAACCGCGCGTCTGGGTCATTTACAAGCCACTGCCAATGCTTTCTCTGTATCCAGACGACATACAACCTTTAGTCTGTGAGTCCCGTTTGTAACAACATTTGATTGACTTACATTCACTTATGTTAATATCATGATGTAAATATAATTTGTATTCCAGATTTATCTGATGGTGGCTACCTTGGTATGGATGGCTATAATAACATTGGCTCTGACGAAAATTGGAAGATCTTGTATCCGATTCAAAGATGGTCAGTTTACTTTATTGTTTTTATTAAGCTATTGCATAGCTTTTATCGCGGGCTTTGAGCTTTGAATGAAGAAATTTCGTAACGAAAAAACCTAACACATGGTAACCATGGCAATGTGGTACAAAATAAAATAAAATATTATAATTGCATAAGTTGATTAAAAATGCTATGCTTTACCGCGGCAGTCCCCGAGTGCCACACGTTTTTAGGGTTCCGTACCCAAAGGGTAAAAACGGGACCCTATTACTGAGACTTCGCTGTCTGTCCGTCCGTCCGTCTGTCTGTCACCAGGCTGTATCTCATGAACCGTAATAGCTAGAAGGTTGAAATTTATTTTACACAGAAGATGTATTTCGGTTGCCGCTACAACAACAAATACAAACAATAAAATAAAAACAAAACAAAACAATTATTTAAAAGGGGCTCCCATACAAAAAAATTGTTTCAAAAACTACAAAGGAATTCTAGTACGATGTGAGGTCGCTTCTGATTGGTCGAGTCAAATCGAGTTGGTCATGGAATTCAAAATGGCTGCCCTATCTGTCAAATATACTAGTCTGCCTTCACTGACCAAAGAGTTTCTTATAAGTTTCAGATTTTCTTTGAATCAAAGTTGTCGTAAACCATTTTAGGGTTCCGTACCCAATTGTGATAGTGGTACGGAACCCTCCGTGCGCGAGTTTCGCACTTGGCCGGGTTTTTTTTAATATACTGTTGTTTCTATTCTGTTCTGTATTTGTTGCTGTGTGCTTGATATTCTTAACGCCATATCAACATTAAGACATTATGTAGCTGCTAGTACTAAAGGTGGTGATTAGAATACATTCTATGTTCCTTTTACGTGAAATAAATATAAATACCCGCTGCAGCGCTGACAATATTGTTACTTCTATCGTAAAATCGAAATTAGCATTAAATTAGTCTATGAAAGACGATTAAAACGTCAAAAGTATATTTTTGTTGCGGTAGCGTTACCGCAGTGGCTGATTCTTCCTTCTGATGCCATATCTACTGTTAAGGTTGAGATCAATGGCGCTAAAACGTGTTGTAAATTCACCCCTCGTCTTGAAAATAAAGTGCAAGAAGGTATGGTCAATGATGACTTACCTACTTACTGCGGGTTTAGCGGACCCCGAGAGGGATGCAACCGGCAACATCGCTCGGATGAGAGAGAGTAACAATATAGGTATCCTATGATATTTCAGCTCCTAAAATCAAGGATGAGCAGCATAGACTGGTCAACTTGGCGTGCGCTAGCGGACTCTTCACTTTTCTTGGAGCAGGTAATAGTTTTGAATATCTAATAAGGCTGCGTTTCTACCAGTTATGTGCGACGATTCGTTTGTTAGACTCATACCTTAGGTACTATTATAAAATGAGTTTTAAGTGTCAGACCTGGTTTAAACCATGATTCGCCTTACTATGCCTAAATCATGGTTTAAACCAGGTCTGGCCTTAAAACTCATTTTATAATAACCATGATAGGGTTTTTTTGCAGTAATCATGTGATTCACATTTTCACATTTAAGTAAAACTTTAGTGGACCCGAAGCAATAATCTATACCTAACATTATAACCCCGAAAGTAACTCTTTCTATCCGTCTGTTTGTAAAAGTTGTAAAAGAAAAATGCTATCACATCCACAAACACACAACCCGCCCAACTTCCGACCCGCCCCGAGATCCGCCTCAGGAGCTCTGCGGTACCATCATTCCTTTCCTGCACTCTTGAACTTAACGGAATCGAATAATATTAAGGGGTGGAAAGAGGTTTGTCTTTTTGTTTGGATAGTAACGTGTCAATGAGCCCCCTTAACCAGACAAAACCGTGGCACACTCAACTTAGATAAAAAAAAATAAGGGGAGATACGGTACCTAGTCACGGCAAATGAGACGATAAAACTGCGTCAGCTGACGCACTAGCCTCAGTCGTATGTGGAACCGTTGTCACGTGAAAACGTACTGTCACACTGCGAGTTTCTAGCTCATTTTTAGGGTTCCGTACCTAAAGGTAAAAACGGGACCCTATTACTGAGACTTCGCTGTCTGTCTGTCTGTCCGTCCGTCCGTCCGTCCGTCCGTCCGTCCGTCCGTCCGTCCGTCCGTCCGTCCGTCTGTCACCAGGCTGTATCTCATGAACCGTAATAGCTAGAAGGTTGAAATTTTCACAGAAGATGTATTTCGGTTGCCGCTACAACAACAAATACTAAAAACAAAATAAAACAATTATTTAAAAGGGGCTCCCATACAACAAACGTGTTTCAAACATAACAAGGAGTCAGGACAGGAAGAGGGACAGGAGGACAAATCGAGTTGGTCATGGAATTCAAAATGGCTGCCCTATCTGTCAAATATACCAGTCTGCCTTCACTTACCAAAGAGTTTATTTTATGTTTCAGATTTTCTTTGTGCCAAGGTTTTTTTTTTTTTGAGTGATTCGGTCGTTTGATGGGAGTAAGAATCGAAGATAAATATTTCATATTTTCCTATAAAATTTAAAAATTGGTTGTTGTAAACCATTTTAGGGTTCCGTATCCAATTGTGATAGTGGTACGGAACCCTTTATGCGCGAGTGTCGCACTTGCCCCGTTTTTTTCGAATACGCAATGTTAGAATATACCGTATCTTCTACTTCATTTGACACTCAACAACTAATTAACCATAATTATGAAAGCCACCGTAATATCAATAACAATAAAGTTTTATGCGGGAGTGTACACTCACTAACCCACTATAATTTTACTAAGCGTAAAGTGAAAACAAGCAAAATTTCGAGCGTGAAATTACCTAAGTACCTCCCTAATTTCATAACTTAGCTAGTATGAATAATTTTCCTACACTTAAGACTTAGTAGTTAAGTAAACCGTACTCGTCGTAGGTAAGTTTAACTTGACGAAGCAACTTGGATCGTTTTATGATGTTCTTAAACTCAGGAGTTAAGTTGGGAACTTTAGTTTTAAGTATGTCAACTTTTGTTAGATTGATGTAAGTGTGTAAATTCTTTATTTATTGTTATACCGTTTGACCACTTTGATGAAGTCTAAGATGAAGCACGCTGACATAAAAGGTACCTGTTCATTCCCGAGTTGAAGATCTCTACATTAGGTTAATAAAATTAATACCTTGAAAATCTAGGTTTTTTTTTCTCGGTCTTGAACCGATTATGGCCATTTGGGAATTAGCCAGTGTCAAATAGGTAGGTATTTTATAATATTCGCGAGATAGTCGGACTTTCGGCGGGAAACGGAGACAACATGTCGTGCCCCAATTTTATTTTCGTTAAACTATGTTGTATACTCGGTTAAATTGTGTAATTTTGGTGGAATCTTATTCAATTTAGTTCCGTGAATGTGCACAAGTGTTGTTGAGAACAGGACGACCTTAGTATATAGTTTTTTATGTACATAGCTTTAAGATGTCTTTATGTGTTAGATTATAAGTTTATGTGTTAAATTATAAGTTTTCGTGTAATAAATCTGACCGGGCGCGTTTGACTATATCAAGTGCGACAGGGTCAGAGCTATAATAAAGTGAGATGCAAGGCGTAATAGATGTTGCGCAATCATTTCTAATATAAGGCAGGGGTATTTTTGTAAAAGTCAGAAGCTGTTTGCACTGCGCTGAAGACACCTGACTGGAACTAAGAACTAAGAACTCAAATAGAACTAAGAACATTTATGAATAAAGAAGTATACAGTACATCAGGCGTTTTTATTTGGGAGCGCGCAGACAAGCAGGGAGGAGCGAACATACAGTCCACTAAGCCGAGGAGAGAGAGAGAGAGAAGAGAGAAGAGTAGAGACAGAAGACTACGAGTCGTAACCCGGTAGACTTACGAGTCGTAACATTACGAGTCGTAACGTTACGAGTCGTAACAAGGTAGACTTAGTCGTAACGTATCGTTGTTTCGAAAACTACTCCGAGGCGTCGAGGAGGCAACCACCCTGTCCGACGGATCCAGGACAAGTGTAGTGAAAACAAAATTGAGTGTTAAACATGGACTTTCCGTTGTTTCGCGCCGAAGCTCCTTGAAGGATGTAGTGGACATTTGGTCAAGCCAAAAAAAAGTGTCATTTGGTCAAGCCTATAGTTACCGCAGATGAAAGTGTCATTTGGTCATTTTTTTTAAATACAACAATAGACGATCGGAGTAGAAACAAAAGACGATCGAAACGAAAACAAAAGACGATCGAAATGGAAAAAAAAGACGATTGAAATGAAAAAAAAGACGATCGAAATGGAAAAAAAAGACGATCGAAATGGAAAAAAAAAGACGATCGAAATGGAAAAAAAAAGACGATCGAAATGAAAAAAAAAGACGATCGAAATGGAAAAAAAAGACGATCGAAATGGAAAAAAAAGACGATTGAAATGAAAAAAAAAAGACGATCGAAATGGAAATAGGCACAAAATGTGACAGCAAGACAGCCTGTCAAACTTGAACTGAAAATATCTCGGAAACTATTGACCCTAGACCACTACTTCCTTAGGATAAAGTGATAGTGCTCTTCAATAATTTCGTTAAAGTTGACAGCTGTCAATCTTAAAACGTCAATATCTCGGAAACTATTGACCCTAGACCACTACTTCGTTAGCATAAGTGATAGAGCTCTTCAAGATCTTCGTTTTGGATGACAGCTGTCAAACTTAAAACGCAAATATCTCGGAAATTATTGACCCTAGACTACTACTTCCTTAGCATAAGTGATAGAGCTCGTCAAGATCTTCGTTTTGGATGACAGCTGTCAAACGTAAAACGTCAATATTTCGGAAACTATTGACCCTAGACCACTACTTCCTTAGCATAAGTGATAGAGCTCGTCTTTTTTTTCCATTTCGATCGTCTTTTTATTCCATTTCGATCGTCTTTTTTTTTCCATTTCGATCGTCTTTTTTTTTTCATTTCGATCGTCTTTTTTTCCATTTCGATCGTCTTTTGTTTTCCATTTCGATCGTCTTTTTTTTCCATTTCGATCGTCTTTTTTTTCCATTTCGATCGCCTTTTTTTTCTCATTTTGATCGTCTTTTGTTTTCGTAACGATCGTCTTTTATTTTCGTTTCGATCGTCTTTTGTTTCTACTCCGATCGTCTATTGTTGTATTAAAAAAAAGGACTTGACCAAATGACACTTTCATCTGCGGTAACTATAGGCTTGACCAAATGACACTTTTTTTTGGCTTGACCAAATGTCCACTACATCCCTTGAAGGTTATAGTAAAGTTGCCACCGCTTTACCATAGCCCCTGACTTGAAACTATAGGCCCGATCGGGCTAATTTCAAGCAAAATACTTGATACTGGCAAGATGTACAAGATGTCCGACGCCAAAACTATAAGAAGAAACTTGAAATATTCTAAAACTTGACCCTGGCTATTCCAAATTGGCCATATCGGTCTCAGACCGAAACAAATAAAAAAAATAAAAATATTCGCGAGATATTTGCAGATTCAAAAACAGCCAAAGTCATCAAAATTTAATACAAGTCAAGTCATTGTAAAATGACGGCTATTTTACAAAATAACTTTACGTGGCTTGGAAGCAACGGAAAAGTCCATGTTTGGCACTGGTTTTCATTTTAAAGAGACTTAATAGATTAATAAGCCACCGAAATAAAAATAAATAAGTAGAAAGTTTTTAGCTAGTTTTCACGAAAATAAAAATTCAGCAAAACATTTCCTCAACGCGTTCCCGCCAAAACTAAAAGTGTTAAAAAAACACAATTAATATTTTTTTTTACTTTTTTTCAGTTCTATATTTCTTTTCGTTCGTGGTGGTATTCAGTTTCTACCACTTCAGATACGTGAGGCGCGCGATCTTGATGCACGAGGCTGAATGCGAATAATGCTTTTTGCCTTTGCTATGAAAAAAAAAATGGCTTCAGGAACTAAGGGTACCTTTTCATGAACGAAGTAAACTTGTCTTGCCAGGAATGGTTTTGTATAAAATAACGTTATGTACATTTTATTTATTATTTTAATTATAAATATACAGTAAAATAGTGTAGGCATAGTACCTACCTCATAATAAACTATTAAGACTGTACTTTCAGTGCCCCGCGGTTTCACCCGCGTAAGTCCCGATCTAGCGGGAATTCCTGTGTGTTAATCCAGATCTCCAACTATCTGCATACCAAGTTTAATCGCAATCGGTTCAGTAGTTTTTGCGTGATTGAAACTTGTTATAACTCTGTTGGAATCAATTTGTAAGGACAAACCGCCTATTCCAGGCTCCTATGTAAATAACTCGATTGTTCAGACATGTATAAACATCATTTGATAACGAGAAACTATTCATAGAAATTAGAAATAATACAGTCGAAATTAGACAGCCAATAATAGACGCCGACCAACTTTGGACATGATTCTTACGTCGTGCAGTCGGGTAAAAAAGTACAAGGGGTATATCAGTTGTCTAGTTCCCATAGTACAAGCCTAGTTGCTTAGTTTAGGGTTAAAGGTCTCATCGTAACGTCCCGGTGCTGGGACGGTGACCGGGATGGATGAGTGAGACCTGTCCATTTGAATATGTGCCTATTTGAGTAATTAGTAGATTTTAATCTATAATTATCTATTTGGTTTTGTCCTGACTGGCTGATCATCGCACAGCCTAAACCGCTGGTAGTAGAGAACTGAAATTTGAAGAGTGTGTTTTATGTGATGTGGGCATGCGATAAGATTTTTATTCAATCCCACCGGGATCAGGAGTTATGGGGGTGAAACCGCGGGACACAGCTAGTACCTATATGAAATTCAACATACCTACTGACTGAGAGCCCAAACCGCTGGTCCTAGAGTCATGAAATTTGGAGAGTGTGTTCTTTGTGGTGTGTTGGGATACACTTTCTTAGTGAGCAAGTAGCAACTGTTAGGTATGTTTTACGATAATAGTTTTAAAAACTTTATACCTAATATTCAGGGTAAAAAGTGTGCATCAAATGATCTAAAATAGCCACAACCGAAATGGGAACCTCCACCCTTTTAAAAGGAAAACAGAAACCGATACATATCTTTGTCAACTTATGAGGAGTTATAGGCATTCAAAGCATTAGCGTTTCTCTTAGAAACAGTTTTTACCAGTTTTTATGACCTAACCGTTATTTTTCGAGCAGGTTCCTTTTGATATAGGTATATATACATATAGGTATATATACACATCCGACTCATTCCGGATTATATTGCTCTGTAAATGTAGAAAACATAAAAAGGTTAAAGCGGTGGCCACACTGGGAGCAAAGCGAAGCGAAGCGAAGTCCGTGAACGTGACACTTTTTACCCTAATTCCAAGACCAAAGGAGGGTAACAATTTGTTACCTGGTATCTCCGCCGTGAGAGGTCCTATAGCAATGTTTTTTTAAAGGTTAGGTATAACTTCTAGTTGGCTGTAGTAGAGAAGGTCTTAATATGAGGTTCCTCGGAATGATGAGTAGAATAGCATCTACTCATCATTCTGATGATGAGAGGGTCTCATCAGAAAACTACTCAATTATTAATGTTATCTAATATACGGTTACAATACGGATAATTTGGTACATAAAGTAGTCTGACATCAAATTCGGACTATAATCTGACGTTTTGTTTCTTTGTATTCGACATTTTTTTCTTTGTGAAAATGTGTCAAATCGTAGTCTACAATAAAAAAATTAAGTATACCTACCTATACTTTGTCTAATTTAGAGGATTATGCGTGCCAGTCGGTACCTACTAAAATTATTAATGCTTGCTGCCTCTATAGACTGAAAATTCATCGCTGCCACATTTTAATTAGATTATTATCCCACATAACCACCGAGTTAACGACCAGCGTACACTGAAAATTTGCCATTTTATCTCCGCTTCGCTTCGCTCCCAGTGTGACCCGGGCCTGCCTATAAATGTACGAAGCCTTTGTTTTGTGTAGTTTATTCATGTCAGGGCACACATTTACAACGATGAAAAATTATGCAAAAACGCACCAGGTTTTAGGGGCGATTAGTCAGTGTGTTTGGGGGCTATTTACTCTAGCTGCTAGGAGGAATAAATTAGGTATAATGTCGTGTATATAGTGGTGATCTGGTGACGCTTACCTAGTGTTACAGTTTTGAGGTCGATTTAAGGCCTTTAAGTTACTCTAATGACTGCTAACAGAGATAACTGTCGGGACCGACTGCTTTACGTGCCAACAGAAGTACGGAAGAGCTCAAGAAAATATATTTTTTGCCCAAACATTATACCTAAGTACTATAATACTAGTATCATCTAGTATAATTAGTAATATCCCTTTTTAAGGGATCTAAAGTGTAATAATAAGATATAAAACGAAAACAATATAATAGGTACTTACCTACATAATAACCATGCATTTAAGTTAATCTAAGTTATCAAAGTTAATTATTAGGTATGTTCAAATTTATTAAAGTTGTTCATTTTTTAGGTAAGTGGGTACATAGGTAGGTGCCTACCTAATACTAGTAACAATTTTTACTGAATCAATCTGAACTATAATAATTAACTATTATCTATAATTTTCCTTCGTTTGTAAACACTCTAAGCAGGCACGACAACAGTTTCGACTTCATTGCAGTGGTAAGTGTTAGTGGAAGACACCGCCTCGACTCTCCACAGTGTCTTTCCGTACTCCATCTTCTTACTTAGCAGGTGATGGATGGCGTTCATATCGTAGTTCTCGTAGTGGTATTCACCCTGAAACACGTAGAATGTCGCAGCGTACTACGTGGACGATTGGATGCGAAGCGATCCGATCCGGTGCGGAAACAAGGAACAGTCGATAGCTATTGAAGTGTCCTACGTGACCAAATGCACGTAAAGTGCGATGCGGTGCGATTCTCGACTGTTCCTTGTTTCCGCACCGCACCGCGCCGCATCGCGTTCGCATCCGATCGCCCACGTAGGACGCTGCGTTTGATGTTTTATCCCACGTTGAGCGGTGTTGGCCTAGTGCAGGGGTTCTCAAACTTATTTTGTCTACCGCCCACTTTGAGAATATTTTTTTTTTAGCGCATCCCTTTTTCACCTACTCAAAAACCACTGTAACTTCCAATGAAATAAATTATTGTAAGCTATATTCTCCGCTAATATAGCTTACAATAATTAATTTCACTACTTTGATTTCGAAACGGAGCGACCTATTGACATGAATTTTATTTATTTATTTAATAAAACAGGACAAATACTTATGAGAACTACACGAAGAGAAATATCAAACCGAGTTAGTTTGAGCAATTCCGTTGATGTTCACATGTTGTAGTCGAGAGCTCAGTTGGTGTCTGAGTCTTCCTAGCTAGATGAAATCACAAATCGCCCCCTAAGCCTCTACACAACGCCATCATTTTTTTCTGGGTCTCTTAGCGCCCACAAGGGGGCGTTATCGCCCACTTTGAGAACCCCTGGCCTAGTGGTAGGTAGGTACTCCAACTTCAATTTTAAAATTGAACTTTATTTCGATTAATGCTAAGATTGCAGTATAGTCCAAACTAAATAAAAGGACAAGTAAGGATCTTGATTAACTCTAAGAAACATTTTCAACTGATTTTTAAATAAACTATTAACTCAAAGTTTCAGAAACTTCTTCGAACTTTCAAAAGTCCTAAAGCAAAATCTGTAAGTAGATGAATCAAATAAATTAGATTTACGGCGAAAAATCAAACCACGCAACCTTCTGCGTCCCAGCCGGATGTTCGCCCGACAAGCAAATAAAGTCGTTCACCGTTCATTAGAGACATCTTATCTTACTAATATTATAAATGCAAAAGCAACTCTGTCTGCCTGTTACGCTTTCACGCCTAAACCGCTGAACAGATTTTGATGAATTTTGGTACAGAGATAGATGGGACCTTGGAAAAGGACATTGGGTACTTTTGATCCCGTAAATTCCGCGGGATTGGGACTTACGCAGGTAAAACCGCGGGCCCAGCTAGTTGCTTAAAAACATTAAGCCTTATTAATAAACGTGGAGTAAGGTCAGAATACTTTTACCACTTTTTGTTTCTGTCTGTCAACTTTGTAAGCTCTTGTCTTAGATTAAAACAAAAAACTAAAGATACAGTACCTAGTCTCGGAAATTGAGACGATAAAACTGCGTCTAGATGACGCACTAGCCTCAGTCGTATGTCGAACCGTTGCCGCATGAGTACGTGCTGTCACACTGCGATTATATTTTTGACATCCATAAGAATGCCTTTTTGCTTATTTACAAAAACTGAATAATTCTTAAAGACAACCGTTTTTAAATACAATAATTTTATGAAAATGCATGTAGGTGTTTCTAGCCTATTTTTCGAATACGCAATGTTATAATATACCGTATCTACTATGCTCTTGTCACGGAAAAAGACAAAGCATGTTCTCACTACTCCATCCTTACTCAACGTTTATTAATAAGGGTAATTGAGTTTAAAGTTACCTTTTCAATAACACATTTCTCCCTGTTGAACCTCAAAAGGAACGCCTTCAACACGATGTCCGTAAACAGGCTGTTGCATGCCAAACCGTGCAGCACGTACGTCAACTTCCATTTGCCGTTCGACCAGATGTAACTCTTTATTTTTGGCTGGAAATGTTTACAACTAATAGTGGCAACTAAAATTTTGACGTGGAAGGGGAAAGTTCGCGCAGTACATTTTACATGCGACTTCTATGAAAAATCTACTTCTGCGCATCCGCCATTTTTTTGCAACTAATCTGCCGGCCACTGTATTTCCAGTCGTTCCTATCAGCAATAAACCTATTCCTATTCGTCGACACCTCTAACTGTCCCTACTGGTGACGAATGGAAAAAAAACATATTCCTTCCCACCTTACCTTTGTACCTACCTACTGTATTCTCAATCGTACACCTACCTCTTATACTACACTGTAACATCCCTTACCTATAAACCCAATTAAAATACTCGTATAAAAAATACCTATTTGCGTAGCTTCGGCATAAAATAGGGCTACCCTATTTCTTCGACTAAGGCGTCTGGAGGAGACTAGCCAACTTAAAGTTCTCCCTGCGCAGCGGCGGGTAAACAGCTTGGTCCCAAGGAGGTGTCAAAATATTGCAAATCTATTACCAGTAGGTGTACTGAGTCAATTCATTCATTCATTTCAGCTGTAAGAAGTCCACTGCTGGACATAAGCCTCCCTCATAGATTTCCAGATGCTTCGGTCATAAGTGGCCTGCATCCACCGTGAACCCGCGGCCTTAACCAAGTCGTCCGTCCATCTCGTAAGTGGACGTCCAACGCTGCGCTTTCCGATCCGCGGTCTCCATTCGAGAACTTTTCGGCCCCAACGACCATCTGCTCTCCGTGCTATATGTCCTGCCCACTGCCACTTCAAAGAGCTAATCCGTTTGGCTATGTCGGTGACCCTCGTTCTTCTACGTATCTCCTCATTTCTGATTCGATCCCGTAGAGAAACACCGAGCATAGCTCTCTCCATAGCTCTTTGAGCAACTCTAGGCTTATTCATAAGGCCTATAGTGAAGCACCACGTTTCGGATCCGTATGTCATCACTGGCAACACACACTGATTGAAGACTGAGTCAATGATTTAAACTAATTTACTGTGCCGACCACAAACAATTTGGAGTTTTAGCGGACCCTAGGCTCCAGAGAGGGATGCAAACGGGAACATCGCTCAGATGATGACCATATCAAATTCAAATTCAAATTCAAAATTCATTTTTCATTTAGAACGTATATTATACACACATACGTACGTTTTGAAACGTCGAGATTTAATTTTACTGTGGTTTCGGAACGCGCCATCCAATGAGTAGAAACCACAAGAAACTTTTTCAATTATTTTTTTATCATGTTTTATATTACAATCGTCATAATACAGATATCTGTAATTTGAACAGGAGCAGTTAACAATCATGTCCATGGATTCTTTTCATCAAAATATGATGACGTGCTATAGTAAGCCTTATTACACAATTTAAGTTTAATATAGTATTTTTTTAATCTTGTAATGGACATGTCACATACGTCTTCAGGTAGTTTATTATAATAAAGTACACTAGTACTACAGATAATAAAGTACACTAGTGCTACAGCACTATCACATACACATACAGATCAGTTCTATAACCTACCTTAAAGATCCAGTTCTCCCTGAAGACTGTAATATTTCCCCTCATCAAGGCATCATTGCTGGCCGTATAGTAGATCTCAGACCTGAATCTGAGTGGCGGATCTTCGTCTAAGGGTAGACTAGTCTTTCTACAGTTGTTGCTCATTTTCACTGGATACATTCTGTAGGGCCCCTTAACAAACAATAACTAGGACTTTGGAGTTAATGGAAAAACCTTTCAGTACCTTTACATTAGCATATACCTAGTTGTAATGTCAGTAATAATAATAAGGCTACCCCATCTCTTCCCATGGGTGTCCTAAAATTTGACTTAGGGATCTAGGGGAGACCAGCGAACCTGAAGTTCTCCCAGAGACCCAATTGTGCTAGCTTTAATTTTTGTAAATTATTATTAGAAATTGTAGGTAAGTGGAGCTATGTCCACTTTTTCGTGGAGCGGAGTTGCAAAACCCGTCTTGTTGTCTAATCATTTTTTTGGAAATACTTGGTGAGATAGATAATTAGATTTCCTAGGTAAGGTAGGTACTTATTTTATAAACACTTACTGACTTTTCTTCAGGTTTTTCAGTGGAAATTTCATTTATGCTTAGTGAATGGATTAAAACCAAACACAGAAAGACTCTCATTTTGAATTGAAACAATCCAACAAAATACATTTTTAGTAAACAAACAGTAGATTTTTAGGGTTCCTTTAACTCGACAACAAAATCGGCTGGCTAGAATTATTAAATTAATACAAATCAAATAGTCTACGGATGCGTCTAAAGATTGTGTTTGAAAGTGCAAGCGACAGAAGATTTAAGTACCTATGTGATGTGTGTTTTTATCTTTTAATTACAGAATCAACAGCACTTAAAATAACTGAAATCAATTAGCACTTTTACCCGCGTAAACTATGTGTTAGTCTAGATCTCTGGCCATCTACATACCAAGTTTCATCGCAATCGGTTTGATAGTTTTTACATGAACTACTCGATAACTAACTCACACACAAACTTTCACATTTATGATATTAGTTGGATTAGTTGGATATGATTAGTAGGATACGATTAAAAGTGAGGATCCTAGATGATTCTCTACACACTCTTCTAATGTTGTTTCTTACAAATACAGAAGCTGGGTGATAGTATGTACCTACCTACGTAGATAAAGAGACAGTCTAGCTACACTCTGGAACCTTCGACCCTAAAATCCGACTCGCACTTGACTGATTTTTCCCCAGATGAAAACATTGTAATAATAATGTCATCAATGTAGGAGCTTAGTACCTAGTTGAAATAATTGTATGTAGATAAATCATATACTTAACGTATAACGATGTAGGTTGGTACCTATACCTACCGAGGTATGTTTGTAATAAAAAAAACAATCGATTTCGATAAAATTTAGTCAATTTATTTATTTATAACACATTTGCTCGTAAAGGGCCTCTTATTTCACCAATTTCAATATCGTAATGTATGTCATTACGTACTTGTGCGTAATCGTAAAGTAAAACGCACGAGTTTCTTTCTAATAAGGTAACACGTACGGTTTATCATGCTCCGTCTAAAACCAACGGTACTTTTTTAAATCTTAAGAAAAAAAAAGCAAAGAAAGCAAATCAAAAAGTTTTTATGTCAGAAAAGTGGTCAATATTTTATGAATAAAATTAACTTTGGGAGATAAAATATAAAAAATAAACATTTAATTCTTTAATTTAATTCATTTTGACAGTAAATTACATCTGTAACAGAAACAAAAAAATATTAATTTACTTTATTAGTAATACTGGCTGTTTTTGTACCGTTGCCTTAAAAAAAAAAAAGCACTGATGCCCGCGCATCGCTAATTTGTCAACTGGCAACGTAATAATCAATTTCACAAATTGTTCAAATTTTTCTAACTGCTTTAACAAGTGATTAAAGATTTATTCGTTTAAGAAAGTCCGAGTTTTATTTATTTCCTCGCAAATGTGTTATAAAACGTCGTATGACATACGTGCGCTTTGATAATTACAGCCTCTGCTTTCTTGTAGCCCTCGCCTGCGGCTCGGGCTAGCAATATCGCCTCGGCTGTAATTTTCAACTTACCGCACTTATATCATAATGTACTATTATTTAACAAAATCCACAGTTCTTAATGCTATTTAAAACCACAAATCTAAAATTATTCCTGCAGACACTTAGCCTTATTAATAAAAGTGGAATATCGTTGGAGGAGGTTTACTACGTTTTGTCTCTGTCTGTCAACTTTGAAAGCTCTTGTCACGGAAAAAGACAAAGCATGTTATTCCTTCTCCGACCCTACTCCACGTTTATTAATAAGGCTATGGATTGCAACACAGTCCAACCAGCCGGCATAGCCTAAACCGCTGACAGTAAAGAACTGAATTTAAAGAGTTTGTTCTTTATAATAGGTATTCGATAAGAAATGGTTTTTAGAAATTCCCACGGGATCGGGACTTAAGCGTGTCTTCTTCTTTTCGTGTAGTGATGTGGCTCACCTAGTGTTAGACTTTTCAGATCACCCTGACGCCTCTAACTTGACCTAACGACTGCTATCCGAGATAACACCTGGGACCAACTGCTTAACTGCCTTACTTAAGCGTGTGAAACCGCGGGACTTAGCTAGTCCAGTATAAAAAGAATCTGCAATTTACTTCATTAGGGACTAAGCCAGTAAAACAGTGGCCACTAAGCAGTGAAAATCGGCGCAGTGGTTCACTAAGCAAGTGAAACTGAAGGAGATAGGTAGTTATTCCTAAGTAGCATATAGTAGGATGTTACCAAAAAAAACTAATTACATTGTTTTCTACTGAAAAATATAACTTGTTAGCTAATGACCCGGTAAATTATCCGTAAATGAGCAGCAAAATCTCCATTTTTGTCCAATATGCGATCTAGGAAAATAGATTTTGTTGTAAAATGGTGTCTGTTTTATTTATTTGTTATGGTGGATGGGAAAAAAAACGTAAGTACCTTTCGTTTGCTACTTTCTGGGACTTACCTACACATTCCTATTCGCATACACCCCCGCTGTTAAAACGTTGGTTTAAATGTTTAAAAACTCACGACAAAAATTATGTTTCCGATGAAAAAATATGACTAAACTGCTGGCTGGTGACTACCTTTAGGCCAGTGGGGAGCCCCACACATCCCCCAACCGACCGATCCTCCTGGGACGGTGAGACGGTGCATAAGGCGCATTTCTATACCTTGAAAAAAGGCAATCATAAAGAGGGGGCTTACTGAGGGGTTCCGCTGTACCTACCATCAGGCCACAGCACATACCTATAGGTGCCACAACCCCCTGATATAACTGAACTAACAATATTATGTTATAGCGTCCTAACTTGACAGCTTCGAGGAGTTCCATGCGGGGTGCGCGGTAGCGGTCGGCCATCTCCAAGGGCACCCCCCAGGATCAGACCGAGATTAAGTCCCAAACGCTAGTGTTCGGTTCTCTTATGGAGAGCTTCAGCTCAGCACAGATGCCTAAGATGCCATGAACGATTAAACTATACATACCTATATGTTAAAGCGTCCCCAACTATGACCACTTTGGGTATTAATGGAGGGGTCCCCTGTACCGTCAGGCCACTCCGAGGAGCAACCGTCAGGGATCTGTTATAGACAGATCGATGTAGTGGACAATTGGTCAAGCCAAAAAATAGGTCAATTGGTCAAGCGTATAGTTACCGCAAATGAACATGTCCCCAAATGATAGTGTTCTGCCTGTGTGTAATATAGTTTTAGTCGTCCGGGGTCCCCTTGTGCACCTGTGTGCACACAGGACGAACAGGACACACCCTGGACGACTAAAACCTATTTATTTATGTTATAGCGTCCCCAACTATGGCCACTTTGGGCATGCAGATAGGGGTCCGCTGTACCGTCAGGCCACTCCGAGGAGCAACCGTCCAGGATCTGTTATAGACAGACCATGTTCCCAAAAGCTAGTGTTCGGCACAGGTGCCCAATGGGTACAAATGGGAAAATTCGCTATTGTATCCGCTACTAAAGTTATGATCTTCCAGGGCCCATACAAGGTGTCAATGCATCGAGCCGCCGTATGTCCTTCGGACAAGACGACTCAGCCAGTAGATCAGAACCCACCCTCGGCGCTCTCCCTCGAAACGTACATTGTGAACAATGTCACATTGGTACGGGGAAACATCACTGCTTTTAGGGAACATAGAATTAAAAAGGTAACTTAAATGACTCCTTTCCTATACTTCTTCTTTTCGTGTAGTGGTGTAGTTCACCTAGTGTTAGAGTTTTTATGTCGCCCTAAGGCCTCTAACTTGACCTAACAGAGATCACAACCGGGATCAAGGATATAGGGATCCGTTTCTACTCTTTGGGTAACTCATACCTAAGCACATAAAATTATTGTTCAGATGAAAGCAGTCGGCCACAATTGGGAAAAGAACAATTGGAAGGCAATTTTCCAGATGAGCAACATGGGCTGCAATAGAGTGTTCTTCCCGGCCATTTGCAGCGTCACCGGGCTGAAGTACGACGTCAAAACATGTACCATTTACAAGGTATGGTGGTAAAATATGTACCATGTACAAGGTGTGGTCGTAAAAACGGGTTAGTATCGAATCGTCTAAATCTCAGGTAGTCTAAAGTGACAACTCGCCTACTTAACTGAAGGTCAAAAAATTTACAAGGTATGTATGGTAGTAAAAACATGTACCATTTACAAGATATGTAATCAACATGTACCTACCATTACAAGGTATGGTCGTAAAAAATGTATTATTTACAAGGTATGGTCGTAAAACATGTACCATTTACAAGGTGTGGTCGTAAAAACATGTACCATTTACAAGGTCTGGTCGTAAAAACATGTTACCATTTACAAGGTATGGTCGTAAATTTACAAGGTATGGACGGCCTTTGTGGCGCATAGTTCTAAGGCCCGATTGTAATGTATGCGCGGTTGCGGGTTTGATCCTCGCCGGCTGCAAATATTTATGTTTAAAAATAAATATTTGGTTCGTTAGTCTCTCCCTGCCGCCTTTTATGACACCCACCACGGGGATGAGAGAGAAGGGGGGGGGGGGGGGATAGGACGGGAAAGAGATAGCGTAGTACAATTCCATGCCGAGGCTACACACAAACTTCTCTCAGCACAGCACCCGTTGCAACTTGAGCTAGCTACCGCCCGGTTATAAATGGAAATGCTTCAATGCTTCACTTTAAACCTCTGATAATATCCTTGGTTGTAGGGCTTCTACCCGTTCTCCGGGTTCAACATGAACAAGATCCAACACACGTACATGGCGACTTCAGACTACGGCAAGCAACTGTGGCGGATGGAAATATTCTCGCCGGCTGGCAGCGTCATCTGCTACGAGTTCGAAGTATTGATTGAACCGGATAAATAAAGAATAACTATACATCGGTCGCTTTGCATGGCAAATCTGGTTACACTCCCTCTCTGTGTCTCTGTCGTTCCTCGTTCCTATATGTCGCCCTGTATAGGCAGCTGCAGTGGGAGTTTACACAATTTGAATTATTAAGAAATAGTATAATATACTAGAGTAGAGGTTTTATAATACACCTATCTCTCAAACATATCCCATGTTTGTTTTACGCGAAATAAATATGTCGATGAATGACGATTAAAACGTCAAAAGCATCATTGGGTTTAAGGTAGCTATATCGCAGTGGGTATTTACACCTCTCTTACCTACTTCAGTTATCTATCTCCAAGTATTATATTTGTGTTAACTTTTACCAATACTGCAGACGCTTGCTAATACATTTTTAGCAGGCGCTATATATTTTTTTGTAGTATCTTTTTATAAGATAATAATGCACAACGTTAATAATGCACAACGTTACACACAGCGCAATCTAGCCCCAAACTAAGCACTAGGCTTGTACTATGGGTACTAGACAACGGATATACTACATAAGGATAAGAAGGTTCTATTCTTAAAAGACTGTGAAACAAATATATGCGTAGGTTAAGCAATTTTGGTATAGGGATTTTGAAACTTAGAGCCACCCGGCACCGCCTCGTCGCACGGCGTCCACTCGTTGTCGACAGGTGGTCCACGGGTGGACACCGTGTTATCACTAATAAACGTCGCGCGGTCAACCAGTGGACCCCGCGCTGGCCGCTGGTGGACGCCGCGTGGTCTACGACTGTCCAGGAATTTTCGTGTAGTCTGTTAATAATTGGCACTACGTCTACACGTGTGCTTCATAATGTCGAATTTTACAAACCGTGTACCGTCCTCACGTGAACCACTCGCGGGCAGCGCGCATTCAACGCGTGGCAAGCGTGCGAGCAGCATGTTTTCACCGAGTGGTCCACCCGCCGTCCGCACGTGGAGGGCATGCGACTGAGGCGATGCGGTGATGCTACGGAGTTGATGTAGTGAGCGCATACCCATACAAGTTCATTTATAAAGAATACTAACCCCACGAGGCGAGGCGTTGCGGAGTTGGTGTCGGGTGGCTCTAATGAGCTATGACCTTAATCCTGCACGTGCGTATGCGGGGCCAAGGCGTGGATCCACCCCCTGAATTTCAGTTTTCTATTCCAAGGCATTTGAGCTCTATGCCATTTTTTTGTGAAATTTTGAAATTTCTACCTTTTTCCACATTTATGGGTATCACGTCCACAGTTTAAGACAGGGCACCAACTTTTTTCTATTAATATCTTCCCTAATAATGGTGTTTCTAAATTGTATTTAAATTATTTCGTTAGCTGGGCGTTATAAAACACAAGACGTCCCTAAACCTAAATTTATTTTAATGTTTTTTTATCTGCCAACTTTGAGCACCTGTGGTGTAAAAACAAAGTACTGGACTTATGTGTCCAACCCATTTTAAAATGATAAAATGACACATTATGAGGATTCTAAAACAGTAGGCAAGTATGTATCTTAAATCATGAAATTTCTGAGATATTGCCATTTGTGTATCGAAATAGGTAATTTTATTCACGAAATCTCAATAGAAAGTTTGTTGAAAACAGTTTCATTTTTTAATAAAATTGTTTATAGGATTTGGCGGGAGAGTGAATTCAATAACAAACACAAAGAAACTTTAGGCAACAACGACACCAACTACAGCAAAAACACCAACAACAATAAAAATTCAATAATAGCACCATACGCAACAATCACCAACAACAACAATCCACAACAAAACCAACCAAAGCATCATTATAAGAGATGGGCCGACTAGTCGGGAAAGCCGACTAGTCGGCAGGTGCCGACTAGTCGGCAACTAACAACTATACAATAAAACCAATATTTATTCAATTAGTAGTACAGTTTAGAAGGTGGGTAGTCAGAAAATCGTAAACAAAACACGTCATAGCTTACATACATCATCTAAACATCTAAAATGTCATAACTATGCCGCAGCTCCATTTTATTTTCCAACTTTTATTTTTATTTCAACCATTTTTTCGAAGTTTCACCAGGCCTCCGTCACTCTTTGTACTTGTGCGCTATAATTACCTACCGCCCGGCCGATCGGTCTCGGACCGCCGGCGATCCAAGTTCAGTGCGGTTGTCGCAAGCGAAGCGCGCGTACGTTGTTAAATTTCTCATTAAAGAATACCTAAAATTTTAATTCCATTCGTTCGTACGCGTACCTACAATACAATACGTACGTAATACGTACCTACCTACAAACATTAAAGTTTAAAATAGGTACTTTAGAGATGGTAAGAAATACATACAACACTATATTAAAGTTAAACAATTGTAAATACAATAAATGATTTTCTTAAAATTGTGTTGTTATTTATTTTACTTTGCTTATGTACAACTCAACTATTATATAATTATAGCTGACCCGGCAAACGTCGTTTTGCCTTATAAATTATAGATGGTAGCCGATTCTCAGACCTACTGAATACGCATATAAAATTTGGTAAAAATCCGTCAAGCCGTTTCGGAGGAGTACGGTAACTAACATTGTGACATGGAAATTTTATATATTAAAAAAAAAATACCTACACTCTATGGTACAACCCTGACGCTTGAACTGAGGCGTAGGTAAATTCTGAACACAAAGGAATTGCGCTCTTATGAGCTTAGTAGTAACACAGTAGTAAGGCGCGATTTCGAATGCACCAGGTGCGTCGGAAATTTTGTAGGCTATTAAAATGGCGGCTTTCTTCAAGATCAAAGCCGTGCAGCTTCTGTACGTAGTACTATTATTTATTCTGTGGTTTCACTACAGCTTTCGAAGTGCAAACTTATTCAAAAATGGCAACAATCGCCGAGTGATCTTGATTAACCCAAATATCTCGGAATTATAATAATCTGCATTGACTAGTCGGCCGACTAGTCGGCAATTTTGGAACTAGTCGGCTAGTCTGCTAGTCGGCAGAACCCCTAGTCGGCCCATCTCTAATCATTATAATAGAAAAAAGTTGGTGCTCTGACTTAAACTGTGGACGCGATACCCATAAATGTGGGAAAAGGTAGAAATTTTCAAAATTTCACAAAAAATGGCCTAGAGCTCAAACGGCTTGGCATAGAAAACTGAGGGGGTGGATCCACGCCTTGGCCCCGCATACGCACGTGCAGGATTGTCCATGCATTACGGAACATCCTGTATAACGTGGGACATGCAACGGTGGATGAAGAGAAATCGAAGTTGGTTCGGCTAGCCTGACGTCAGATTGGCCGGCCACTTCGTTTCGTTAATATTTTCGAAACCATGTAAGTACTAAATATATGAACAAAGGTACCCAATAGAATAAATAAATCGTGTAGTTAGGTGTAAACCTATTGCATGGTCCGGCCAAATTGCCGGACACGAGTGTTGAAGCTTCATATTATTTTGCGAAAACACGAAACTTGTTCAAAGGAAGTTAAACCTTCGACGAATTAAGTCCGCTAGGGATTTTCAGAATTCTATACAATTTTGCAGTTTACAAGAAAACCTGATAGTCGTTTGGTTTACTAAAAATCTTGTAGAGGTAGGTACATGCAAACCCAGTTCTCTAATACCTACGCATATATGTTATAGCGTCCCCAGCTATGACCAGCAAGGGTATGAAGAGAGGACTCCGCTGTACCGTCAGGCCACCCCGGAGGGCAACCGTCAGGGATCAGTTATAGACCGATAGTGTCCCCAAATGCTAGATTCGGTTCTCTAAAGGAGAACTACCGTGTGCCCAAAACGGCACACGGCAAACGGCGCGGGCGGTTTGTAGAGGTACAGTAGGTACTTGAGTACCTACATCCGTGCATCGGCGCTTCACGTTAAGCAGTTGATCCCGAATGTTAACTCTGATAGCAGTCTGCAGGCCAGGTAGAGGCCTTACTGTACAGAATCAAGGTTTTTCATTATTTTCAATAAATTACATAATAGAATAGAGCTTGACCTCAAGTTCTTTCTTTATTTTTAATTTGGTTTCACTTAGTTAGAATCTCAAAAGGACGGATTCTCAATTTCTTCGGAATATCCAGGTAGGTAGGTAGGTACTGTCACAGAATACATAAATAGTACCTACAAGGTACTGTTAAGAAAAAAAACTTTAGTTTATGGCTTAGTCTAATTTTTAGGGTTCCGTATGTTACTTTGGTTTAGGTATGGCGGAAAGATATCTGCTTGAATCCTGGTATAAACCAGAATTAAAAAAACGTGAAGTACAAAAAAATATTTTTATTTTGGAAAAAAAAAATAACGAGGTCAATCTAAGCACGAAACAAATGAGTAAGTAATTTAAAACGTTTTTACCAATATTGCATTAAACAAAATAACAATCTCCTTATTAAGCACTGACCTCCATGGTACAAGTCGCTGGACAGGTCATAGCGCACTGAATTTTGTGCCTATTTGATCTGCGCCATGTTGCGCTGTTGTCGCGCATTTTCTATTGAAAGTGACCGTTCACGGAACTACTAGTTCCACGGACGGCCACCATCACTTTCAATAGAAAATGCGCGACAACAGCGTAACATGGCGCTAATCAAATCGGCACAAACATCTAATGTCTTTTTGTATGGTAGGTATACCAATTCCAGCGTACTTGTATAGTTTTATTTCAGTGCAAATATGGCAGTCCATACTTCGGTCTCGTTACAAGATTAATTCCGTACATTAACCTCTACAGAGACGAAAGAGGGAGAAATAAAAAGTTAGGTTAATGTACGAAATTCTTCCTGAAAGCGAACCCCCTAATAAGTGTTAGGTACCCTTTCTGGGAGCGGTTTATTAGCGGTTTTTTTTTAATTTTACCTAAGTACATAGATATTACGAGTATATCTCAATAGACCACATAGGTAGCTACTTACTAAATCTACTTTACTATTTTAACCTATGTCTACCACACTACAACAAATTATCTGCACGCACAGTCCATTTGCACAGTTTTGCAGGGTAGCAGATCTCGTCAAATTCACTTAGGTATACCTTCAATAAAACTGGGCAAACGGACTGTGCAGTCAAATTGCTTCGATAAATAGCTGTTATAGTGTGTTACGATATAACTACCTATGCCGAAACGAATTTACATTAATTGGCACTTACTTTAAGGGCGTTTATTCCATTCTCTTTCTCCATACAAACGTAGTTTACGTTTTCCTCCCTGGATAAAGACATTAGAGCAAATATGTTTATGCCATAAAACTTATATCTGGCATGACTATTCATCTTCCGAATTATTTTTTTAATTTTTTATTATTATTTTAATTAGAAAAAAAAAAGGTTCGTACATTGACAAGACATGACAGATATAGGTTTTATGGCATATACATATTTGCTCCAATGTCTTTATCCAGGGAGGAAAACGTAAACTACGTTTGTATGGAGAAAGAGAATGGAATGAACCCTCTTAAACATTAGAAAGTTACGCACCCTAGACAAATAGGTACAGTTAATGTCTAAAACGCATTAAAACCTGTATTCCACATAGAACGTAAAGGTGCTAATGCATTTTTATCTTCATCTTGTACAAACAATGATAATGGAATGAATAAATTTAAACAGACAGTAATATATCAGACTCTATATTTTAACATTAACGGTAGGTATATAAAAATACTTGAGTAAATCTTAGCGAGATATATTTACATTTACTTCTACTAATAACGGCTCACTGTTTTATTTTTAACCAACTACAAAAATGAAGGAGTTTCTTAAAAGATTATTTATATACTTGTATAAATAATACACAATTATTAGGTACATTATTCTTAGCGGGAAATAGTTATTTGTTATGCAAGGCTGCAAAGTTGATTTTTGGTGCGAGTACTTGTATTGAAACCTGGGATATCCTTTTAAAAAAATCCGCTCAAGTAGATATTATTTTGCGCACTCACCGTTTGGTAGATAATCACAAAAACGAATAACTCATGAAAAAACCTGCTTGATAATGGTAATAAATACCACATTGGCAGATGTGCGATATACTATAATATACTTCGTGGTTTGATGCCAAGAACAAGAAAAAGGAATGAGGTTGGCGCATTTTCAGTTCATTGAAAATGCGCCAACCTCATTCCTTTTTGCCTTAGAGAAAAGTATGGAAAAGACTGATTCGAATTTTGAAAACTCTTTCCACGCTAGCGCGCAAAATGCGATTTTCGAAAACATAATGCGAGAAGGTTGTGAAGTGAAAAATACATTTTCATTTTCCCGCGTCGAATATAATAAACGAAAAAAATTATAAATTATAAATGCTTGATCCACTAATAGTGTTATTAATTACAATTGACTTCAACAAACTTTGTCGGCACTGGAGTTGCGACAACGCAAGAGGTATAACTTTGGCGAGAAATAATAATAAACTAGACCAAACTTAAATAATCACCATTTCCTCAATATCCATTTCGATCGCTAACTGGGTAAGTAAATTTCGCACAAAACGTGCTTTTTAACTCTTGCCAAAAGAGTGTGAATACTTATTAAGAAATATACCTACTTACATCTATTATTTACAAAACGAAACGCTAAAGGAAAGACAGTGACTATTCATTTCTCAAATTAACTTTGCCCTTGTATCATTCACAACCACAGCGTGTTGAAAAAAAAATCGCCAAATCTATTTTGACAATTGTAAGCATAAGCGTCATCTTATCTTTTCAAGGTTAACTCCAATCTGACATATCAATCACACAAATTATCACTTAAAAATAACGAATTAACTTCCTAAAAATCACAGATATTTTGATTAAAAACTAGTTTAAAAAGTCTCATTGAGCTTTTGTAATTCCGGATAACAACTGCTATGACAAACACTGCCTATGGAGACAGTCCACTGGATTGTACAAGCCTGTAATACTTGCAACCAATTAAAACCGGGTAAATCGTTGAATCCAAAGAACAACTCGAATTAGCCAAAGACGTCTTCACCATAACTTGGTCTAGAACCCGGAAGGATCCCCGGGATCCAGGATCGCGGGGGGTCCTGGGGGTCTCGGAGGGACCCAGGAGGATCACTCGAATTAGCCAAAGACGTCTTCACCATAACTTGGTCTAGAACCCGGAAGGATCCCCGGGATCCAGGATCGCGGGGGGTCCTGAGGATCGCGGGGGGTCCTGAGGGTCTCGGAGGGACCCAGGAGGATCACTCGAATTAGCCAAAGACGTCTTCACCATAACTTGGTCTAGAACCCGGAAGGATCCTCGGGATCCAGGATCCCGGGGGGTCCTGAGGGTCTCGGAGGGACCCAGGAAGATCACTCGAATTAGCTAAAGACGTCTTCACCATAGCTTGGTCCAGGGTCCCAGACATAAGCCAATGTGTTTCCCAAGTAGTTTACTTTTTTTTAACATCTCGTACCACCACTTTCGGATCAATGTTTAGTAGCTCACTGAATTTTTTAACGTCTATATCGACCATAGTATTAAACATAGGCATTTGTGTAGTGACATGCTTATAGCTGTCAAACGGTAATGGTTTACTTCCATAGAATGAATAGTCTGTTTCTGCACTCTCATTAAAAGTCATTGGTAATTTTGTTGTAGATTTCTTGGCTATTTTCTGGTAAGGTAGTTTGGTGGTCGATTTTCGCGCTACGGTTTTAGTCAAGCCTTTTACTTCTACGGCTAGCCTGTTAGGACCTTCGCCTTCGTCGTGCAAGAAATTCATTCTCAAAATCGGATGCTGTGCAGTATGATGTGTTGCGTATTCAGATATCTGTTTAAACTTCTTGTCGCAGTACAGGCAAGTCAGATTGTAACCGTCTCGCAGTTGCAATTGCACGTAGTTTAATTCTTTGCCGTGATGGAGTTTCCGTTGATGTTCTCCGAAAACAGTTAAATTTGAGAATAACTTGTGACAAATACCACATTTTAGCACTGTATCACCACTGATCCCGAATTCCGGTTTTTCCGTCCCGTGTACGTGACTTTCAACATCTTGAGGCGCAAAACTCTTCTCGCAAGTCAAGCAGATCTTTGGGACATTAGGAGGCGTTTTAGAGTCATTTTTTTGATTATATACACTGGGAATAACGTCTGGTATTTTCGTTGGGCGAACACGACGCGGTAAATTAGGATGTACGGATTCCATGTGCATGAGCACAAATTTTCTAGTATTGTCGAAATCACAGTGACCACACGTGAAGGGCTTAAGGTTGTAATGTTTAAGAACATGCTCTTTTACATTGGCTGGGAATTTATTCTTGTATAAGCAGTAAGGACATTGGCGATCGTTCGGCCTTTTCGGTTCGAAATCGTCATCAGAATCCGATGGTCTTTTCCGGGTGACCAAGCCATGTTCGTCCAAATTGGCTGGTTCGGCATATCTGACTGTTAGGAGGGAGTTTTCTTCAGTGTCTTGTTTCTCAGGAGTGGCAACTTCTGTGGCCTTCTTTCTTTGTTTTTGAGAACCAATCACGGCTGTGACCCAACTGGATCGTACTGTTGGGTCGCGTATTGCCTCGATTGGTCGTGCTGGTTGACCAGTATGGACGCTTTTGCAGTGGAACTGCGCTTCGTGGTACGTTTGGAACTTAAGCGCGCAGTTTGAACAACACCATCTGGAATTCAAGGTGGGGTTTTAACATGGGGACATAGTTAGTTACTATGTAGGCCAATAGGCAGGGAATTTTGCCTTATAAACGGTGGAATAACAAATTTTATGATTTCATGTTAGTTAGCTTGATATAAATTCAATTTCTTGACCTTGGGGCATGACGGGGTATGTCTGCAAATTTAAGCATTTTAAACTAAAAATATAGAATATACCCCGTCGTGCCCCAAGGTCAAGAAATTGAATTTATATCAACCTCCCATCATCCGAGCGTTGTTCCCGGTTGCATCTCTCTCGAGAGCCCGGGGTCCGCTTTCCTACTTTTACGTCTCCACTTCGCACGATCTTCGGCATGAATTTATACCAACCTAATTTAGCTAAATAAGGAGGTATAACATAAAATAAATAAAATGTTACACCACCAAGGCGACGTACTAAGGAAACTCCCCACTAATTGGGCCAACTAAAATTGCAACATGTGATTTCTTACAGAAATGTGTTAATAAGGTAAACGGATTATGAGAGGGAAAGAATTAACTAAATGTCTGTTATGGAAATGAAAAACAACATGATTGAGCGATCATCACGAACACGGCGCTGTTAAAATGACAAATGTAGGTACATGATTTAGCAAAACGGTTTTTTTTCTCACTTATCAAGGTTACTAATCAAGGTTTATATTATGTACAGTAAACTTTTATTTCAATTCTTTAAAAACATAACTAAGCAAACATTTACAGAAAAGTGAAAGCAATTCATTGCAAAGTAGGTATCTACATACAAAAGCAATTTAAGCAATATAGCAATTCAGAAAAGCAACAGCCACCAAACCTTATGAAAAACAAATAATTTATTTACAAAAATTACCTGATTTTAGTCAATTCACTTTCCAAATGATTACGTATATCCGTTTCCTCTTTAGTCTTGAAGTTGCACTTCGGGCAGGAATAGAGAT
Organism: Idaea biselata; assembly: GCA_958496205.1. NCBI lineage: Eukaryota > Metazoa > Arthropoda > Insecta > Lepidoptera > Geometridae > Idaea > Idaea biselata. The sequence continues at coordinate 20,145,073 of OY292405.1, read as the reverse complement.
CATTGATTGGTGCTCCGAAATCGCCGAACGCTTGTTCTAAATTCAAATTGGAAGTCACATTTGACGGTTTCGGAATTTCGACGGGTTTAGAGACGACGACGGGAGCTGGTTTTTCGATTACTATTTTCTGTTTAGCAAACTCTGTCTTATTTTTCTCGATAATCGAAGTCTGGTGATCTAAAAACACTGCGACCCATTTCTCGATGTTATGGTCTGTTGGTAACTGCGTAGGTTCGACATGTTGCCGTTTATGTTCTTGTGCCATGTGCTCTTTTAGGCCGGCATGGTGAAAGGCTTTGTAGGGGCAAACTCCACAGGACCATCTAAAACGAAATAAAAAAAACAATTAAAAAGAAAGACTACTACCAGCATAATTGTTTTAAAGTTTGCTGTGTATTAAAGTTAAATTTTCTTATAAAATATGCGAATTAACTAGTCATGCATAATGCATTTATGTGATTTTCACGGCGGCGGCGTGCCGTGAAAATGGCTACATTATGATGGCGCCGCGGAGGCATCGGCACTTACGCGGGACGTAGCTAATAAAATTCCTTACCTCCTATAATTTAGTTCTTCAAACAAATGTGACCGCATATTGTCCCTCGTTTGTTCCATGGCAACATTGCACAAACAACATCTGTATTTGATCCCGTTCGGTGGACAAAACTGTCCATATATCTTACACAACTCCTCTACAGATACAGAGGTTTCCGGGTTATCTTCGTCTATTTCTCGTTTTACTAAATTCAAATCGACAGCCACCGCGGGAATAGGTCCGATTGGTAATTGTGTAGGTTGTGGAGTTATGGGAATTGTAGGGTCTACTTCCGGCTCGCTTTTAACTTCCGTTGGCGCCAACTTCTGCATCTGTTTCCGCCATTTTGGCATGCCATCCACGTCCGGTATGGAACCTTCTTTGTAATAGTAGTAGAATATATCCTCTGGTCTTCCAGGGTGAGAGTTTGTCTGGTGTTTTGAAATGTTTTCGACGGCTGAAGTTCGGAAGGGACAATACCCACATTTGAACTGCATTTTCGATTGGTGTACTCTGGCGCAATGTTCGACGACAACTTGTCGAAGTAAGCTATTAAATCCGCAAAGACCACACTGATATGGTTTCAAGTCCATCGTTGGAGCAACTGTAGCTTGAGTTGGGGTCGTAGGAGCTTCTTCTCTGACCACTTTAACTTGACCTCCTCTATGATGTTCAGACAAGTGTTTCTCAACTGCTTGCCGTTTATAATGGTAGTATAAGCAATTTGAACACGCGTACAGAGTCACGTCATGCATTTTAAGATGAGCGATTACGTGTGCAGCAGTTAACTGCTTAGACGTGTCCAAATGTTGGTGCGGAGGGCAATGGACGCAGTGGTAATCTGTCGATCCATGATGTAAAGTATCCCAGTGACAGCGAAGCATTCCCTCGTCCAGAGAGATGTAGCTACAGCCCTTTGCGCCGCAGGTTAGCCGTTGTCTCTCTGGGACGTATTGGGGATACTGTGACGCATCTTGCACCGGAACCAACACTGATACATCTTTCTCTTTCGCCTTTTCCGGAGCTCTATTCACAGCAGAACTAGATGCCAAGTTAACCATTTTGTCAAAGTGTTTCTCGTTGGTCTCCAAATGCGGTACTGGGTTCACAGGTTCAGATGAAGGTACCGATTGATTCTCAGCGTGAAGTTGTAAATGTCTGATCATGTTTAAACGCACTTTTGTATTATAGCCACAAAGATCGCAGAAAACGGGCGAATCTAGAATTGGATTAATGGGTAGCTTGTCTATGTCATTGATGCCGTATTTCTTCGGAGTATCTGCTGCGAATCTCTTCGCTGGTTCTATGCTTGATCTTCTTTCTGTGGAAGTCTTTCTTTTAACACCTTTAGATTGGTTGACAGGAACATTTTGGGGCTCTTTAGAGGTGGATGGTTGATTTTGTTGATTCTGCTCATCGTTTTGGTCGCAGAAAGAGTACAGGCACGTACCGTCAGGTTGTACCTTAGCACTGAGCTTGAATTTCGTGACTCCGTGAACTTCTTTGAGATGGAGTTTAACCATGTGATGTTGACTGAATCTTTCATTGCACAATGAGCACTTTGACACATGTTTCCTAGTCATACAATGATCGAGTTCATAGTGCTTGATTAGCGCTGCCAGATCATCCAATACTTCTGTGCAAGGACTGTGTGGGCATACTATAATCTCAGATGACCTAGACGACCTTAATCTACAATTCTTCGTATGGTTAGTCAAGCCTTGTTTACTTTTGTATGTTGCTACAGTACAAAACGGGCACTTTAGAAGTAAGGCATCAACTATTTTCTGGTACTTTGGGGCTGAGTCTTGTAAAGGTTTTGGTTCTGGTGCCTTCTCAGGCGTTTTCTTAGCAACATCTGTTTCATCATCGCTGTCTAAGCAAATAACTTCAGATGAGACTTCTTTTGAGGGAGTTTCTGTTACTTCAGTCTTGACTATAAGCAGAGGTGGTGGTGTCACAGATTTAGTGACTTCAGTAATTTCTACAGGGGGTTCCTCAACTGTTTGGGGTACAGGGGCCTCAGATGTTTCCGTTTCAGGTGTCATAATATTATTCACCATCATATTAGTATCGCCTATAAGTTTTTCCAAGTCTAGGGATCTCTCAGCCTCTTTCACAGGGTTTTCTCTAACATTGCTTGCCGCTACGTCTTCAACGTTAACTTGAGATTTGTTAAGATGCGCTAACGGGAGTACGCGTAGGTCTTTTGATCCTTCCTGAAAAATTAAATAAAAATATCGGAATTTAGAAAATATGACCCGATCGAGGTTCAATTTTAATAGTAGGTGTGCTCCCAAAATTGCAAACTTTAATTGTACTAGGTTATTTTTACAGTTCCGTACCTCAAAAGGTAAAAGAGAAACACTTATAGAATCACTTTGTTGTCCTTCTGTCTGTCAAGGCCCTTTTTTATTAACGAATCTGTGAAGTTTAGTACAACATGCCATACGATAAGTTGCCGAAACGATATTATTGGCATACCTATGCAGCAAAACTGAACTAAACATTATATTATTGATTTTGAACTGCCCATGTAGTGCGATTGGAAGCGCGGTGGGCTGCTTCATAACACATTTTGGAAAAGCGTTTTCAATACTCAAAGTCTGTTGGTGAGACTTAAAAAATATAATCTTAATTGCCGCTTTTATTAGTTTTGGTGCAGCGGTAGACGCACTGGAACGGCGATCTAGATTGCAGGTAAATGACAAGATAAATTTTACAATACTTTTAATTAATAAATCTTTTCGGTTTTTAAGCTATTGCATAGCTTTTATCGCGGGCTTTGAGCGCGGCGATCGAATGAAGAAATTCCGTAACGAAAATAAAACCTAACACCCACCCACTCCGCCTACTATGTTGCCCTGGTTACCATGTAGCTCGGCCGAAATACATGGTAACCATAGCAACGGGGTACAAAATAAAAAACCGGGCAAGTGCAACACTCGCGCACAAAGGGTTCCGTACCACTATCACAATTGGGTACAGAACCCTAAAATGGTTTACAACAACCAATTTTTAAATTTGATAGAAAAAATGAAATATTTATCTTTATTTCTTACTCCCATCAAACAACCGAATCTCTCAAAAAAAAAACCTTGGCACAAAGAAAATCTGAAACTTATAACAAACTCTTTGGTGAGTGAAGGCAGACTGGTATATTTGACAGACAGGGTAGCCATTTTGAATTCCATGACCTACTCGATTTGTCCTGACCAATCAGAAGCGACCTCACATTGTAATAAAACTCCTTGTTTATTACAACGTTTGTTACAACGAACGTTTGAAAATTTCAACCTTCTAGCTATTACGGTTCATGAGATACAGCCTGGTGACAGACGGACAGACGGACGGACGGACAGACAGACAGACAGCGAAGTCTCAGTAATAGGGTCCCGTTTTTACCTTTAGGTACGGAACCGTAAAAACGTGTGGCACTCGGGGACTGCCGCCGCGGTAAAGCTATTGCATGGCTATTTTTATCAACTTATGCAATTATAATTATTTTTTAGGGTTCCGTACCCAAAGGGTAAAAACGGGACCCTATTACTGAGACTTCGCTGTCTGTCCGTCTGTCCGTCTGTCACCAGGCTGTATCTCATGAACCGTAATAGCTAGACGGTTGAAATTTTCACAGAAGATGTATTTCGGTAGCCGCTACAACAACAAACTAAAAAAAAATCAAACAAATATTTAAGAGGGGCTCCCATACAACAAACGTGTTTTCAAAAATAACAAGGAGTTCAGTACAATGTGAGGTCGCTTCTGATTGGTCAGGACAAATCGAGTTGGTCATGGAATTCAAAATGGCTGCCCTATCTGTCAAATATACTAGTCTGCCTTCACTGACCAAAGAGTTTCTTATAAGTTTCAGATTTTCTTTGAATCAAAGTTGTTGTAAACCATTTTAGGGTTCCGTACCCAATTGTGATAGTGGTACGGAACCCTTCGTGCGCGAGTTTCGCACTTGGACGGGGTTTTTTTTTTCTTCTTTTCCTTACCTTACTAGTGATGATCCTCAAGTACGCTTGCGGCAACTGTCCAGGATGTTTGGAGGCGGCGTGTGTGACCAGATCCGCTTCGGTGCTGGCTCCGTGGACGCACCAGGTGCATTGGTACAGGCGGAGTCCGTGACTCTTCATGTGCTCGATGAGGTCCTGGGTTGATGATAGGCTGGAGCCGCATAGCTGTAGGGTTTTATGCCGTTTTATTGGACACAATCAAAATAGCAACTTATTTTTTTATTAAATCTATTATTTTTTTATCTCTATTCTATCTATTATATATTATTTATTACTATTATAATTTATTACTATTATAAAGCGGAAGAGTTTGTTTGTTTGTTTGAACGCGCTAATCTCAGGAACCACTGGTCCGATTTGAAAAATTCTTTCGAGGTTGGATAGTCCATTTATTGAGGAAGGCTATGGATAGGCTACTTTTGATCCCGATATTCCCACGGGATCGGGACTTATGCGGGTGAAACCGCGGGGAGCTGCTAGTCAAATCTATAAAAAAGGATGTAAAAATATTTTTGTTTTTTGTACACAATAACGCCTTACTATCTTAGATGAAAACAAAAATAGTAGATATGGTATATTCTAACATTGCGTATTCGAAAAATGAGCTAGAAACACTTACATGCATTTTCATAAAATTGAATGATTCAGGCATTTGTAAATTGCAAAAAGGCATTCTTATGGATTTCAAAAAGATAATCGCAGTGTGACAGTACGTGCTCACGCGGCAAGGGTTCGTCATACGACTGATGCTAGTGCGTCAGCTAGACGCAGTTTGATCGTCTCATTTTCCGAGACTAGGTAACGTATCTGCTGTTTTTTGTTTTCATCTAAGCTTACTATACACATATAAGAGGCATAGAAAACGCCCAGAACCAGAAACAAACATTTATGGCCAGCATAAATATTTGTCCCCGGCGGGAATCGAACCCGTAGCCTTCTGCGTTGCAGTCGGTGTTTTGCCCGACGCGCCACTGAGGCCGTCACTTAGTGGTTATAAATTATAATATTCTCTTTGGGCGGAACTAGAATGTACTAAAAACCTATAAAAAATATTGTTATTTGGAAACTTACATAACATGGATGTTTATCCTGAGACGCATGTTTCGATTCAACGTGATCTTTGAACTTCGCCGGAACGTACGACCGAAACTTGCAGCTGCCCTCGTCTGAAACGATTGTGATTAAACTAATTAATATTGATAGCGTGTAAAAGTGGTGCGGTTGGGTGATCCCCGTTAAATCCAAAGTTGTCTGTCTGTCTGTCACCAGGACCATGATAGCTATACAGTTGAAATGTTCACTTAAGATGTATTTCTGTTACCGCAATAGAAAGAGAATAGAATAAATATATAAGTGGGGCTCCCATACAACAAACGTGTTTTTTTTTTTGCGATATTGATACGAGTCCGTACCAACAAAACTTTTTTGCGCGAGTCCGACTCGCACTCGACCAGTATTCGTTTTATCTCGATCCCAGCTAGATTTAGTACAGCAATTAAGTAGTTGTACATGTCACTCACCGTATTGGCATACGTAATATGGAACAGCTTGCTCTCTTGACAATTGATCCTTATTGATTTCGGCTGGCTGGGCGGGAGCAGTACTATTTCTTAGAACAGACATCGGCTTTCCGCTATTCGCGTGAACTTTTGCAGAATGAGCGCCAACTAGTCGACCCGCTATCGCCCTGTAGAAACATTGCCCACACGAAAACTGGCAACGACTGTGTTCTTTGAAAACGTGCATTACTAAATCTATAGCATTGCCCGAAGCGTCGAAGTTGCAATAGGCACATTTGAGCGCATCCTCTCCGCCTACTCGCTGATGCGTAGACGCATGAAGTAGCGCGTCTTCTGTTGAATCAGTAGTAAAAGAACAGAATCTCCCAGCGCATTTGAAAACCCTAATCAGAGCTTCTTTTGTCATCATCGCGTCTAGAACTATGCGATATTTTTTCGACATGACCTCGGCTTGAACTTCCTCGTATTCGAATGGTACTTTCGGTGTCTGTGTTTCCTCTGCGGTTGGATAAGTGGGTGCGACTGGCGATGCCGTTGGATATGTGACAGGTGTAGCTGTAATCGGAGGTGGTGTCGGTATCGGTGTCGGTATTCTTATCGGTGATTTTCCAAGATTTACAATACTCTCGATCACGGGTAGTGCTACCTCTTGCGCCGGCGCTGGTTCACTTGCCTTATCCACGGTCAATTCTTTAGCAATCAATTCAGCCAGTGGTCGAATAGCTAAATAAGGCTTAGGCGTAGGTGGTTTTTCAACCGGAGTTACAGGCCTCTCTACTGGCTTTTCTACTAATAAGTCCTTCAATGTTTCTGCGACAGGAAAATCATCACCATGTTTAGTGAGGTAGTGGGTAAGACAGTCTTTGTATGTAGATTTGACTCCTTGCGGAGTGACAATAACTTTACATAGAGTACAATAACCATCCCAGGACTCATCAGCATGTTTGATTTGAACGTGTTTTTTTATAGAAATGAGAAGAGGCGTTTTATAATGCATGTTATTGTTTATACAGCACACATATTCCTTTGATCCAGACGCGTTAAAATAAAGTCGGAAATGAGCGCAGTCTATGATCTCATCTGTTGTAAATCTGGAGCTATTAGCGGCTTCATCTAATGGTCCTTCTGTTTCAGGACCATCAATATGACTTTCATCAACATGACCATCATCAAAGTTGGTTACATCATCGCGGTCGTCGTCATTTTCTAATTTAACAGAGGACAAGCTATGATCATCATTCTCAAAAAATATTTTAGATTTAAAAGGAGATACATAATTTTCTCCAAGAATCGGAGACGGTGGTCTCTCCTCGCTGAATTCACTGCCCGCTGCATTGCTAGTGTCGTCGCTCACTTCAGTATTGCTTTGATTGGAACGAGTGCTTCGCAACATTCTAGGTTCTTCTTTTGCTTTACTTTTTCTAAGCATTGAGCATATTGCTTTTTTAGACAACGCAGACAGATTGATTGTATAAACCTCAGTTTGTTCATCGTTGTGGCGGACTATGACATGAGATTTTAGATTTTCTAAAGATATCTGAGTAAAATTACATTTCCCACAAATGTAACCGATCAACTGCTTTTGTAATTCCTTAGGTGGAGGCGGTATGTCTAAGTTGAAAGGACACCGTATTTCAGTAACGCAACTGTAGCACGCTTGTTTGTATTCACCCGTGTGTGCACTTACTATATGCCAAAAGAAAGCTTCCAAAACTTGTTTACGATGCATAAATTCTTTGTAACAGAATCTACAGGTGTATTTGTCTGAGGCTAATTTGCTTATAGCCGGGAAATTAATCTCTTCGCATTGCTCGATAGCGATTTTAGCTTCATCTCGCTCTATTCGTGAGAGAGGTATTTCAGTATGTGGGTGTTCTTTTCTATAGTGTTTAACAATGTCGTCACCGGAATAGTAACAAAGACGACAATCATAAGTAAATGTGTTTTTCTTAAAGCAATAAGTTTTGTCTGTGAAACAGTTATAATCCGGAATGATCACAGGTTTTAAAGGAAGTGTTTCGTCTACGTCAACATCCGGTTTTTTTTCTTTTTTCTTTTTATTTTTCGGTTTTATAACACCAGTCTGCCAAGCACCTCGCTTGCGCCTTACTCTCTTTTTTACATCTGCTAATATTTCACTACTACCAAAACTTTGTGATGAAGCTAGAGATTGATCATCAGAGCTGAAATCATTATCGTCACTATCCTTCGTGGTATTCGTGTCGGCAACTGAATCCGTATCAAATTCATAAGGATCAGAATTTTCAAGTTTATGTTTAGCTTTTGGACCTGGTTTATTTTTAGGCTTAGGTTTATCCATATTAGACGAATTTTCGTCTAATTTTACGATGGAAACATTGTCTTTTTTTAGCTTGGGTTTTGGACCTGGTTTTTTTCTGATTTTCAATGGAATATCATTTATAACTACCTTACTATCGATTTTGAATTTTTCTAATACTACAACCGGTCCGCTGTCTGGTATGGTACTTTCTTCAATGTCATTTTCACTTTTATCTTCACTTATTTTTGCTAAACGACACATTCTTATGCCTGTCGCATTCAGTATGTCGTCTCTCATCGACATTTCATTAATGTCGTCTTGCAACGATTGCAGTTCTCGGTTTCTGGGTTTCCTAACCTTTTTAGTTTGTTGATTAGCAGCTGTTGTGGGCGAAATCACAACATTGGGTTTCTTACCAACCGTTTTTTTGCCTCTTCTTCTGACCCTTTTTCTTTTCTTTTTACCTCCTTTTGGTGATACTGCTGTGTTATTAACTTCTTGATCATGTGTTTTATTTTCTGACATTTCTTTAAATTGATCTTCTCTTTCTGGTTGATCCTTTTTACATTTTAAGTCTATCTCTAAACTAGTATCCGTTTCCGAAATATTTTTAGATTCAATACTCTTTGTGTCATCTGAAGGAGTTGCTTGGACAATATCTTTATTCTTATCGTTTTCTACCTGAATGGTTTTATTATCCAATTCCAAATTCTTATCTTGGCTTTCAACTCTTTTTGCATCTTCTTTCGGTGGCTCCGTAGATGGTGGACTAAAGACCTCCTTTCTTTGATCAGAGTCCATTGCTATTTTAATATGGGTAGAAGATAAACTCTGGAAATCATTTTTATCCGTTTCATATCCTTTCTCAGCTTCTGAATTATTATTTTTCAAAGAAATCAAATCCTTAGTATATTTTTTCTCAAGTTCAGTTTTTTGAGTCTTTGAATTGTCAACTGAAGAAGAAGGTAGCTCCTGAGTACTCTGTTTTTCAGATTCAATATCAACTTTGTCATTAGAATCTTCATCATCGGACACAATAGCGCTTAATTTCTCAAGCTTTTTCTTAATTTTGTCAGATTCAGTGGATGAATCGTCTAACCTTAACAAAAGTTCTTTAAGTTTAGTTTTGTTTTGTAAAATAGAGAGTAAACTATCTAGTGAATCTACATCCTTTCTAGAGGAACTTGGTTGTGACGATTCTTCTTTAACATCGGATTCATTGTCATGGGTAGAAGTCACAACAGTATTGGATTGATTGCTAGTTTCGTTTGTACTATCAGGAGAACCTTGTCCGAGATTGAGAGTAGTTTCTATTTTATTTATAGTGCTGTCTGGAGTCGATTCGTCTCTAATGTCATCTCTGTTTGTTGTAACACATTTTGTATCTTTGTTTAATTTTAGATTGTCAAAAGAAGTATCTGTAGTTGAAACTATGTTTTCATTATTTATCAGCGATAAATCTTGTTCCGTTGGTTTTTCCGTATTGTCATTTTTAAGATCATCAAATGTAGTATTTAGGTTTTCAAACGCATTTGTAGAATCATTAAGATGTTTGCTTTCATTCAAGTCATTTTCAATCACCTCGGATATATCACCTAAAATGTTTTCTTCAGGATCGTTCATTGATTCCATAATTTTATCTATATCTGTAGGGCTAACTGATTTTGTATCTAAATCGTGATCAAGATCAGCTATCAGAGCGTTAATATTGTCGATAACAGGGTCATTAACAATATTTTCTGAAAACAATGATATGTCATCCATTCCAAAACTTGAATCTAAAATGTTATCTTTGTCTTTCACTGATTCATCTGATTTTGATGATGTTACTACAGATTTCAGTTCGGATTGGGGCTTTGGACTATTTGTTTTTGTAGGTTTCGACTTGTTTTTATCTGTAAGTTGATCTGATTCTGACTCCGAGTCACTAATGACACGTCTTTTAGTCTTCCGTTCTTTAGGTGTTACTTCTTCCAATTTCAATGGGCCAGTAGATTCACTTCTTCTGCTAGATCTAGTAACTCTTTTCTCTCCTTCATCGGTGTTTTCATTAATTTTAGTCATTTCAATACTCTTTTTATTGATTGGTTTCTTCTCTTGGTCTTTTTTAGGCTGTTTCTCTATTTTTGTAGTTTCTTTTTTATTAGTCTGTTGAGTTTTTTCAGAAATTCTTTCGCTAGGTTTTTCAAGAGTTGTTTTAGCCTTTACTTCTTTTTCTTTTGGAGGAACTTTAGCTGGAACTACTTCAGGTTGAGGTTCCGGTTCAGGGCGCTTAATTTTGGGTATTTTGTAATTTTTAACACCAAAACCAGGGCTAATTATAGTTCCCCTAGCTATATTATCGTTGGAATACACGATTCCATGTTGGTGTCTATCTCGTGAATTACTTCCACTTCTCATTTTATTCTGGTGGTCACGCTGCTCGCGGCGCATTCTAGGGTCCCTATAATTGCTCCTGGGAGAATATTGTTGTTTTGTCTTGTGTTGTTGATTGGAATTGTCATTTGTTTTACGGCTATATTGGTTAATTTCGTCTTTTCTATTAGAATGATCAGTCTTATAAGGGTTTTGATTTACTTTAGTGTTTCTGGGAATTTGCTTTTCCATTTCTCCACTTGTAGGTATTTTCAGGATAATACTATCTCTAAATGATTGAAATTCTGCCTTTAGATCTCGTAGACTTTTATTTTTATCGCTATTTAGAAGATCTCGGCCCACACTACTAGCTCGTTTCATTCTGTCATTATCTCGAACGTTATCTCGGTTTGTAACGACTCTTTCTGTTTGGCGACTAATACGATTTTCAGGAACCAACGATCGCCCGACGCTAGCAGCTCGTTGATTTCGGTCAGTAAAAGAATAATCGAAAACTTTAATACCCTTTCCAGACTCAATAAGCTTGCAAAAACTACTGTTGACGCTTGTGTCTATGGTGAAAGAACGACCTGATTTTGACTTGATCGACATCCGGTTGTCTGTGTCTCGGTTATCATACGTTCCAGGATTTCTTCCAATACTTGTAGCTCGCAAGTTTCGTGAGTTGTCTCCGTGAATCGATCTACCAACACTATTTTCCCTTAAATTTCTTCTTGACCAAGACTCTTCATGACTTGTCGAACTTTTTGTATCACGATTGTGAGGATGTTTTGAGTTAAAGCGATTATCCCCTGAGTCTCTAGACGTAGATCGGCCAAGACTAGGTTCCCTCTGTCCTCTGTCATAATATCGTGACTTATGTCCATCCTTGGCGTAATTAGAATTATAATTAGAGCCAGATCCATAATGATGATCTGGCTGAAATCCACGCTCTCTCCCATTAACATTAGAAGACGGTTCCTGATTTTCTCTTCTATTTAGTCTCGGATCTTTGCGAAATACAGCATTTGTGGGTCTTTGCTGTTCGGAAGATCTTGTATCAGAGCGTCCAAATGGATGGCTTGGAGTAGATGGACATTCAGATCTACCAAATGGATGAGACGGTGTCGTGGGACATTCTGATCTGCCAAATGGATGAGACGGTGTACTCGGACATTCTGACCTGCCAAAGGGATGACTAGGTGTCATGGGTGGATCTTGCCTTCTCGGAGTACCAGGACACTCTGACCAACCAAATGAAGGTATTGGGGTCGTTGGACAATCTGCAACCGGAGCACTGTATTCCCTTCTATCACCATGAAATTTATCATTTTTCCCCTCTGGATAATATCTATCCTGCTTCTGGTTTTGATATTTGTCATATCTGTCATGACGTTTGTCATACCTTTGGTCTTGATATTTTTCATAATTTTGGTCATGATACCTGTCACGCCTGTGATCGGAATATTTATCATTGCGAGAATCTTGGTATTTATCATGACTTTGATCTTGTTTATCATATCTGTAGGTATCTCTCTGCACAGAAGTACCCCTGGAGTTGCGATCGTTCCAAGGCCTTTCGTCTCGGGCAGACCTACGATCTTCGTCTTGGTTAGAAAAAGTTCTGGATACTGAAGTTTCTCTATCGAATGCAGAAAATGTAGGTGCGTAAACGTGTTTTTTATTTGACGTTTCATCTAACTCAAAGGTTTGTCGAGAAGGCGTCATTTCAAAAGGTTGTCGAGAAGGTGTCATTTCAAAAGGTTGACGAGACGGCGTCATTTCAAATGATCTAGCGTTCGGAGTAGTTAGCAATGGTGTGCCTGGTGTATAACTAGGAGTATAACTTGGTGTAAGAAGAGGTGAAATATTTGGAAACTGTATTGACCTAGGTGTTCCTTCAGGATTAACTCCATATTGATTAGGACTTGCCTTAGGCTGAATTAAATCTTTTCTTATTCGTGGATCGACATTAACTCTGTTAATATTTGACTCAATACTTAGCACATCAGGATTCAACATCAGAGGAAATGGTGGCGCTTGAAGTGGCATAACCATTGGTGGAGGAACAGGTTGCGGGGGTATAATTTTTCTCATGTCTATGTCAGCAACAGAAGAAGTAACAATTGTTTTAACGGGGTCTGTAGGGATAATTATTGGAGTAGAAGTGCCAGAATCATTATAAATTTCATTATCCGGTGACTTGGGTGCCAAATCGTTATATACATCATCTGCTGTAATCGTGCCATCAAGAGACAGAGCATCATCACTGATATCGTCCTCGTCCAGTGACAGCCTTACTGGTAATTTAAACCGTTCACATTCTTTCTCAGTCAACTTTATACTTTGTTTCTTGTCTCGGATATCATCAGCTCGTTGTTTCACAAACAACTGTTTGCTCTCTGTAGAAGTAACAGATTTCTGTTTATACTTTTCAATAGATATTCTCTTTTTTGGTAGTATTTCTTTTGCACTCGAAACTTTCGTTATTTTTGGTTGGTGCAAAGCCGGAGTACCAGCTTCTGAATTCGACAATGGTAAAGTTTCATTTAGAATTTCATTTTTTAATGCTTGGAGAATATCGATTTCCGACACATTTTTGGAAGTCTTTTCCGGTGCTGGAACTACAGTCGCCGGATCGTGCAACAAAGGTATTTCGGAAACATCTGTAGACGTTTTTGTTTCTACATGTTTATTAGCAGCACTAGGAGTTTTCGCTACTGGTGCACAAGCTTTGTATTCGATCGCCTTGTCCACAACAATGTCTTTTTCTAGATTTTTATCAACAGATGTTGTTTTTTCTTTTTCCTCATCGTTTGAATTTAAAGGTTTATAAAAGTTAGCAACAAATTTTGTTTTAATAATGTCTTTCGCTATTCTGTCAGACTGATCTAACTGTTTTAAAGTAGGTAGAAAATCAAAATCATCTAATTTGGAAGACTTTGAAGGTGATTTCATGACTTCATCATTCTTTTTAGCGGGAGAACCTACTTTAATAGAAGCAGCCACTTCTACAGGGGGCTCAGTGGACTTATTTAAACTTGACTCTGTGGGTTTAGTTAAGGTCGACTCAGTCGGTTTCGTTAAAGTGGGTTTCGGTAACGTCGACTGAATGGAAGTGGACTGAGTTAAAATTGAGTCGTTCAGTTTAGTTAATCGTGACCCAGTAATTTTAGAAGTATCTTTACTGACTATGATTGGATCGTCACTCCCAACTGTTTTTTTAGGTGTTTTAGAGACTTTTTCATCATCATCAATAGTGATAACTAGAGGCGTCGTGGATTTTTCAGTAGACGGCTTTTTAATGCTTTTGTTAACCTGATGCTGTTTGCTATTGTTTGTAGGTATAACCTGTTTTCTAGGTGAAGAAGCTTCATCAGAATCGAGTGATATTATGTTGCTCTTTTTACCCTCATCTTCTGTGCACACATCATCTTGTGTCAGATCGAAATTTTCCATTGGTTTCATAGTAGCTGTATTAGAATTATCATTTTTATCAGAGTTTATTACTAGACTTATCTGTATTTTACGCTTAGCCCCTTTGGATCCTTTTTGTTTAGTGTGAATCTTATCTGAAGCTGGCAAACTACCGTAAATGTTTTCAATGGCTTCACTTTCACTATCGGAGAGTTCTCCTTCTTCTACGTCTTTTGCCTTAAACTTACTTTCCGCCTGCCCGTAGGATTTTAAAATCAAATCTGATATGTCTTCATTAGATCCCGTCTGTTTCAGTTCTCCCAATATCTGGGTTCTCAATTCTCTTAGAGTATCGATTTCCAGGTCGTCATCACGGCAATTGATGATTCTTGACAAAATGTCTGAAGTATTCAGAGATTCTAAGCTCTCCTGTGGCACGTTAAGGGTAATATTCAATTTTTTAGATTTTTGTTTGGATTCTTTGGACGATTTTTTTCGTTCTTTTTTAAGATAAGCTAATGGATTTCTTTTAGGCGAGCGTCTTGGTGATCTCCTACTAAATAGAGGTTGATCAGGTGGAGTTTCACTAGCTGGTCTCCTTCGTTCACTAGTTTCGGGGGATAGTAAAATACGGGTGTAGTTACGCTTCTGCGCAGAAGCAGATACAGGTTTACCGCTGGTTCCAGCTGATAAGATATCTGGATTTGTATTAGTTGCTCTTTGAGGCGACAATGATGATTTATTCGGTCGTCTTTGGAAAAGAGCCGGTTCTTTACTCCCTGGAGTGCAAACTTCCTCTATTTGACTAGCCCTAGCTATTTCAGGCAACGTATCGTCATTTTCTTGCAGTTTAGCTACATTTTTCAACTTATTTCTTACTATTTCCAAATCAGACTTTTCTTTACGAGCATTCATTTTTTCTGGCGATTGTTTATCGGGGCAACCGTCACGCTGTAACAAAGTTAGGATATTATTTCTTGATCGTCGTTCTTATTTATATAAAGTATTATGTGTACCTAGTACATTATAATTTACTTACCTGCAGCTCTACTTTAGCATACAAGTTAACCAGAACTTGTTCACATTTTAGTAAGTTGTCCATTTTCATTCTAAAACAGAATATACATTATCATCATTAACAACAAGAAATGAGCACTAGAAACAATTAAGGAAATAAAACAGGAAATAATTGTATTTATGACATTAACTTTCTGCAGTGGCCAAGTAGGGGAGATAAATACCAAAATATTTTACTTTTTACTTTATTTTTACATCATTCTTAAACTTATAAACTAACACGATTGGAACAAAAAGGATTTGGAAGTAAAGAGTATTAAAACGCTATTAAAACTCGGGAATATATAAAATTATTCTTAAACTTGTTAATGGACGGACATGTCAAACACATACGAGTTATAGAATAACCTGTTTGTTTATTGGAGCCTATAACTACTGTTAAAATATTTATTTCTTCA
Source organism: Idaea biselata (assembly GCA_958496205.1). NCBI lineage: Eukaryota > Metazoa > Arthropoda > Insecta > Lepidoptera > Geometridae > Idaea > Idaea biselata. Next base: position 20,129,468 of record OY292405.1, on the reverse strand, counting down.
ATTTATCTCAAAGCGATTCTCTAGAACCATGCGGCTGGTTCTTTTGTTCTATGACCAACATATTTTAGATTTTTTCGAGAATTTTTTTGACATAGAACTGCAGTTTCAGAACAACCGTTTGAGAAACGCTGTTACATACTGCCCTACAACGAAGGCGCACGCTGAATCAAAAATTACCTTTTCTTCTTATCCAACAAAAGATCTCTTAACGAACGTATCTTATTAAGCTGAGCCTGACGCGGATTCATCGAAGTAGGACTCGAGCTCTCCAGTCTTTGTATCATACCCTCTAAGAAAGGTACGTACTGCTTCATTTCCTGGAACTTGCGATCGTATTCGGACTCCATCTTGCAGACTGTAATAAAAAACACGTTTTTTTTTTTAAATTAGATTACAGCATTTTACCGTTACAAATCATTAGAGGAATAATCAAAGTTATAATCCTTTAAGTGAAGGCATAAATAACACTACTTAGCAGGTTATCTTGTATTTTCTAGAGTTATATCAGCCAAAGCAGTTTTTATAAATGGGTTTCCATAATGTAATAGAAGACATGACACAAAATTCACCCAAGCAAGATTCTTTAATCACGGGTAAACCCTATCCAGAAGAATCACAGGTCTGGATAATGTCTAACAAGACCTCAAAACGTCGGGCGTTAAAAAAACCTAGGTACTTAATATAATAAAAGTATTAAAAAAGAATTTTCTAATTTTATTAAGTTTTTTATCACGGGTCTACCCAGTTAACTAAAACCAAGATAAAAGATAGAAGGTTGTGAAGGGAAACATAATAACTGATAAGGAACCAAATCCGGTTACATTAAAATTTATCAAAATTATTTGATTAATACGGAAACCAACGACAATTAAATTACCCTCCGAAACCGCGTGACCTAGAAACTTAATAATTGACCCAGGGGTTTCTTAGGGTTCGTTATTTTTTTAGAAATGCAGCCCCTAAGGGTGTTAAATAGGGGACGAACGTGTCTGTGGGAATTTGTTCAAAGAAAAATACGAAGAAATTCCACTTTCATTGTGTCACTTAGTACATATTTGCCAATAAACTGGAAATCAGTTTGGCAAGGAATTGGCAATGTAAGGGTCGCCATCGAGTTCACAAGCGATGACGTCATTCTGACGTTCAATATCTCAGAGAGAAAATGATTGGATCGAATCTGAACGACTGGAAAAACGTAGCAACAAAGACGTGTTCACAATTAAAAAGACCCAAAAGGTAGATAGATACAAGGTACGAGGTATCACTTCTTGTTTGTTGGTAATGTTACTTCTTGTTGCAACAAGCTGTCTGTTTGTCATTTGACATTCAATAGCCTATCAATGCCGAGTCTAACGCAGCGTCCTACGTGGACGATCGGATGCGAACGCGATCCGATCCGGTGCGGTGCGGAAACAGGGAACAGTCGAGAATCGCACCGCAACGCAGCTTACGTGCGTTTGGTCACGTAGGACACTTCAATAGCTATCGACTGTTTGTTCTTTCCGCACCGCACCGGATCAGATCGCTTCGCAATCGCGTTCGCATCCAAACGTCCACGTAGTACGCTGCGTAAATCCAGTGTGGGTACCTAGGCAGAGGCACCCACTGTGTACTTACACGTAAATTTCGAATACAATTTATCATTATAGGTATCTAGTTAATAAAATTGCCAATTATAATAAAACGGTTTGATTAAACTTACCTTTACTACGAACGTATAAACACTAAACTAATACATAACTTTTAGTGGCCAATATGTACCTACCTCATATTATGTAGGTCATAAATGTCATAATCAGCAAAAAATAAATAGGTATATTACAATATGTTTATGTTAAGAACTTATAAGGGTTATTTATTATTAAACTACAAAAACACCAATCAGCTATTTTTACGGCAAACAAATTGTGACTTAAAAGGTGTCGCGTATTGTCTAATTCGCAATTTGATCATAAAAGACGAAGCGCATTTTAAAATAGCAAATTGACAAAATAACGAACCGTCACAGAAACAAGAGACGATCGAAACAAAAAAAACTGACAGTTGACAGGTAGGTATCAAATTTGGAATACCTAATATCTCAAACTATTATAGTACTAGTTTCTTTGCAGAAGTGAAAGAGCTCTTTGGGACATTAATTATACAATAAAAAACCGGCCAAGTACGAGTTGGACTCGCGCACAAAGGGTTCCATACCATTATCATATTTGGGTACGGAACCCTAAAATATTTGTCGTTATAACTTACTAAAAAAAACAAAATAAAACAAATATTTAAGGTCCCATACAACAAGCGTGATTTTTACCATATAAACGCGTATTTTCGTCACTGTCGCCATCTAGTGATGGAGACTGGTGCCAGTGGTAATATAAAATTTAATGTTCGCGTTGCGTTCACGGATTGGTTGGTCCAGTGTTCATTTTACCCATTTCCGTACCCAATTGTGGTAGTGGTACGGGACCCCTCATGCCCGAGTTCGACACGCTCTTTGGCGGTTTTTGTTTTAACATTCTCTCGTTTGACGGTTCGCTATTTCAGCATTTTGCTATTTTGACGGAATGCTACTTTCATTTTGACTTATTGCGAATTTGACCATACGCCACAATAAAGTAAAACTAAAAATGTTTGGCATTCAACTTCAACGCCAAAATAAAAAACGTAAAGATTTTAAAAAATAGGTTTAGAAAACTAAAGCAAATTATCGAAATGCCTTGTATCAAATAATATCATACCGAAGTGCACACACGTTAGGTATTCAATTCAACACATCCTCCTTTTTTGGAAGTCGGTTAAAAAACCTTTAAACAAGTTTTACGATAAAAAATATTATTTATATCGAACCCGCAGAACAGCAAAATATTTAGGTATGTGTGGGAACGGTTTTCTGTTGCCACGTGTTAATTTCTAGATCACGTTTTGTCATATTATGACTTATGTATGATGACAAAGCGTATGACTGGCGGCCCGCCCCGGCTTCGCACGGGTGTGTATTATATACAGATGAACCTTCCTTTTAAATGAATATCTGTTTTTAAAAAACCGAAATCCTTTGTGTAGTTTAAAAGATCTTAGCATACATAGGGACAGACAGACAGACAGCGGGAAGCGACTTTGCTGTAGGTATAACATTTTATGTATTGATGACCTCTCTTATTAATGTCAAATGCGCATAGGTATTTTCCATTATTAGGTAGGTACTAGGTACTCAATTTAAAACCAGTGCATGTATAACTTTTTCATTATTTAACTCTTCAATATGGAGGTTTTTTTAATTCAGCTGATAGGTACCTAATCTAAATTAACATGTCAAATCAAACACAAACACGGAGAAATAGTAATTAGGACGAAATAGCGACGCGAACATTATTTATAATAGTAGTGGCTACTTAGCGCGTAGTATAGCAGCTGCACCCAAGTTCACATCAATACAAAAATGCTTTGAAGAAAATGGATGCGACGTCGCCTGTCACTTGTCAACGCTACCCCATCGCTAGATCCAAATGAATGAGGGTTCCGGTCCGAAAATCACTGAATCGAACTCGAGATTAGGATTTTGGGTCGGGATCGGGACCGGGACCGAGTTTGGAATTTCCAAATTTCAATTTTCTATAGATAGAAATGTTCCGTCTCCGATTCTCGTCGTTCGAGAGAACGCGACGTAACGTTCCTCGTGCTCTTTGTTCCCACTGCTGGCCTGGGATCGGTATCTTAACCAGGCACGGAACCGGGGCAGTAGCGGGACCGGGGCGGGAGCGGGAGCGGGACCGGGTCACCAACACTATATCTCAGAATTTGTCACAAGATCTCGGAGTATTTAGGCACATTTCAGTATTGCGGCCAGACTTCGGATACATCAGGAAATTTATGTTGTTTTTAAATCAACCCGTTTTGCTTGGCTCAAGCTTGGGTTCGGCATCTAGACCGGGACTGGCATCGGGTTCGATTTGGACCATATCCGTGGCGGAACTGGGATCTTTTTTGTATGTTAGTCACGTTCCCAGAAGACGGTTTCGATCAATGGCAGCCCTAGTGTTTTTAATAAGTACATTCCGTTTGTAGGCAGCTATTTTTAGGGTTCCGTACCCAAAGGGTTAAAACGGGAGCCTATTACTTCTCCATCCACTGTCCGTCTGTCTGTCCATCAGTATGTCCCTGACACCGTCGGAAATCTGTTGCTGCTATAACAACAAATAAGTTACTAAAAACAGAATAAAATTCTATTTAGGTAAGCGGACACAAAAACAAGATTTTTAAAATTTAAAACGCAACTTTAACTTGATTTCATTTTACCACTGGCGCACTGGCATCTAGTAATATACTGGCGGCAGTGGCAGCGGCAAATGAATGCTAACATTGCGTTCACGAATTTTTTAGGGTTCCGAACGCATTTGTGATAATGTTACGGAACCCTACGGGCGCCAGTCCCACTCGCACTTGGCTATTTTTCTTTAAAAAACACCGCCAAGTGGCCTTCTTTATAAGGAAGTTATTTTGTGATATTGTACCCATAATTTGTCAGTAGGTATACCACCTGTGAAACGGCAGCGGGGCGCAGCCAGAATTCGATTCCTACGAAGTCAGAGCTACTAAAAACCATTGATCTCAACCTTAGCAGTAGATAACATCAGAAGGAAGACAGTTAAATAAAACAAGCCACTGAAGACAATTAATTATTCAAATTCAATGATACTTTTGACGTTTTAAACGTCATTCTTCGATTTTATTTTAGCATACGCAGCGATAGGCACTTAATTTTTACGATAGACGTAACAATATTTTCAGCGATGCAGTGCAGTGGCGTTTTATATTTATTTTGCGTAAAAGGCACATGGAATATGCTCGAGAAATCATAAATGGTAATAGTATACCTACATAATAATAATATAATAATATCTCAATGCCTCATCATATCTCATCGTAATAAAACAGTAGAAAGGTATTAGCTGTATTTAGTGTCTTCGACGCCATTTTGTTTTGAATGATAATTATTAACAAAATGGCTTTTCTATCCTGTTTCATAAAGCCGATAATCCGACTTTTATGTCAAGAACTGACATAATTGTCAAATTGTCACGCTTATGACTGTTTCATAAAAGTGACAATTATTTTAAAAAGCGACAGGTAAAACCTTGACATATTTATATATAACTGTAGAACGTGTTTCATAAACGGGACATAAATACCTATGTCAAAAAAACGCGACAATTTTCACCGATAATTGTCGCCGACATATGTCGGGTTCCGAGACAGAAGGGTAAGGCGCCTGTCGCAATGGGGTGCCACACGCAAAGCTGTAAGTAGATGGCGCTGGCATCAGATGATCTTTTTTTTTTCGATGATGGGCCTCCACCAATGGAAACGCCGAGTTTTTTTTTATTCTTTCGGTCTCAGACCGATATGGCCAATTTGGCGCCGAGAGTTGTAAAAACACCTGTTTGACAATTCTTAATTCAAACCTAAGATTAGTCGACAAACGCCCTCTGCCGGGATAATAAGTTAGTGTTTCTCCTCATTGTCGTACAATTTTACTAATATGTCAACATGTCACGACAATTCTCTGTTTCATAAAGCAGAATTGTCAAATTTTTCCCGACAAATTGTCACCTGTCACCTGTCGCACAAAATGTTTTATGTACACAAAGAAGACCGTTCAAAATGGACCAGCTATGTTCCACAGATATCATATTCGGCACTTCAAACAATTTGTTACACGAACTTTTTTCAATCGCAAGTTATGAAATATGGATTATTCGATTGATTACGTAAACTTAAAGCCATGGTGTTAGTATTTTTGTCCTACTCTTGATAAGTTAAAAGATATTGAATGTTAAAGTTTCACATCTGGGAGTGTTCACACAAAACACCACTCAGATGTCGTCACTTGTCTCGAATAACCATAGATCTGAATTTGTAATACCAACAAATGGCTACAGAATTCCACGTCCATCGGTCCGTCCAGAATTTATAAATAAAATACCTAATTAGTTTAACTAATAAGATTTATTGACTGAAAGATGACTTGACTAACTACCATACTGGTATACCAATTCAGATTTATGGATATTCAAGACAAGTAATGACATCTTGTGGTGTTTTGTGTGAACACTCCCAAATTTTAATGTGAAACTTTAACATCCAATATATTTTAACTTATCAAGAGTAGGACGAAAATACTAACACCATGGCTTTAGTTCGCATAAATCAATTGAATAATTTGCGATGGCACATAAACACATAAAATAAAATTACGGTACCTCTAACCCCCAGGTAAAATCCCCAAGGCAAAACGCCGATCTTCTAGCATTGATTTGTGTACTGACCTTAGATTAAAACAACAAACTAAAGATACGGTACGTAGTCTCGGAAAATGAGACGATAAAACTGCGTCTAGCTGACGCACTAGCCTCAGTCGTATGTCGAACCGTTGCCGCGTGAGCACGTGCTGTCACACTGCGATTATTTTTTTGACATCCATAAGAATACCTTTTTTGCTTATTTACAAATGTCTGAATCATTCTTAAAGACAAATGTTTTAAAATACAATAATTTTATGAAAATGCATGTAGGAGTGTTTCTAGCTCATTTTTCGAATACGCAATGTTAGAATATACCGTATCTACCAATTTTGTTTTCATCTAAGGTACTGACAGATATAGTAGCCATTTTGTTAGAAATTATCATGCAATACAAAATGGCGTCGCAGACACTAGACACAGCTAATACCTACCTTACGTACCTAATATAGGTAGGTATTATGATTATGTAGGTATATTATGATATGATAGTAACGTGAAACTATCGATAATCATCGGCAACCGATAAAATTGAATAGTATTGGAAGGCTTTCCCATCCCTGTCATGAATGAATTGCACCTACTTATATTTTTTTAATACTACCAACATAGGTTACCTACCTACCTCAACTAACTGACTAGGTACCTCAACCTACTTGCAATCGTTTTGCAGCCGGGCTTAGGGTCCTTTTATTTTTTGCTTTTGATCGGAAGTGCCCAACAAAATGCAACACATCTTTAGTACCAGCACCTTCCTACCTACTGCTGGATTTACAGAAAGAAACCGTATTTATCAAGACTTAGTTAGATAGGACTGAAAGCAATTTTGCAGAACTTGACGGTTAGGTAAATTGCAAAATGTGTTGTCTACACAAAAAGTAGGTTAGGAAGACAGATAAAATAAAAATTAAAGGAAAAAAACCTCGTTCGGTTCACAACCTACCTTTTCTTGCCTGGTATGAAACAATATTTTCTTAAAAATTACAAAACTTTCACTTTCATAGTCAAATTCCAGTCACACATCTCACAATTTATACAAAAACACACTCGCCACTGAAGAAATTAAAAATTAAATGAATTGCGTCATTGCTCCATGCGTGTGCTCCGCGCTCACGGCGACGATGACGAGGGAAATGAATGCCACACAAAACTCTAAACAAAATGGCGACGAACAAAAGCCGAGCGCGCGAGACTCGTCGGCTATTGGCCAATCCCACGGGTCCACCGTTGCTATCGCGGGATAATGGTGCGGTCAAATACCCTACTCGTATTATTATTAAGAAAAATTACGCTGTACCGGATGGCAAGTCATTTTGCTTTTAATTAAAAGCTTTTATTACAATGTAATATTCATTTAATTAATGTTAATCTGAAATCTGAATAAAATAAATTCAGTAAATGATGTGCTCAGATGATGTGATTGAAAATCAGAAACCGGAAACATTTGATGTTTTTTATATTACTATTTTTTATGTCTTGGCGGCCAGTATCTACGTTTGAAAAATTATTTACTTTTATTTATTATTTTATTAAGTACTTATATCTAGATTACGTAAGAAGTGCACCCGAAACGTACCTATAGGTACAACATAAAAGCTAAAATTATTTGTTTCAAGCGTTTGGACAACATACCTTATCATTCCAGACATTTTTAACCCATTAATGGCCGTAGGCCAATCTTGAAAATCCACTTGAGCCGCTAATAAATGATATAAAATTTCAATTAGAATTAAGTAGGTAATGGATCTACTAATACATGAATAAACGTGGATGTCCATTCACATCCCACTTACTAAATAGGTATTATGTTACCGCTAGCCACCATAAATAATAATAGGTAGGTAAGTAAACCAAGTTTAACTTTAAAAAGTCGTTTACAAAAATATCCTTTGTTCCATCGAGACCTAGAAAGCAGCCATTACATCGGGCTTGGTTATACAGTGGGCGCTCGCTGTATATATTAATGGCCGACGACGAACGCAATTCTATAGAATGCAGGCAATCCTCCCAAATCTATGTTGAAATCAAGTAAAATAATGCTCCGCAAAAGTAAGAATCATCTCGAGAATTTCTTCATGAACGCTGCAGCTCGTAATATTGTAAGTATTCGTTTTAAAAGGTAACTCAGTGCGGCACTGTATAAAATTCTAATGCACGAAATCGACACACGGACGCGACGACGCCATCATGCAAGCATTTTGCAAGTCTTTTTTTATCTTCTTTTCACCTCCAAATCTACTCGTTATTACAAAATACACTGACCTTTTTAAAAAAAAAATATTTTTATATTCGTTATTAGCTCTATTCGACTGCAACTAGCACACTGGCTTCCATTTTGCATCAGCAAAATGCTCGAGGTTTTTATTAAATGAATCTTGTTGATCGCCTCTCGGATGCGTAGTGCGACTGGACGACGAACACGGGTCGGGCGAGCGAGGCCGGTAACCGCGCCCCACTTGCATGGAACAGAGGACTGAGGGGTTACTTCGATCACTATTCGCCAGCCGAGAGCGGCCCGGAGCAGTCACTTCACGTTCCTTCAGTCTGTGACTATAAAATCCAAGTTCATAAACAATATTTCTTAAACACAAGACTTTCTCTTAATAACACGCGTCCCAGATATTGTAATTTGTGCATAGATAAGCTATTTATACTAACGTGCCATCGCTACACAAATCACAATGTCGAAAAAAAAACGCTACGCCAAGTTCTCTTTTTGAATGCGTGTAGTTTGAAGTTGCCTGCCAGCTATTTAGGTCAGAAAAGGTGAGTTTTGTTATCGATGTAAGTAGGTATGACGTGCCTCCTTCGCTAAACCTGTGTGAATAGAAGAAGCGAAAATTATAGGCACTTACTTTTCGAGTGAAGTCGATCGTGTGAATTCGCGTGCAGTGCAAAATAGTCTTCGTGGTACCTACCTATTCTAGATAAGGCTTATACCATTGAGTATTCTGTGGTTATGGCTTAAAAATACTCGGTCGAGCCAGCTACATATTATGTAATATAATACCTACATAATAATTAATTAGTTCAACAAAAATAAAGTTTTTATTGCGTAACTAAAATTATATACCTAATACTTATCTACCTACCTATTTTGAAGGTAATAAATGATTTTAGCTAAAGACCGAGGTTTATTACCCGGCTGCAAGGAAAGGGTTATGTTTTTCGCGCCTAGGTATCTTGTATGTTTGTAATTTAAATATATTACCTGCCAAATCACCAGAGACTCCGCTAGAGAACACAATAACCGCATCTCTCGGCATGTCCCCTAGTCGTGTAGGTACTTCCTGAAGCCCTAAAGATACCGCCTGTTACTGTCCTTCCATGTCTGTTGAAGTTTTAGAGCGGATGCTGCTGGAGATGTCGGCCCACTACACTCCTGGTAGCGTATACTTACTTGACAAATCTGGTGTCTCAGAAACGGTGGCTCGTAGGAAAAAAAAGTATTAGTAGGTACATTTTTATAGATCTATTCATGGTCTACAACTTTTGTCTGAATGTAGGTAATTTTATGATAAACTTACCGTTTTGCTGAAAATCGCGAAAACCCAATATTTTTTAACTTTGACCTCGAATAACTTTTTTTCCAGGTATGGGAACGGTTAGGAGGAGTTTTGATATGCCATTTATAAATAATGTTTTGCACAATTATACTAAATTTCAGCTTGTTGTGAAATTTATGTATCTTTGAATGTCTATTTTGCCCCGAGTCTAACCTAACCTACCTAATAAATTGGTTCTAAGAAAAATCATCACTGTAATGCATTACCTATTCGTTAAGTAACTATTTCCTGTTATTTTACCCAGTTATTGTAAAATTAAACTATGGTCTATTGAGTCTAGATCAGATACCTATACAATAAAGCCTGTGGATAAAGCATATTATCGGTTAAAAATACTGAGACCATAGCGTAGGTATTACGAATCATAGACTTACCGAGGACAATATTGTATATAAACCATGGTTTAAGCCACTTGAACCTTGTTTTATAATAAATAACAAGGAGAGGGTTAATAATAATAAATAAATAAATGACATAATATAGGGTAATTTCGCCTATTCGCGTCCATTTTTCGGACCTCCCTACAAAAAATCTCGAAAATAGGTATATTAATAAAAAGAAGCAGTTAGTAGAAGGGTTCTCTCTTCACACTAAATCACCGAAAAGTCGTTCCCGCCAATACCTCATCATCTAAGAGGCACACACAAATAGACAAAAGTTCTGTGTGCCCAATCAATCATGTGTAGAAAAAATAGTTAGTATCCGTTCTTCAACAAAGAAGCGTGGATGCACGGAATGTCGGCAAAAAAATAGTGTGCAGATTCGCGTTCGACGGTAAGTATTTTATTGTTTTATGCGTATTTTAGAATTCACGGCTGTTTCTAGACATAAAGCATGAAAAAAGGAGTAATATTAATTATGTATTTTCTTGTTTTTTTATAAAGTTAACAGTTAAAATAAGGTGGACGCGAATTACTATACCGAATTTATAAAACTTCCACTTTGCGACCACAATGGACGCGAACTCGTCTATTTATGATTTAGTTAGTGTTTATTTTTATGTGATTAAATTCTGAAAGGGAATTTGTTTTAATTTTTTATTTATGTATTAATATCATACAATTGTAATGAGCAATTTGCGTCCACAATATGATTGCAGAAAAAGATACAAATACCGTTTGTCACATGTGGACGCAAACTATACCTACAGGGAAATAGTATTGTACCAAATTGCGTCCATTATATTTTTAATTTTTTAAATAATATAAATAAATAAATAAATAGGTATTCTTATTTTCTTTATAGTGATAATATTATGAATGATAATAATTTTGATTTTCAAATAACTATATTCTTGAATAGAGAATCTGTTAAAATACAATTTTTCTTTTCAATATCTTAAAAATATCACCTCTACATTCCTTTTCTTAGCTGGTGGACGCAAAATGGTCTATGGGTGGACGCAATTTAGATTTTTTGGACGCAAAGTGGGTAAAACGCGTATTTTTGAAGTTTGTCTATTTATAAAAAAAACACAAGTAGTTTCGAACAAAAGTGAAAGCGAACCCTATAGTAGACTATATAATGAACACAATACATAACTTTTTCATTAAAAACTAGTCCTGGAACATTTTTATCTTCTCCTTCAAAGTTGCCAACTGCACTAAATGGACGCGAACTGGCGAAATTACCCTATGACATGATAATAAATGACGCAGATAAAATTATAATCTCATTGGGGGACGCGTTTAGAAAACAATCCTTATGCCGGCGCCAGACATGGCTTCACATATTTGCAAAACACTTTGCAAAGCTTTGAACACACACACCTTTGAACATATTGATGCAACCTGCCAGATATGCTTCCCAAACACTTTTCTACACAGTAGGTACGTTGGGAGACAACAAATAAGAGGGACGTGTACCTATATTTATAATTATTTTTGATGTGAAACATCTATAGGCCAGGGTAAACCTGATTGTTGGCGTGGCGATACGTACAAAATGTGTACAAACTTTGCGCAAATATTGAAAGTGTCTTGCTACACACAGCAAACAAAGATGTGTTCAAATTTGTGAGGCCTTGTCTGGCGCCGGCATAACATAGCCAGTACCTAGGACGTTTCATACGAAGTACTAAGTACTAACTAAAGTTTTTTTTATTGTATGTGATACTTAGATAGGTACCCAATCATCAATGATCGTAGTCATTAACACTGCACTGATGAAAGGACCACTTGAGAATTTTCACAATCAAGAATTCATTCGCAAACATATAGATAGGAGATAGGTAACTAGGTAAGTAGGATTATAAACTTTACCTCCAAACCTCATTTTTGCAAACGTATTAGCTACTAGGTATAAGGTAAGATAAAGTCAAACAAATACAGGTATTTTTTAGCTAACGCTAGCGTTAGGTAAGTTATAATCCCTAATATAAAACTCTACAGTTCTCTATTAGGTGCAGTCGGTAGGTACCTATCTATTGCTCGTCCGAATTATATCGGCACCTAGCCTGAATGCGGTTAAAACCCTAACAATCCCGCGCACGGCCTATTGGTAGACAGACACATCCCACATACTTACACAAAACACACACACATACCAACGATGTAACATCTTATCTGGCTAGGTGCTGATATAAGTGGTAGGTAGGTATAGGTAGGTACCTACTTAGGTTTATAAAATGCTATGTCCCGACTGATTGATGGACCAAAGCACAGCTTATATAAGCGTGTTCTTCATTAGAAATAGTAATTAGGATGAAGGCATTCGATAAAAAACCGGCCAAGTGCGAGTCGGACTCGCGCACGAAGGGTTCCGTACCATTAACAGGATTTGTTTTGAAAGGTAAATTGCGTAAAAATCTGAATGCCGAATACATCTACTTACCAAGTTTCAACAGTTATAGCTCTTATAATTTCGGAAAAAAGTGGCGGACACACGGACAGACAGACATGACGAATCTATAAGGGTTCCGTTTTTTGCCATTTGGCTACGGAACCCTAAAAAGGTTATTCGAAACTCCCACACGGATCGGCAGTCACTCGGGTGAAACCATGGGACACAGCTACTGATATTAAGGTAAATAAACATGTGAAAGTTATTATGTGTTAATATTACGAGTAGGTATGTTTGTTACTTTTTCACGCTAAAACGACTTAAGAACGTGGCGACCTGGCGACTGTTACCATTTCCATACAAACTTAATACTTACCAAAATAAATTATGAAAAATTAAGTTCTCTACCTTAATATCAATATTATTCGGATTAATATTTTACTTTTAAAGGGTCCCCACCGCAACGTTTTCCATTATATACATTCGAAATGAAATAAAACGGAGTAACATTTTTTTCATTGAAAAATGTTTCTCCGTTTCATTTGAATGTGAATGAATATTTTAAACTTAATACCAAAATAAATTATGAAAAATTTAGTTTTCTACCTTAATATCGATATTATTCGGATTAAGATTTTACTTTTATAGGGTCCCCACCGCAAGGTTTTCCAAAATATTCATTCGAAATGAAATAAAACGGATATACATTTTTTTCATTGAAAAACGTTTCTCCGTTTTATTTGAATGTGAATGAATATTTTGGAAAACCTTGCGGTGGGGACCCTTTAAGAGTAAAATCTTATCCGAATGATATCGATATTAAGGTAGAGAACTAAATTTTTCACAATTTATTTTGGTATTAAGTTTGTATGGAAATGGTAACAGTCGCCACGTTCTTAACTGATTGCGATTAAACCTACAAACTTATGATGATGCAGAAAGGCTACTTTTGCCACATAGGCTTCTTTTGTTTCCTGATATTCCCACAGGATCGAGACTTACGGGGATGAAACAGCTAGAAGGTAATAAAATACCTAATTCTAAGTTCGTTGGTAGATAAGATAGGTACTAAATAGATACCTATAGTAGGCAGGTAAGTAGGTAATTAGGTAGGTATATATAGGTACCTACCTAATACCTAGGTAGTGACATTACATTACATTAGCAAAGCGAAGCCACCTTGATATAAAAACATTTATAAATCCACTCATCGACATAATTAGCCAACCTACCTATATCTACTAGTACAATGCACTGAACAAATATCTTTTACAAAATTATAAGCGGCGGCGCTAGCATCTACGCGTGGCAAAGTAAATTTTTAGTCGACAAATAAATCCAGTTTCAAAGATAACTTGGCTAATTTTATCGCTCGACGCTTGCTTTGTGAGTTGTATATCGATTTCATTTCGGACTTTGCACTTGCGCTTCTTCTTCGGGTCTTCTTCTCCTTCTATTCGGAAGGGGGTATGCTCCATCGGGCTTGTAGCCCATGGGTGCGGGATCAGTTCGGCGGCCGCTACTACGGCCGCGTCTGTGTGCCGACGCTGTCGTGCGTCGGTTCCTCTGCTTCGGTCGCCTCCGGCTTCTCCGAGTCCAGGAGGCGGGCAGCGACCTCGCGGGGGTAGGGGAGTCCCCCCTCAGGCCTCTCAAATTGCTCGGCGATGCCGGCAAGGTGTTGGTACCTCGAGGTGGCGGCTCTCTTGTACATGGCCCGTGCTTGGACCGTAACGAAGTCGTCCAGGCTCTCAACTCTAAGGTCCCTCGCTATCGTCGCGTTCCTGACGAAACGGGGGGCGTCGACAATCATCCTCAGGGCCTGCGACTGCTGTGCCCTGAGTTTCTTCTTGTGGGTCTCGGCCAGGAACGCGAACCAGGCCGGGGCGGCGTAGGTGAGGCGGGACCTCACGTAGGTCTTGTACACCCCGACCTTCGAGCGGAGCGGGAGCGCAGAGGAGAGCACTGGACGGAGAATCGAGCGGGCGGCACGTACCTGCTGTGTTACGGTCTTAGCGTGCTGGGCCATATTGAGCTTCGCGTCGATGGTGACCCCGAGGTACTTGACTTTCGTCGTCCAGGGGGTGGCCTCGCCGAGCAATCTGAGAGGAGGTGGTGGCTTGAGTTTGCTTGAGAAGATGATGGCCTGCGTCTTGCCAACGTTGACTGAGAGTCGCCATGCGTCGAGCCAAGTTGGCAGCTCCGAGAGCAGGACCTGCATCTTCTCCGCTGCGTGGCCTGGTCTCATTGAGGTCGTAATGTAGGCAGCGTCGTCGGCGTACAGGGCGAGGTGGGCGTAGGCAGGGGTAGGTATGTCGTCCGTGTAAATGGAGTAGCACGTAGGTGACAATACACTACCCTGCGGCACCCCGGCTCGTATGCCGTGGTCTTCGGATAGGGACTCCTCCACCCTGACTCTGAAGGTCCTCTCGGCGAGGAAGGAGTCAACGAGCTTGATGTAGCGGAGTGGGATCTGGGCGACGTCCATCTTCACCAGGAGGCCCTCGTGCCAGACCCGGTCGAAAGCCTTCTCCATGTCCAAGAGTACCGCAACCACGTGTTCCTTCTTGTTTCTGGCCACGGCGATGTGGTGCAGTACTCTGGACGCACTTGCGCGCGCAACGCACGGCCTTCTAGAGGGGAAAGGAGAACCGTTGTCATTGCTTCGTCAACAGCCAGCGCAAACAGTCGACCGCGTTTTACAAGAAAATAAAATAGTTGATTTTCTTAAATATTTTGGTTGAGTTTGTTAATTTTAAACAGTAGAAAATGTTACCGAAGTTGCGTTCTTAAGTTGTTTGTTTTGCTATTACTTATTAAGGATTTGCAGTTGAAAATTAGTTTCATTTTCTTTCTTCGCGCTATTTTAACCTTGTACGGTAGGTACATCATGTCAAGTCGGAGCGGTGTTGTATTTTATTTGTTTGTTATCTTTGTAAATTACGAGATTGATACTTACTCGTATTTTGAACAAAGCAAAGCGAGGAAAGGCGGACCCAATATTATTATAGAACAAGAAAGTGATCTTATAAGTTATTATTTTATACCTTATAAGGTACGGAACCCTAAAAAAATGTAGTTTAGGTACTTATTTGATTTTGCAATCAATTCTGCTTCTTGCAATCAAAGAAATTTTAGGCCCGGCGCACATTATGAGCATCGGCTGAGGATTTTAGTTGGCAAATAGCATTATAGGTACATTAACTTCATGGCAATAAAGTAGAAATTTCCATGCTAAATGGTCGTAGTAACAAAAATGCCGTTACGGTACGGTATTTTTGTTACTACCACCATCATAGTTCCCGATCCTTCGGCATCTCTACATGCAAGCGCACACTGCGCTTGCATGTAGGGATGCCGAAGGATCCCTTTCCTTGCCGATGCTCATAATGTGCGTCGGGCCTTAGTATCCAAACGAATGGGAATGATTATTTTAGCATTACCTATCGTCTTCTACCATGGAACAGAGCTGCTAAACCAGCACATATTGGCCCCAACTCTTTGTTTATTTATACCTAACTGTGTCAGGGTGTTACGGATGAAAAAGTACCTACATATATATTTATTAGACCTATATTTTAACAAGACACCCTTAAAACCTATCATAAGATTTACTTCTAAATTTACTAGCGACCATGGGCGTAGCGAGGTACGGGCAGGGGGGGGGGGGGGGGCAGCTGCCCCCCCCCCCCCCCTAGAAGAGCGGTCGGTCACCAGTATAACGCATAATAAACCACGCGGTCTCCAGCACACGATCTCTATCGAGTTTAAAAGATTGGAAAACTAGAATCCTAAAGAGTTGCAAAGGTCAATCAACTAAGCTAGTATTAGTTATGTTATGAAACAATGTTTAATTTGCGCAGATTATAAAATGAAGTTATATTCCGTTTTGTAAGTTAGATATTTTTTCATAAACTGAAAAAAAATTAAAAACTACTTCCGGGTATAGTGTCCCCACGAGAAATGAGGTTGGCGCATTTTTAAAGGACTTACTTTAGAGAAAAGTTTGGAAAAGACAGATTCGAATTTTGAAAAGTCTTTGCAAGGTAGCGCGCAAAATGTGATTTTGCAGTTCTTTTTCACCGCACAACCTCGGAAAGGATCTGTTTTGCGCGCAGATTTCTTACCGTGCAAAAACTTATCAAAATTCGAATCTGTCTTATCCAAACTTTTCTCTAAAGCGAGTCCTTTGAAAATGCGCCAACCTCATTCCTTTTTTTTGTTCATGGCATCGAACCACGAAGTCTTGTTGCTCATCTGCCAATGTCGTATTTATTGTTTATTATTATTAGTATCAAGCAGGTTTTTTTCGTGAATTATTCGATTTAGAGATTGTTTGCTTATTTATTTACAAAAACGAGGAATCATATGATTTTTTCGCTATATACAGGCTGTTCCGAGGAGGGGGTATTAAGCCGAAAGGGATTTGTTCTAGAGGTCTAGGCGAACAACTTTTGTTCTACGACTTTTGGAAATTCGAACTTATTTTTTTTTTTTTTTCGAAAATTTGAGGTTGTATCACTGAAAAAACAACAGCTGTTTTTGTAAATAAAGGCAATTAATGTTAAGATTGTAGTGGTCCAAACAAAATAAAAGGGCAGATTAAGGCCAATGACCTCAAACTCTAAAAAAACAGCTGATTTTCATGCAAACTTTAAACTCAACATTTTCGAAAAATACTTCATATTTCCAAAAGTTGTAAAACAAAAGTTGTTCGCCTAGACGTCTAGAAAAAACCCCTTTCGGCTTAATACCCCATCTCGGAACATCGTGTATAGCGTACAAAAATATAACTACCCACTTTACGAAAGAAAATAATAGTATAGGTTGAGGAGAGAGGTAAAATATAATTATACCTCATTTTTTTGAATAACTGCACTGGCTAGACGCGACGAAGATATTAATTTAACAACTGCAGAGTTAGTGGAAGTGGTACATAATGCCGAATTGCGTTTTCTACCGGAAAAATGCACCTAGCGTTTTCCTCGCTGTAGTGAGGTGCAAAATTGTGTGTTTCACTCGGCAGCTGAGTTTTTTGCATTTTGTACCTTTGAAATCCTTACAACACTCAGCATTCTACATTTAAACCTCTCGCTGCGCTCGTGGTTCAATCTTAGAATGCTTCGCTAGCTCAGGTTTCAATACAAGTACTCGCTGCAAAAACCAACTTTGCAGCCTTGCATAACAAACGTACACCGGAAAATTGCCCAAAAAAAAATTGTAAGAGAAGTTTTAAATAGATTTTGTGAAGAACCGCGCAGATTACTAGTCTACTTGACTAGGATAAAGGTATTTTTATTTTTACTTTTCTCCACTACCAATCTCCTCTACTCATATGTAAAAACCGCGATTAAAACAAAATAGTGTTAGATTTTCTTTGTCTGCCCCCCCTGCTAGCGACCCGCCCCGGCTTCGCACGGTGTATA
Organism: Idaea biselata; assembly: GCA_958496205.1. NCBI lineage: Eukaryota > Metazoa > Arthropoda > Insecta > Lepidoptera > Geometridae > Idaea > Idaea biselata. The sequence continues at coordinate 20,111,405 of OY292405.1, read as the reverse complement.
TGTTATGTACACAGAACCTTCCTCATAAAAGAAACTGTATCAAAATCCGTTGCGTAGTTTTAAAGATCAAAGCATACATTATTAGGGACAGACAGCGGGATGCGACTTTGCTAAACACTGATGTATGGAATGTTACAGTAGTATAAATTTTGCGAAAGTATAGATAATGCTAATAAATCGCTTTGAAGTGCCTACCTACCTAAAACAAATAAAACACTAAAAAACTTTCAAATTTTCGTTTAATCAATAATTTAAAGCTTACAGGAGACTTCGTGTAGCGACGCGGGTCCCACCGCAGCGGATTATTCACAAACAAACTACACAAGAACCTTAGCTTCACATCTCATGCTTAGCTCCGGAACAAATCATGATTACGGTAGCTTCACTTCTCGACTTTGCAGACGAGGAACTTTTTGTCCGGAAAAAAACGACACCTAAATACTTGCCGAATATTTTTTTATGCGCAATTTAATCAGTCGTACACACATCACGTAAGCTAGAGTTTTAATATCGGTGTGTAATTTTTTAGGATGAAAAAAGTCCCTCGTTTGCGTCTAAAACTTAATAAAAATGATAATAAATACGCCGTGATGCGACCCGGCATTCGTTAACTATTGCTGGGTAGATTGTGGTCGTTTATTGCTTTAAGTTGAGCCGCGGAATTGGACGGTAACTAATGTAGCCGATTGACATATAACCAGTAATTGACTTCTCGACTTAGCTCCCGAATAAAAAAGGGAACACGAAAATGCTTATAAAAAGAAAACAAATTGGATAACACAATTCGGGTGGGCCTTGTGCTCCTAAATCAAACGCTGACAAGGATTTTGTCCGTCAAATCTAGAGTTCGGTTCGTCCGAAACGGTGACATTTTGACGGACAAAAGTCCCAAGTCTACGTTAGCTATCACTACGTCCGCATTATCCAAAGACATGAAAAATGACAAATATCGTTTATTTTTCACATATCAACGTAAAATCTTTTCTTCAGACGTAGTAACAAAAAAATGCTTACAAACACAACCATAATACGTAAAACGTTCATTCACACACAGACACATACTCAAATCTCATTCACTCGTCCGCCATGCAGTGTCAAAAACCAGGTCTTAGAATGCAAAAAATGACTAACCCCCCTTACTTCTAAACGCTGCTCAGCTTGTAATTAGTTAAACACTTGACCCACATTCGGTGACGTAAAAATGTCACTTCTAAAAATACACTAAAAGCGATTTTCAAGTAAGAGGGGCAAAATACACACAGAAACTCAATAGAAAAATACTCCGGGAATGTTACGTACATTTCATTTCTATTGAATTTGTACAGTATAATAGTAATAAACATGGTTTATCTAGCATCCTGTTTGTCACAAATCCGAGTTCTTATTCTTAGTGAAAGGGGTTTGGGAGCCGACAGGGGTCAAAATAAGTCCTACAAGCCTATCGAAAGAGTATTTGAATATAATAATTTAAAAGGAATACATCAAAATAACCCCCAACGGCTTCGACCTTACGCCCAATACAGACAGTCAAATGTTAAAAACATTTTCCAAAAGGTTTTATTACAGATTTAACAGTTAAAAACCTTATTGAACGGTCGTAGAACAAATATAAGCCGTTTGAAACACTTTAAACGGTTTCAGAACAAAAATGAAAAGTTTACTTCACAAATTTCTCAAGTTGTAGAACCAATAGTGTAATGGTTTTTTAAACCAAATGTAAATATAGGAATGACGTCACATTCAATTGATTTTGTAAACAATAAAATTTGTATAAATATGTATATGAATAAAATATGTTTTTCTTGTAAATAAATTAATATTCTTTCATGTATAATTTTGATTTCGAGACGCCATTCCTTTGGTTCTCACTTCTAAGGAAAGAAGGATGACAAAAATGCTTCTATTACATCAGTTTTTTTTTAATTAGTCATTAGAAGGAAGATACCAATAGACCAATCACAGCTTGAAGGAGAACAGATACCTACTCTTTTCTTCATACAAACTTTACAAACAGTCCACTATTTCCTCCCTGGATAGAGACAGTAGAGAACATAATGTATACGCCATAAAACCTATATCAGCCATGACTATGCCCCTATGTTTTATTTTTTTACATATTTTAACATTCTAAATTTTATTTCTATGCTAAATTAAAAAATGAAAAAAAAAAACAATGCATGGTTATATTGGTCATGGCAGATATAGGTTTTATGGCATAAACATATCTGCTGTAATGTTTCCAAACCAATCCAGGGAGGAAACAGTCAACTACGTTTGTATGAAGAACAAGTAATTATCCTTTCCTCTTAACATAGCTTACAGACCGTTCACATTTGATACTAACATGTGGCCTGTCTCTTGTTTTGTTTGCTTTTGAATGTGAACTGTAACAAATATCTATGTCTCTCTATGGATACGGTATCAAATAAGCATTTATTTTTTTCCCTCACAAAGTGCTTATTCAACAAGAATGGAAAACAATACAATTGAATCCATAAATGTTTCTGAAGAATAAACACTAATTATTTCTTTGAAAAGTGTCTTTTTCCTCAATCCTTTAAGTCCTTTTTCAACTTCACCGTTTATTTTTGAGTCCAAAAAGAATGTAATGAGAACTTTAACATGTTTCCAATAACAAAACATTATTTTTGGAAGTCAGTTATTTTAATTTGTCTACGGCTGGCTATTTTAAAAACAAATTGAGGTGACAAAATGAACTTTAACTACAATTTGTTGTTGACAAATAGCCAGTAATCAAGACTTATAAATGACATAGTGGTGTAGGCGCATCTAGCCTGTATTAGTATTTGTAACATATTGTTTAGGTCAATATTACGTTATATTGCACGAATTGTAAATATTTTATGACGGTAAAGACTTTGAAATTGAAATTTAATCGCTTATGCAACATTTACTCGAGTTTCGTCTAACACAGCATAAGTAAAGTTCATTATAAATAAAACCGAAAAATCAGCGGTTTGCCATTACAATATTCTTCTTAACAAATAAACCTGGTTATAGCTCCACAGATACGCACACAATTTTCAAACTAAGTGACAAAAAATAAGGCATGTTCGCAACCGCACAGTTAAATATTTTTCCTTGAGAATTCTTTACAACTCACTCGTTTACGTACTGGTTTAATTAACGTCCGAACACGGTGGAACGACTCTCCTATACACTTTAAATTTAGTCACTGTCACTTGTCACTAATCACTTTATTTCGCACTGTACAGTCGACGCCATTGCGATCGCCAAAGTAATAATAGGTAGAAAATCAGACTTCACATTCGTAGACCCGAGTATTTACTTTTTTGTCTTGATTCGACTAAACTGGAATAAGCAATTCTCCGCTTAAATTGTCATTTTTTTCATTAAACAGTTCTCGAGTGTCTCGAACAAAAGACGATTTATGCGTAGAATTGGCTTATTCCAGGTTGGTTGAATCGAAACAAAAAGGAATTTTTGTAAACTTATTAGTTTCAATACAGGTTTTTTTTGCAATAGAGTTACATAATCAGCTAGTGGTTTACTACCTATGAAAAACTTGTTAAGTCCACACGATTTGTTAACATAGTTACATTTTACCGGGTTTAAATCGCATATTTATTATTAACTTTTTATCTTGATGGGAAGAGTTGTTGTCTCACTAGTTGCGAAGAGATAATAATACTTGATTAAGGGGAAAGTCTACCTACTCTTTCCTCCATACAAACTTTACAAACGTAGTCGACTGTTTCCTTCCTGAATAAAGACATTAGAACAAATATGTTTATGCCATAAAACCTATATGAACCATGACCATGCCTCTATGTTTTGTTTTTTTTCATAGTCTAATTTTTCTAAATTTTATTTCTATTATTAGAAAATGAAAAAAAAAAAAAACAAATCGTGGTATGGCAGATATAGGCTTAATTAATGCCATAAACATAGCTCTAATATCTTTATCCAGAGAGGAAACAGTCGACTCCGTTTGCATGGAGAAAGAGTATAAGGTAAAATCCTCTTGAGACCTAAATTTTTCTTCTGTTTTCGCTATGTTGGATAAAAATCAAACACAGTTTTCAGTTTCAATCGAATGGTGTTTATTACTTTTAGCATTGTGTCAACGCTCAACGTCAAAGTAACAAACACTACACAATTAAAACCGAAAACCGAGTTGAATTTCTCTTAATAAAAGGATTTTAAGTTTGACAGCTGTCAACCAAAATGAAGATCTATCTATCAAAGAGGTCTATCACTTTTGCAAAGAAACTAGTATCCCAGGATCAAAAATTTCTGATATAAAAGCATTTGAAGTTTGACAGCTGTCAGACCGTGTAAAATGTAACTACGTTTACCACGTAAGGGCTTATAGAGTCACTCGGGCGCAACAGAGTCTAGTATACCACAGAGGCAGGGTTGCAATAGTCTAGTGTACCACAGCGGCGGGATCGCAATGGGCCTAGTTCCTCAGCGGCGGCGCGGGCGAGTGGTGGTGCCGCTCCAGGTCTTCCAGCGAGAGCGCGTTGGGCACGTGCACGGAGGGCAGCTTGCCGGCCGACGCGCGCGCCAGCAGCTCGGGGCTGAACCACCGCGCCAGCTGGTTGTCGCCGCCGCCCGCTGTCCCGGACCCGCCCAGTTCTGCCGGTTTTTTAAACTTTATTTTAACATTATGGTGGGTCGGTACAGCTGATTGGGTCGATAGATAAATAAATAGATAAGTAATATTGAAAGATGTTGTACGCAGCGCCATCTAGCCTCACACTTATCAAATACGGCTGTTTTAGGTTGGGCTTTACAAATATTTAAACATTATGGTGGGTCGGTACAGCTGATTGGGTCGATAGATAAATAGGGAATGTTGGAGGATGTAGTACGCAGTGACATCTAGCCTTCAAAATAAGCAACTAGGTGCGTATTATGGGTACTAGACAACGTAAGGCAACCCCTAGTACAACTGAACTAACAATACATGAGGATGAACCATTTAAACGGGTTTTCAGAAAAATATCCTAAACTATAAGAGATAGCGAAAAATGCTGAAAGGAGTTGCGTCCCCGATTTTGACAAAAAATGAAATCGCATATTTAGATTTTTCAAAAATTCATTACCCGGAATCGAACCTTCACATTTTTTCCAAAAAAAAAACATCCTATATTATCATACCGATCGATAGTGTTGCTGATAAAGATCAAATCCAGGAAACAAATATAGTGTAGATCGAGAGAAATGTCCATTTTTTAATGAACCAAAGTGGTCACGCTATAACATATATAAATAGGTTTTTAGTCGTCCGGAGTCCCAGGTGCAACCAGTACCCAGCAACCAGTGCGCAGTAAGCAGTACCCAGCAGGCACCATGTAACAACACTAACCGTTAAGACTTCTCTGGTGCGACTGTACCAGCAGCTGATGCAGCGTGGTGTTAGCCGGCATGCCGCGTCCGCCCATGTTCATGTTGTTGAACTGTAACATACAGATATATTACTCTTATTGGATAAATAATAAAAAAACCCCGGCCAAATGCGAGATTTCGAAGGAAGGGTTCCGTACCTCTATCACAATTGGGTACGTAACCCTAAAATGAACACTGGACCAACCAATTTGTGAACGCAACGCGAACGTTACAATTTATTTAACCATTGGCGTCAGTCTTACATTGCGGTATCGTTGCGTTTTCATGTACCTCAATCACTAAACACAAGCTTCTATCGTAGTTAGGTACCACAATGTAATGCAATTTAGATAAAAGACCGGTAATCTGTATTCATAACATGCTTTGTCGTGACTGACTAAAACATGGCCGTAGAGCCTAAACTGGAGGGTTATTCGTTTCGATACGACAACGATACTGTCATAACGATGGTTCTACTGTCACCCTACTATCAGAATGTGACAGTAGAATCATCGTATGACAGTATCGATGTCGTATGCCGTATGTATGTCGTTGCTGATAGTAAAGAGGAATTTAGAGAGAGTTCTCTAAATGGTATAGACTCAGATAAAAAAGTCTACCCAAGTTCATGTAGATGAACTAGAACATACAGAAATAACTCTAATTGCATTGTCAAGCAAGATAAATGAGTGTGAAAGTGAGTACGCTTACAGAGTTGGGAACTTGCTGCCTCTGCTGCTGTTGGGGATGTTGGAATGGACGCACACCTATCATTTGCTGGAACAATTCACAAACAATATATTTCTTTTTAAATTCACACGATTTGTTATCATATTTACATTTTCCCGGGTCTTCAGTCCCCTCGCGACCAAGACCATTGTAACATGGTTGAAACGTCGAGGTAAGAAAATAAATAATACGCGATAAAGACCCGGGAAAATGTAAATAGAATTTATTTCTTATCTATACTAATATTTCAAAGAGGTTGATAACATGTTTGTATGTATGTAAGTATGTATATTGGGGGTAATCTCCGAAACTACTGGACCGATTTAAATAATACTTCCACTAATAGTAAGCTACATTATCCAGGAGTAACATAGGATACCAATATTCGTAAAGGATCGGGACTTATGCGGGTGAAACCGCGGGACGCCTCTAGTTTTTAATACTCAAACCATTCTCAACTAAAAAAAATAATATTTTTTATCTAATATATAGAATTTCCATGTCACAATGTTAGTTACCGTCATCATCCGAGCGTTGTTCCCGGTTGCATCTCTCTCGAGAGCCCGGGGTTGTCAATGTTAGTTACCGTACTCCTCCGAAACGGCTTTACCGATTTTTACCAAATTTTATATGCGTATTCAGTAGGTCTGAGAATCGGCTACTATCTATAATTTATAAGGCAAAACTACGTTTGCCGGGTCAGCTAGTGTTTTTATAATTTATACGAAAAAAAAATTCAAGGATAAATGATAAAATTATCATCAAAAATCCTGCCGCAACGGGGTTTTAACACGTGCCCCCTCGCTCGGCACGAGTTTTTTTTTGAGAGGTGTGGTCGTATGATGGGAGTAAAAATCAAAGATAAAAATTTCACATTTTCCTATCAAATTAAAAAATTGGTTGTTATAAACCATTTTAGGGTTCCGTACCCAATTGTGATAGTGGTACGGAACCCTTCGTGCGCGAGTTTCGCACTTGTTCGGTTTTTTTTAAGTCTTTTAATACTAGTGATGCAACGGATAGTTGTTTCAAAGTTAAATACCAAACAGAATCACTATTCGGTATATGGCCGGATAGTGCGCAACTATCCGGTATTCGGCCGGATAGTAAAATAATGGCCGGATAGGCCGGATACCGGATAGCAACCGGATATCCGTTGCATCTCTAGTTAATACCATATCAGTAACATACCTGCTGCTGTTGATTCAAATAATGTTGCTGGTAATCAGCCTGCGCCGGCGCATAGCCCATGGTCGGCGCGCCGCTCTGGTTGCCCTGAGCAATGAGAGCAAGTATTACAATAAATAAATCTATACTAATATTATAAAGCGGAAGAGTTTGTTTTTTGTTTGTTTGTTTGTTTGAACGCGCTAATCTCAGGAACCACTGTACTGGTCCGATTTGAAAAATTCTTTCGGTGTTGGATAGTCCTTTGGATTGAGGAAGGCTATAGGCTACTTTTGATCCCGATATTCCCACGGGATCGGGACTTATGCGGGTGAAACCGCGGGGAGCTGCTAGTAAGTAATAATAATGAAAGACATTTTTCGGTTTGAATCGCGTGGTGTTTATAACTTTTAGCATTGTTACAACGCTCAACGTTTCGAGACCTTTCCAGGACCCATCTTCAGGATAGACTAAGATGTGATTTGTCATTCTAATGTATTAAAAATGTATTAGTAATAAACACCACGCGATTCAAACCGAAAAATGTCTTTAATTTCAATACAACATCGCGAATACAGAAGAAAAATCTATAATAATAAATAATGAAGTTATAGTTTATGCATGAGGGAGCAAGAAACACACACACCCTTTAGAATATTAGTAGAATAGGATTATCTCATGTAGAAAAATTACCTTGACAATAGGACGTCCCATTTGCGGCATCTTCGGTGGTTGATTCCATTGTTGCTTCGGACTCGGCGTCTCAGACTCTTTCTCGGCAGTCATTTTGCGTAGCACCTTTAAATATAACAAGGAATTGAGATTTAGAGACATTGACTAAGAACGAACATGAAGCTCGATATTTATTTTTCTTGAAATATTTTACAAGGAGAAATACATCATCAAAAATCCTCCCATAACAGGATTCGAACGTGTGCCCCTCGCTTGCCGGGCGAGGCCATAAATTCGCCATGACACGTGGGTTCCCGTGTGGCGCAGTGGTAGCGCACTCGCCCGGCAAGCGAGGGGCACAGGTTCGAATCCTGTCATGGGAGGATTTTTGATGATGTATTTCTCCTTGTAAAATATTTCAAGTAAAAATGCCTTGAGCAATAAAAACATAAGAAATATTTTATTTTTCTTTTTAGTCTAATTAGAAAAAACATAGGGCCCATGGTCATGGTATAAAACCTATATTTTACCATGACCATTATTGACCATACATACCCATGTTTAGGTTTCTTTTTTTCTATTCTAACTAGAAAACGCATGAAACCAAAACATAGGAGCATGGTCATGGCAGATATAGATTTTATGGCATAAGCATATTTGCTTGAATCTCTTTATCTAGGAAGTAAAAAGTAGACTACGTTTATATGGAGAATAAGCAATTATCCTTTCCCCTTATCTACTGCAAAAGTTACAAGCGCGATTCAGGTTCCACCACAATTGCTTTATTTAATAACACGCCATCTACGGACTTTCTAAACTTACACGATTTGGACTCACATTTACATTTTTCCCGGGTCTTATTCGCGTATTGTTATTTTTAAATTATCTTACCTCATCGCGAGGAGACCTGGGATGAGGTAAGATTCTTTATCAGGAAGTAAAAAGTCGACCTCGTTAGTATGGAGAAAGATAAAGCTATGCATTCCCCGTATCTACTGCAAAAGTCACAAGCGCGATTCAGGTCCCAACACAACTGCTTTATTTAAGAGGATAGTCTCCATTCTCTTTCTCCATAAAACCTTGTTTAAATTTTCCTCCCTGGATAAAGACATTAGAGCAAATATGTTTATGCCATAAAACCTATATCTGTCATGACTATGCATCTACCTTTTTATTTTTTTCATTTTATTATTTTTTTATTTTTTATTATTATTTTAATTAGAAAATAAAAATAAATAAAAAGGTAGATGCATAGTCATGACAGATATAGGTTTTATGGCATAAACATATTGGCTCTAATGTCTTTATCCAGGAAGGAAAATGTAAACTACGTTTGTATGGAGAAAGAGAATGGAGACTATCCTCTTAAGAACACGCCATCTATATGAGCAACTTACGGAAGTAGGAGTGAAGAAAGTGCGATTCAGGTCCCAACCAACAGCTTTATTTAAGAACACGCCATCTATGAGCAACTTACGGAAGTAGGAGTGAAGAAAGTGCGATTCAGGTCCCAACCAACAGCTTTATTTAAGAACACGCCATCTATGAGCAACTTACGGAAGTAGGAGTGAAGAAAGTGCGATGCAGGTCCCAACCAAACAGCTTTATTTAAGAACACGCCATCTATGAGCAACTTACGGAAGTAGGAGTGAAGAAAGTGCGATGCAGGTCCCAACCAACAGCTTTATTTAAGAACACGCCATCTATGAGCAACTTACGGAAGTAGGAGTGAAGAAAGTGCGATGCAGGTCCCAACCAACAGCTTTATTTAAGAACACGCCATCTATGAGCAACTTACGGAAGTAGGAGTGAAGAAAGTGCGATGCAGGTCCCAACCAACAGCTTTATTTAAGAACACGCCATCTATGAGCAACTTACGGAAGTAGGAGTGAAGAAAGTGCGATGCAGGTCCCAACCAACAGCTTTATTTAAGAACACGCCATCTATGAGCAACTTACGGAAGTAGGAGTGAAGAAAGTGCGATGCAGGTCTCAACCAACAGCTTTATTTAAGAACACGCCATCTATGAGCAACTTACGGAAGTAGGAGTGAAGAAAGTGCGATGCAGGTCCCAACCAACAGCTTTATTTAAGAACACGCCATCTATGAGCAACTTACGGAAGTAGGAGTGAAGAAAGTGCGATGCAGGTCCCAACCAACAGCTTTATTTAAGAACACGCCATCTATGAGCAACTTACGGAAGTAGGAGTGAAGGAGATGGGCGTGGCCTGCTTGGGCTGGTGGTGTATCTCGTGCCGGCGACGGTTATAGTTCTCGCGTTGCTCCTCCAACTTCTTCTTGATGAGCGCGCTCTGCATGATGGACTGCGTGTGCACGGCCAGCTCGCGCGGCGACGGGATGCGGGCAGGGCCTCCTAAGGGGTTCAACACACGTGTTAACACTTGTTGTTTTTAATATTTGTAATGTATGTACTTAATTATCTATAATCGTGCGTCACAACAAGGTTCATCCTGAAAATCAGCGCTGGAGCTGTCTGCTTCCGCAACCTTTTTTGGGCGCTGTACAACTATTGATTTTGTTGTTATTTTTTAAGCCTTACAAATTGTTAAACTTATTATTGTACAGTGTTAAACCTACCCAAAATAAATGCATTATTTTATTTTATTTGTTCTAAACTTAAAAACTCAAAATATATTCTATTTTTAAGTGCTTAAGCATGCACTGGCTTTCTTCTAAAATATTTGAATGGAACAATACTTCTGCAAAAAACACAACGCATGATCGACAGAGAGCAGGATTCGAACCAACAACGCATCTTAACTCAATCCGGGACCTGACTTGACCAATTAGTCTACCAGCGTCGGTGACTCATACGCTGAATCCAAGCATCCGTATTGTTCTATATAACACAACTTAGGCATGTTTGCGACAAACTCAGTTAGATATTCACAGATCATTCTGAAATGTCAGTAATCTAGTGTGTCTTCGGAACGCGACCTACACTGAGAAGAAGACAGAAGAAACTCTGGGATTTTTTTTGCAGTGATCATGTGGTTCACATTGTATATATGTTACCGGATATGTATGTAAACCGTCATTATATAGAATTCCTAGGAAATGTGTACATTGCCTAAAATCCACAGCAAAGGTGTAAAATAATTTAAATTACACACATTTCCTAGGATTTCTATATATTTCCTAAACAGCAATCGGAAATATGTTAAATTCAGAATGTTGGTCGATAACAGGGGGTTTGGGGGGTATTAGAGTATCAGGGGATAGTATTAGGCGCGTGTAATCATGTTCTAACATTAACCTAACCTAACCAAGTCGGGGTGCTCCGTTTAGTTTTTTCTGTGGTTTAGATAGTTAGGTATTTAGACTTTTAGATAAAACATGTGTAGGTATTGTAAATTTAATTTTTATGAATTTCGTTAAAATATCCATTCGATATTTTAAAATTTTCATTATTTTGAAATTAGAGCAACCAACCATTAGATATTGTAATTTTAGGGGTTTTGACCATCGGGATTTTAACTGTAAATATTTTAATTTTAGATACTTATTCGAATACGTACCCCCCAAACAGAAATGCGTTAAATTCAGGATGTTGGTCGGCCAACATTCTGAATTTAACACATTTCCGATTGCTGTTTAGGAAATATATAGAATTCCTAGGAAATGTATGTATTAAATAATCTTTGATAAATTATTTTACACAATTCCTAAGTGTAGTCGCCATTATATACAAATCCTAGGAATTATATACAATTCCTAGGTTTCATACATTTCCGGTAACATATACATAAATAGATATCTATATATATAAAAATGAAACCCGTTCCGTTGTCACGACATCACGCGTGAACGGCTGGACCGATTTCGATAATTCTTTTTTTGTTGTGTTTGCTATTGTCAAGAGAAGGTTCTTATGAAAGAAAAAATGCTAAACCGATTTTGATGAATTTTATTTTTTTATACTAAACGACAGGACAACGTCTGTCGGGTCAGCTAGTACTTAATAAATATAGACATAGATTACCTGGATGATGTACCGTCAGCGTGTTCGGACTGGTAGCCATAATAGGCGACACACAGTAAGCTGCGTCCGTGGGTCAAACAATATCTCATTATATTTAAATAACTAACTAGGTGCGTCCCACGGTATCACCCGCGATAGTCTAGATCCAGTGGAAACTTCAGAGTAGATCCCAATAATCAACGAAACACGGGCCCTTGTTGATTGATTACAGACAGACATAATTTTAAAATATATAAATTCTTGTTTGAAATGCTTCTCCTTTGACTTGCCCCCGTATTTATAGACGAATAGTCAGGGATCCGTAGTACATTTTTGCAAAGTGTCAAGCTAGTTTCCCGTGAGTAGGTTCATTTTGACGAGACGCCCAACCATTTCTTATCCGAAACTCTCGATTGTGGTAGATAACATAGGTAGGATCTGTACTACTACTTTTGAGCGTAGGACCGGGATAACGTACCACGCAATTTGAAGGGCAATATGACTGTTAAATTCTAAGATTAAAACAAAAAACTAAAGATACGGTACGTAGTCCAGAGAAATGAAATATAAATGGAATCGGCATCTTCATACATCGCTTCCAATAAAAACGGCACAAAATAAGACTGACAACTGATGACTGGTGACAGACCAAACAACGAGTTTTAATTACAGAATACTGTCACAACTATTGTTATCTCTTTCGATATCACCTAAAATTATATATGTACGTCTCGCTCTTTCCTCGCCGTCACTTTCCTTTACAGACTATACTGTCACAACTATTGTTATCCCTTTCGCTTTCGTAAAAACACAAAATATTTAAACAATTCATTACTGTCTTACTTCCTGGTGAAACGATGTTTTTATCTTTTGTTATTGCTATTATAATTTTTACAGAGCTGAAAAATGCACGAAAGCATTTTGTGTAATGTTTAAACGGATTTTATGACGTTTCTGTCAAGCGGGCGATCGGCACTGAGGTTGATATGTGAATGAAAGACGTGGTGGTAGTTACCTTCTCCTTGCGTAGCCACGAAATATGCTCGATGACGTATCTAAACTATTGTTTTAACAGGATCACTGACGTAGTCTCGGAAAATGAGACGCTAAAACTGCGTCTAGCTGCCTCAGTCGTATGTCGAACCATTGCCGCGTGAGCACGTGCGCACTGCGCACTGTCACACTGCGATTATTTTTTTGACATCCATAAGAATACCTTTTTGCTTATTTACAAATGTCTGAATCATTCTTAAAGACAAATGTTTTAAAATACAATAATTTTATGAAAATGCATGTAGGTGTTTCTAGCTCATCAGCTCATCGAATACGCAATGTTAGAATATACCGTATCTATAATTTTGTTTTCATCTAAGGTTAAATGATGAAATAGTACCTTGCGGCGGCAGCGGCGACAGGCGGAGCGGCTGGTGGTGCGGCGGCACCACGAGGTGCGGCGCCGCGCCCGCCAGCGGGGACCCCATCTGTTGCTGCAACAAACAATGACACATTCATACTACATCTGACGACCTCTGTGGCGCGTCGTGCGAAAGCGCGACTACAATGCAGGAGGTTGCGGTTTCGATTCCCGCCAGGTGCAAGTATTTATGCTTATAAAATAAATATTTGTGTCTGGTCGGGTGTCCCTCTATGTATAATATGTATGTATTTACAAAAGAAAAATAAATATAAGTATTATATCCGTTGTCTAGTCACCGTAACACAAGCTTAGTCGTTTACCACGAGGCTGGATGGCGCTGTGTGTTGTTCACAGAATTTATTTATTATTATCTGTCTTCTTCCCCCGGACTCTTGAGAGAGAGAGAGATTGCAACCGGAAACATCCCTCGGATAATGAGATGAGTCCACATGTGTCTTCTTCGCTCTTACTTAAAATGACATAAATACATCTCGCTCTCGCTTAAATTCAAGGTAATTTACCCTGAATTTACTTGGGATTCTATAGCCATGGAAAATAAAGAAGTCGCTTGTAGTTCTACTTCTTTTCTATGACACATCATTGGTAAAATTCAGTGAAGCCATTAGCCGAGCTGTGCCTGCCGATCTTGTCAAGCCGTGCAGGGTAAGCAACGCGCGCGGCATCAGTCTTTGTCAGTCAGTCAATCAGCAGTCTTAACTTGGATGGGTGACCGATAATGGGTGTGCCCCTGTCTCTGCTGATGCTGCATGAGGTGCTGGGAGGTGATCTCGCCGGACTTGTGCCCGTGGATGATGTAACACCTCATAAACCTCACCTGTCTCTGCTGATGATGCAGCCGCAGTACAGTGAGCAGCATCTCCCGGTGTCGGGACTGCAGGCCCGGGTTGCCCAGCTGCTGCATGAGGTGCTGGGAGGTGATCTCGCCGGACTTGTGCCCGTGGATGATGTAACACCCCATAAACCTCACCTTTCTCTGCTGATGATGCAGCCGCAGTACAGTGAGCAGCATCTCCCGGTGTCGGGACTGCAGGCCCGGGTTGCCCAGCTGCTGCATGAGGTGCTGGGAGGTGATCTCGCCGGACTTGTGCCCGTGGATGATGTAACACCCCATAAACCTCACCTGTCTCTGCTGATGATGCAGCCGCAGTACAGTGAGCAGCATCTCCCGGTGTCGGGACTGCAGGCCCGGGTTGCCCAGCTGCTGCATGAGGTGCTGGGAGGTGATCTCGCCGGACTTGTGCCCGTGGATGATGTAACACCCCATAAACCTCACCTGTCTCTGCTGATGATGCAGCCGCAGTACAGTGAGCAGCATCTCCCGGTGTCGGGACTGCAGGCCCGGGTTGCCCAGCTGCTGCATGAGGTGCTGGGAGGTGATCTCGCCGGACTTGTGCCCGTGGATGATGTAACACCCCATAAACCTCACCTGTCTCTGCTGATGATGCAGCCGCAGTACAGTGAGCAGCATCTCCCGGTGTCGGGACTGCAGGCCCGGGTTGCCCAGCTGCTGCATGAGGTGCTGGGAGGTGATCTCCCCGGACTTGAGCCCGTGGATGATGGCCTGGGCCTCGGGCCGCTGCAGCAGCTCGCGGTCCCCGGGGGTGATGTGGACGTTCATCTCGTTCTGTTGTTGCTGGCGCTACGGGGCACAACAAAACTACCTTCAAACGGGATATTATATTGGGAAATAGCTTGGACCTGTGGCTAAATCAGCGCAAATCCGTGGACATTTCTGAAAACCCCTTTTTATTGGGTGCCTACATCATATAAACAACACACTCTCCAAATTTCAGCACTCTGCTATCAGCGGTTTAGGCAGTGATCCATCCGTGACTTTGATCAGTCAGTCAGTCAGTCAGGATAAAGAATTATACAGTCATAGATGAATACTGTACAAGGAATCATCAGTTCTAAACATACAAATTAAGAAATGTAATAAAAATGTATAATGTCCAACAAGAAACGTACCTGTTGAACCTGCAACAGTTTATACAGCAAATCTTGCGGAATGTGAGGTTGTTGTTGTTGTTGTTGCTGCTGCTGCTGCTGTTGTTGTTGTTGCTGAGCCTTCTGTTGTTGTTCCATGCTTTTGTTCAACATCTACACAAATATATCTCAATGTTATACATTTACATGTCACTTTGTGCTATATAACAGTTTTTCAGTTGTTGTATATACACACCGGATCGTGAAACGTGGGAGCAGTGCAGAGAGTATTTCGCTCTCTGTCTTACTCATGGGTTTTTTACTGCGGATAATTAATGATTTTGATAATGACTACGATTTATGACTGGCGAGCAGCGAGTGCAAAATTGTACTAAATTAGAAAACCATTTTAATATCAATTATTCGAAGAATGGGTAATTCTGGGCAAAAAAATACATTAATTGGACCATTTTTTAAGAACGAAAGCTTTTGAATGGGTCATTTAATAATAAGATAATTTCAGGAGTAGGTTATTTTAGAAATGGAACATGTTATAAGTGGGTGTACGTTAGTTTAAAGGAGTACTTTGAGGATGTGTAGTTGTAGTGCGGAGTACATAAGACAGTCGGTGAACGATGATTACGTTTACCTGCAGCAGAGACATGGGCTGGTGGTGATGCCGCGGGGGCTCCGCCGCCGCCGGCACCGCGTGCCCGCCGGACACCTGCGCCAACTGTATGAAGACAACATACTGAATTATGGAACGAAGTTCCTTATCGCGCGTTGAGAAAGGGGGCTAGACGGAAAAAAATAAGACCAAAAGTTTTAACGACACTTTTTGCTATAGTTGTAAGGAACTTCGTTCCATCCCTTGACACCTCTCATTTTTTATACGCTCGCGCTGGTACGGTTGCGTATTGAGAAATCCTTGCGAAAGCTAGGTGAGGAACAACTGTCTTGTCATGATGCTTCCGCCCGGCCGCGGCAGATTGGGATCCGAGAAGTGCTGGCTTGACGTCGTAAGAGGTGATATACGTGCAAATGGCTTCCAGTGAAAAATATTAGTATTTCCACAGGCAAGTCGCTGGCTCTAAGGAGAACTAATGGTTTGCTAGTCTTCCTCAGATCTCTTAGTCGCCTTTTACGACATCCACGGGAGAAGATAGGGTTACCCTATTCTTTGCCAGGGCTACACGGCTCACAAAGAGGTTCTGAATGGTATTTTGTTAAGACTCACAACACTTTTCAAACGCGACTTTTCGCGAGTCACCACACTTTTAAACGTCACTTTTCTATAACGCGATCTAGTTCTAAAGTTCTAATATTAATCATGTACAAATATTATTATACAACGGGGTATTTACCATGTTTGAAC